>VZRF01004307.1:80665-179279 GCA_013396875.1 Vireo altiloquus
TCGGAATGTGTCCCCTGTCATTAATGTCTTTATTGAGTGAATCTGTTTCTGGGTCAATGACACTTTAGCACTTGAACAGAGCAAAATTAGGAGCTCATCCAAGGGACTTCAGGGTCTCCACAAGCACTCCCACATGTCAATGTGAGATAAAAAAACCATTTATTTCCTAGCAAAAGGCGTGGAAAAAGCTCAAATCTCCCAGCATGGGGTGCAGCAGGATATCATAATTTTAACAGGCACTAAAATGAAGTTGCCAATGTGGGCTGTTGGCAGCTCCTCTTTGGTGCCTGCTGGCCTGGCCCTGTCAGTATCACTGAGAATTTTTCATAGCTACTGATTAGAAAGCAAAAGATAAATTGTCAACAATCTCACTCCAGAATATTGTACAGCTTTGGCATTTTATTTCCAAGCAACACATATGGACACACAGTTTATTGCTCCTTTCCTTTTATTATTTCCTCCCCCCCTCTTTTTTTTCCCATCCCCAAAGTTTTTAATGAGTAGTTTCCTTTTCAGAATTCAGTTTTCCTGAAGGCTTAGTATTGTGCTGCTCTCAGGATTGGGAGGAAGGTTATCTTAATTTGGGACTCACATTTATTTCCTCCAGTGTTACTGTATTTATTAGAGCTGAGGAATGGAGTGAAGCAGACTGAACATTATAAATAGCATCTCAAAGGATTGTTTTGTTCAACTTGGTGTGTGATAAACGTTAATGGCACTGAATTGTTTCCTCCCTAGCTTCTAGCTTTTCACATAATTTAGGGAATTTGTTTTTCTTCTGGACCTTGTTTTTCTCCTGACACAGCCTGCATTTCTCAGGAACATATAAGAAAAAGTATTATAGATAATGGATGTCCTCAGGGGTCCATCAGAGGAAAGTGCTTCAGGAACTGAAAAGCCAACTATGATGATGGCCTTCATTTCTGTAGTCTTTGGTGGCAACATTTCTGCTTTTGTTACAATTTTATATATATTTTTCATTTCAATAGAGATATCACTTTCCTTGCACTGCTGTTATGTCTTTTACTTTGATCAAGGGAGCTCATCCTTATAACACAGTCCTTATATTCACTCAAGATGAACCCTTGAGATTTTGAATGTTTTCTAGGATGGCAGAAAGTAGCCAGGCTAGGAGAAGAGTCTTCCAGAAAGGGAGTTACAAGACAGAGAAGGAAGCTCCCTTTAACAAGCAATAAATTACTTCCTTTCAAAATCTCCCACAAGAAAAAAAGAAGAAAGGTTAAATGTATATTTTTACTTTCCGTTGATTTAGTTCCTTTTGCAAAGTGAAGCTAACAAAGAGAGGCATTGCTGGAAACAAAAGGCAGTGATTTGTCACTGACAGTTCATCGTTAATTGGGATCCTATTTGGTCTGAAAGATTGAGGGGAGAGTAATCAAAGGAGACTGAAATGAAAAACCCAAAGTGAGTGCAGGAAAATACATCACAACTCCCACACACAGCCACGACTGCGGGAGGCAAAAAGCATCCTCTGGATATGTGGGCGAGGAGCAGCCACTGACCACGCAGACAGATGCAGACAGACAAGTCTATTTTAGGCCTAAGCTCTGGAAATTCGGGGTTTCAGGTCTGCCTTTGCCTCCTGCCTTGTGCTGCTGGGAGTGGGACAGCCTCAAGCCAGGGTAATGCCTCTTGCTCCACCTTTCCATGAGGAGAAAAGGTGGAAAGAAAGGCAACATTCACAACCAAACCCATGTATGTGACTTGTCAGCTCAAAATGGTTCCTTTTGTAAGAAAAGGTTCATTTTGTGAGAAAGGTTTGGTCAGGGTCATGAGGGTTATCAGTTAGTGCTTGTTTTATAATGGGAATAATGTGATTATACACAATGGTGTGCAGGTCTAAATGGAGGAGACAGGGAATGGGGTTTGCAGGACAGAGATGAGGTGTTTGTTGTACCAGTGCTGCTCCTGGGAGGGGACAGCAGGGTAACCTCCTCCTCCTCAAATCTGATTGTGCCCAAGAAACTGGGGAGCAAAGAATTACCTACACCAGAGGTAGCACAACTCCATCCTCAACAACTTACAGCAACAGGCAGCTCAGGGGAGAGGCAAGAGCATCACCCCTATTCCACAAACAGGTAGCTGGGAGCAAAATTTAACATCTTGCCAGAAGAGGGTCCACAAGTCCACCAGGAATCCCCCTTGCCCTTGCCTTCATCTGTCTGCAACCCCAGGAAGGTGGCTTTGGGTCCTCAGCTGAAGCTGATGCAGTGCTAAGGAGCAGACACTGCTCTGTCTCCCAAGGAAATTTGTTCTTGTGTGACTTTTTCTGCTAAGATGAAAGAAAAGACCATTGTTAATGAAATCTTGTGGTTCTTGTTTGGATGCAGGGGAACACAATAAAAGTGTCCTAGGTAAATGCTATGAACCAAAGTAGAAGCCTACAGGTAATCCAATTATTCAATGCTTGGCCAAATATTAAATTAGTGAAGATGGAGTTTAGCAGGTTCTGAATAATCACTTTAACAGCAGCTAGAAGAATAGCAAAACACCATCTCTTGCTGTCCTTAATTAGCTATCACATTGGAATATCAGGAAAAGACAGTCAGAGAGAGAAGGGGAAGATCTGGGAAGAGGCACCAGAACCTACAATCCGCTGAATCCAAAAGATGTGACAGCAGAGTCTTTTACAGGAGCTCTGTAATCAGGCAGTATCCAGCTTCCTCCTGACCACAGCAAGCTAAAACTTCCTGAGATTTTCTGAATATCCAGCAAAGAGCCCTCAAATCAGTCTCTAACCCAAAAGCCCACACAATGACTGCATCAAAGCTGGGAGCCAGCTCTCCCAAGCACCGACCAGGCACCTGAACCACATCAATATTCTTTTTGTGTGTGAACAAGCACTTCCCCTTATACAGAGGTTTAAGTATCACCAGGATGACTCTATGGTACTCACAAAGTTGCTATGGTAATTTCATAATTAAACATGCCTGTGAATTCCCTGCCATGATCCTCACACAAATGAATACTTTTTGGAAGTGCGTTTTCATTTAGTCAGGCTGTAATTTATGCTGTCACCTCATCGCTCTGGCTGCAAGAAGGATGTGCCAAAGAGTGAGAACCATTGCTGCAGGTATTGTGTCACCCACGATGAGTGGATGACACCAGAGTCCCTGGATCTGGCCCTGAGGGAATGCTTGGGGTGCATGCCCTGCTTGTGGGATGTGGCTGGGGAAGGGAAGGCTCTGTTCTTGTTCAAAGGTGGAGCTGATCCCCTTCCAATGCAGCTGCTGAGCACCCTGATAACTAGAAAATCACAGTGTCCACAGGCTGAGAGGCTCAAGCCTGTTGCAGCTGCACCTCATGGACCTGGAGTACTGGGCTTCAACAATTGTTGTTATCCTAAACTCTGTCAGACAGAGCATTGGGTGCTGCACTGAACAATGACACTGCCTTGAGCTCACAGAATCCCAGGATTCTGGGTCAGGCTGGAAGGGAGCACAGTGGATCATCTGGTCCAGCCTCCCTGCTCAAGCAGGGTCATCCCAGAGCACTTGGCACAGGATTGCATCCAAACAGTTCTGGGATATCCCCAGTAAGGGAGACTCCACACCTTCTCTGGGCAATCTTTCAGTGCTTGGTCACTGCACAGGTAAGAAGTTCTTCCTCACATTCGGGTGAAACTTCCTGGGCATCAGTTTCTGTCTGTTCCTCTAATTCCTTTCCATGTTTGGGATCATTGCTGCTTTTCCTCTCTTCCATCCCACCACCCTTAGCTGTTATCAATCCTGAGTAAATTGCCTTCGTTTTCACATCTCTTATCCCTTCTTTGTCTTTTATTTGTCATTTCCACTAGAAATCAGCCCCTGCTGTCCCTCAGGCTGCAGTGTCTGTCTGGCTGGATCACATCAGATTTTCAGCCAAGTCCTTCCCTCCTGCTTCCCATGTGGCTCCTCATGCTTCAGAAGAGTTCACCAATGTCCACATCACTCTTTTTAAGTCTTCCAGTTGCTGGGATGCTCTAAAAAAATTTACCAGATTAGGCATCAAGATTATTATTTATCCCACAGATGAGGTTGTGTCAACCTTATCTGTGCCCATTATCTTTTAAGACAAAAGGCCATAATTTTTCTTGTTTGCACTAAATAAGAGCTGACTTTCTGAGCAAGAAACTCGAGGATGTACACGAAGGAAAGAAATGTTCTCCTACAGAGAAGTTACAAAAGATATGAGAAGAAAGCAATTTGCATGAACTGGCTTCTACACAAATGTATCCCTTAAATTATGAATAAAGGAGTTGCTGAATGGATGAGCTTATGGAAATCTAAAACTGCCATCCTTTTGTCTTTGCAATATTAGCAAGAAGAAACTTAAAATGCAAACAATTTTTCAAATGGCAAAAAGGAGGGAAAATATTCCTTTGTTTTAATAAACTGTGTTCTATTACCATCATTTGTTGCTACTCTTGTTTACTGTCCTATATGGGTTGCAGCCCTCAAAACTCTACTGAAAAACCTCATGCACTTTTTATAAGAGTTTAGCTGGAGACACGAGACCTGCACTAACCTCTCTGCTTGTTGGTTGTGTTTCAGCACAGGCTTTTTGCTCTTTCCACCAGGGAAATGCAGTCAGAAAAGCTGATCTTGATTTGAGTTTCAGATTGAAGTTGGCCTTTCTTCTTCCATCAGCCTCGCAGTCAGGAGTATTTAAAACTGCTGTGAGTGTGAGCAGAAGTGCCTCCTAATTTGAGCAGCTTGAGTGGGTTTGAGCAGCCACCAATATTCATTACTGTCCAGTGCAACCAATTACACACAATTCTGCATAAAAGGCAGTGTTAAAGAGCAAAATCAGGGTAGTGAAACTGTGTGTTGATCACTCCTACACTGAGATTCCAAGTCATCCAAGAAATGTGAGATTCAGCGGCTTTGCCTTTGAATCCCTGAAACCAAACCAAGAAAACTTTCTCAGGATAAGAGAAAAGCATCATCAAACTTCAAAAGTGACAAACAAGTGCAGCTTTCTCATTAGACTCTGCAGCTACCTGACGTAAATGTGCCCTATATGCAAAGATTTTGCAGTATTTGGGTGTTCTAATGCCACATCCTATCCCCTTCCTAAGTGATAAGAGGTAAGTAAATCAGAGCTCCTCAGGGAAGAGTTTGGAGAATTGTGGAGATCAACTCACCTTTCCTGGAGAATGGATGACTTATTTCTGTCTTTTCTGTCTGTGTAATATTCCATACAAAACATAGATGTGCATGTCTAGAATCACACAACCACACTCCTTTAATACGTGCAGTTTTATAAGCACATGGAATTTTACTTCTGCCCTGGCTTGTACCTGTCATCTCCATCACCCACTGAGATGGTATTTGCAGGATCAATGTTTTCGTTGAATTGAATCTGATACAATTATAAAAATATGTCAAAACCTCTGGTGCAAGGCAGCCTTATTCCCCTCAGGACTATCAAACCTATTTCTACGTGATCTGAGGAAAGGAGGAAAATGATCCTGTTTATCCCCTCAGCTACATGACATAGTTGCACTGGTAGGTGCTGACTTAAGGCAAAAATCTGTGAGTTTTTCTCCCAAAGGACCACTTAATTACCTGAGATTGATTCACTGTCCACTTGGATAAAAGGCTGGCAGAGAGGGATGGAGTTGAACAAGGTGTTCAGGCAGAAGAGCCTAAATATCTGTAAACAGGGATATAAATAGGGAATATAAATATCCCTAATGTATTAACCTGGGCATATCCATATCCCTAAACACGAATGTTTGTCACTGGACCTGCTCACTGCACACAACCCAGCTCGTGCAACTGTGCTGGGGCTCCTTTTTCCCATCACCTGGATTTCTCTCCTGCAGGATCCCTAATTTGAGGAATCTGTTGTCCTGAGGCCAGGGATGAAGGCTGTGCTGGGGATAAAGGCTGTAGAACACCTTGGGTGGTTGCTTTTGAGCAGCAGCCTGAGCTGCTGTTGAGAGCTCCAGGCACTTTAAAACACACAACCCCCAAACAGACACATCCATAACATTTCCAGCACTTCTAATTAAGTCAGTGATGGAAGTAAATATCGCCTCAAAGCTTGTTTCATAATAAATCTCCAACTGACAGCACTGCACCTTCCGAAATTTTTCACTATCTGAGAAAAGAAATAGTTGTTAGAGGAATGGTGTGACCTTCAGATCTTTTCAGAGCTTTGCAATCATGAAGAGGAGTGTGCAAGGGTTCAGCAAACCTGCTCCTGCCTGTTTCCTGCTGTGCTGCAGTTTCTCTAATCAAGTATAATTAAAATGAAAAAAAGAAACAGCAATACAATACTGTACACGTAGAAACAGTAATCAGGGTGGCAGCAAAGTCACTTTTATGCAGGGTTTTTTTATCACATGCAGCACTAAATGCTCCCAAGCTGTTGCTCACATGAGGAATTTTCATGGAAACAATCCCCTGGTTTTTCTGGGATTACCTGGCCGAGGGAGGATCTGCAGAATCCTCTGTGAACACTGACAGACACTCAGTTCTGTCACAAAAGCAATTTTCCTGTTGTGATTCTTGTGTTAGACCAAGCGACACGAATATTTTAATTCATTTGCTTTTTAATTTAATTACATTTGCCAGATGAGCTGCAGGGAATTTGGTGATTGTTGGTGATAGCTGGTTCTGGTTCCTGACGAATTCTCATGCAAGCAAAAAAAAAAAAAAGAAAGAGCTTTGATGAACACAAATGCAACTGAGTATTTTTGGTATCGTTTGTTTTCCTTCAGATTTGCTAATAATACTAAATTTCAATAATAAATATTTTAATTTAGTCGTGGCATTAATCATCACCTTCATCCTCATCTCACGTCAGCTGTGACATTCAAATAATGCTCATGATTTAGCGGAATAATTCTGGATCTACACTGACACTCCCCAGTTAAAGAGCTCTATTTCAATCGGGTGTAAAATACATTTCTCCTTCCCAATTAAACCCCACTGGATGGGACCCTCCAGGAAGGAAAATTTAATTCATTTTAGAACATGTAGTTTTTCAAACTTCCCTTGACTATATGTGCAACCCAAAAAAATCTCAGTGCTCAGTGAAGTTGCTTTATTAATGATTTCTGTTTCACAGGTTGGATGGGTTTTTTCTTTCTGGTATGGGTGACCAGAGAAATTCATACACAGAAAGCAAAAGCTTTAAAATAAAGACTAATAAAGTAAAAAATGAAGGTTTCTAGAACTGTGTTTAAAATGAAGATTTCTAGAAATATATTTTTGTTTAATAGAATAGGAAAGCAGCCTGCTAGATATTTACATTTTTCAATCAGGGTAGCTGTTTTGCTCTTTAATGAAAAAAAGAGATAAATTAAGCTGTTTTAATTAAGCTCATCTCATTTTCATAATCCTCCTTCTCACCCACACTCTGATGGAAGGTCAGAGAAGTAACTGCGGAGGAACATGGCACTGCAAGAACAAATTCTAATTATTGCAAAGGAAAGTTAAAATATTTTCTTTTCAAATACACTTATTTTTTTCCCCTTTTCTGCTAAGTTTTGAGAGTAATTTCTCACTGCTGCTCCTCTGTTTTCCCCCGAGGCAGTTTGTGTTGATGGATGGCACAAAGTTAGGGGGGAACAGCAAAAGGAAAACAAGCGGCGAGGTGCTGACAATTCCAGCATTATCAATATTGAGAGGTTGCTGCTGGGATTAACATTCCCATTCCCCACAGACTGGGGGGCACCTTATCCCAGGGCTGGGGTGACTGAGCTGAGCCACATCTGCCCTTTCCAGGGAGGTGCAGCCTCAAAATCCCACTTTTTACCCCAATTCCACCACCCTGCACTGATCTAAGGACACAGATCTCTGCACGTAAATGGGCTACTGGCACTTCACAGGCATTTAGCTCCAGGCATAAATAAATATAAATTAACCTGACTTTCATGTATTTTGTGCTTCGTTTATGAGCTAGTTTTTAATAAGGTTGTATTATTACAAAATGTTATTACAGATAATCTTTATTATCACTCCAGCCTGTAATATGAGGCTGTCTGAGCTCATATTTCATTTCACAGCTCCCACAGCAATAACTGAAATCCTAATGTGTACTCGCCACTGACTGACAGCCTTGGTTTTTAATGGAGCTATCAGAGGACAAGAGCTCTATCCATCAGTCTGCCCTTAAAGGGAAGTAACAGAAGGACTCAAATCCCTGCCTTTTCTGTGGGTCCGACATGCTGACAGAATTAAACATGGATTTTTGCACGTTGTGGTGCTGAAGAAACCATCCCTTTGTTTTGCCTGATTTACCTCTTGGATAATATTTTGTTTTTTTCCCCACATAAAACTGTGCTTTAAAGGAGAGCTCCTCAGGTGTTTAATTGAGTAGTTTTTTGCAGGAGGGTCAGAAAAGAATGGCCAGTGAGTAATGCGGTGATGCCCCTTTTTGCTGTGATGAATAAACCTTGCCTGGAAACGTCAGGGAACCCACGCAGGCAGAAGCAGAGCAGCTGCCAGGAGTTCAGGGGGAGCAGCTTAAAGAGAGAGTGAGCCCAGTCACCAGCTCTGCAAGAGATCTGCAGGTCTTTCCATTCCTTGAAGTCACTTAAACTCAGCTTTTCCCCCTTCCTTGGCATTATTTCCTTGTTGGATATGTCAGGTAACATCACTGCCGTGTACATTTGGCAATTCATTCACACCACTAAAATAAAAAAGTCCATGAGCATGCCAGGGAGGTTTTCTCCAAAGCTTTCACTGCACTTACCTGTCCTTCTTCCTTTTTATCAAAAAGCAGGGAATATTTATTTCTTCACATCTTAGAAGACTTTTAAAGGTCTAATACGCAATACAAACTAGTTTAAACCCACACAGAATAGGAAAAAGCCCCCTGCCTTGCTGGCATTTACTCTGGAGCAGAGGATTTGAGGTAAAATCACTGTTCTGCATGCTCCTGAAGCAGGGAGCATGTCCTGAGCCCTCAGCAGCCCTCAGCAGGTCTCGAGGCTGCATTGGAATTGGTCCTTCCTGAACCAGCAGTTCA
This sequence comes from Vireo altiloquus, assembly GCA_013396875.1. Classification (NCBI taxonomy): domain Eukaryota; kingdom Metazoa; phylum Chordata; class Aves; order Passeriformes; family Vireonidae; genus Vireo; species Vireo altiloquus. The sequence goes on from VZRF01004307.1 coordinate 89,651, forward strand.
AGGAACACCTGAAACAGGGAGGAGCAACAGCCCCGCACAGACATGAACTCTTGTAACACCAGAAGGATAATTGCAGGCTTCAAAACCAATGAGAGATTGGGAAAATGAAGGCAGAAGTTCCAGCCATTCCTCACACAGTCAGGTCCTTCCAAATCTCTTATTCTTGAGCTCAGGAAAGGGCACAACCCTTAACCAGTTTGTCAGTTTGTGTCACAACAATCTGATTTGCTCGATGAGGCATCTAAGGCTTTAATACCTACTGGAGTGGCACTTTCAATCCCAACGTTTGTCCACTGGCCAGGAAGGAGAAATCAGATGGTGCAAGGAGCCCAGAGAGCTGGCAAGTTCTGCAGCAAGCTGTGTTTGCATTAGTGAGTGTAAATAGGTCTCTGGGAGGAGGCATCAAACATCTCTCTTGTGGCTTTTCCCTCTGTGCTTGCAATTAGCTGGGAGGGGAGCACAGATGTTCTGCGAAGAACTCCCGTCAAAATTCAAGATGCAAAATTGTTAGGGTGGCTCTAATTAATTTTCTGCCTCAGTTTAAATGACATCTTTATGTTGTAGCACTGCGCAGGATGGTCTGAAGCAATTGCACCAAAATTGCTCACTGAATTTTGCTGCTTGAAATGAATTTGGCCTGTTCTGATGAGCACGTGTAGAGAGGATCTCATTTAATTGAGTCCCCAGATAAAAAAATATTTTCCAGAAGATATTAGTGTGAAGTCTGGTGCATTTCTGTTGCTTAATGCTGTTGTAATTTGCCCTAATTTATTTTCATTGTGCTGGTGGAAGATGGAGTGTTTTCACAGGCCCCATCACATCTGTGGTGTTTACAGGAGTGTATCAGCCAAATCTGATCTGTTTGGCCACAACACAACAGAACAGAAGTGTTTTAATCTCACTTTATCTCAGTGTTTGGTTTTACTGGAGAGTGGCTCTTGAGGCAGAACCCCTCAGAGTGCAGGGCTTGGATATTGCTTGTCCAAAGGTTGGACTTGATGACCCTGGGAGTCTTTTCCAACCTAGATAATTCTGTGGCTCGGTAGAGGAAATAATTATTTTGTATAATTAACAGAAATTTGTCACATTGATCTACAATTGTTTGGGTTTTTTTCTCTTAACAGCATATCTGGTTATAGAAGAAGAACTGATCCTTGGTGTGTTGGAACATTTGGGTGGTATTGAAAGAGCATTTGACAGGCAAGTTTGATGCTGAGATTGTAATAATTTATACTGATCTGGTATCTGTTGAGAGAAAACTTAAATGTGAAATGTGCTTTGCTTATGACAAGGTTTTTTAACCAGCACCTTGCAGCCCCATGGGAATCCAGGGACTACTTTCAGAACAGCAGCAGAGATTAAGGAAGTAAAAGCAGCAGCACACTAAAATTAGTTAGGCCAGATTCCACATCTTTAGAGGCCCAAGATGCTGTGGTTTACAAGAATAAGATTTCACACTATAGGGTCTCACTTTCTTCAGAAGTGTTTAGGAAAATAGACCCATAAAGTTGGTAGTTACAGACTATTTACATACTTTTGGTTGCACTTCAAGCATTTATAAATTGAAATGTGTCATTATTCTAACTCAGCATTCAATATTCAAAGGGTGCCTTATCCATCCTGAAAAAGAGTGTGATAACCCTTTTTTGTAGTAATCCCCCAGCATGTAATTCAAACATGACTAAGCAAGATCTTTTTGCTACGAATCTGAGGGAGGATGTGGGAGTGAGATGAGGACACCCCTCACCCTCTTGGCAATTTAATTCTTAATCCAAACAGAAATCCACGGGTTAATTGAGGAGGTTTATATAAATAAAGCAGATAGATGCTCTTGTTCTTAAAAATGCCACAAAGTTTCACTTGAGGTGATCCTTGAAAATCAAGAGGAAAAATAGCAGCGGCTGTTTTGCCTGGAGCTGGAAAGTCAGTGTTCCGAAAAAAGTGTCAGGGAAAACGAGGGGAAAAGAGAGGGAGGTGGAGAGAGGGAAAACTGCAGCCCAACTGCTTTGGAGCCTGCAATGAGAGCTCTCCCAGAGCCAGCACAGTGTGTGGCTACCAAAAAAAAGCTTTTCAGGGGGTTGTTAGGAGGGGATATTTCTGTGTGGGGGGGATGCAAGCAAGAAATCAGCCCTGCCAGGGGAGCATCCACGCCTCGCTGCCCTGAGAGCCCATCAGGGAAAGGATGGTACAGGAGCAGCCAGGGCAGAGACCCTTGCAGCTGAGGTCTGCATTGCTGAGGATGCTAAATTTAGGTCCTGCAAGGCAGGAGGAAGCCAGGCGTGAGGATTGCTGGGGATGGGTCACTGCCTGTGGGTGCAGAACTTCTGGCTGGACTCTTTTGTTGAGCTGTTGGGTCAAAGTTGGGGAGTTCTCAGGGAGCAACAGCGCTGGGGTTAAACCCTGCTGCAGCCCTGCCTCGGCTCGTGCCACTGGGCAGGAGAGAGGCAGAAAAAACACCAAAGAAATGCTGCACGACAAAAGGTCTCAGGCACTGCTCTCTGTATGGGGTTGATAAGGAGGGTGCAAAGTTTTCTTCCAAAGCTGTTAAACTTTGGTTGTTACGAGTGGAGGGAAATATTTATCACCATGTCTTTATTTCTCTTAATTTCGAGATACGGTGAAATCTTTGTTGTTTTTCTGTCAAAGATTAGGTTGACCATGCTCATTCTGAGGATGAAAAATCTGCTCAGCAGTTACCAGTACAGAAAGCAAAGGGATGCAAGGCTGGAAGATTCGGCAGCAGAAATCTTTGAAGCACCTTTTTGTTTTCAAGTTAATTTATGCTAAAGGCCTTGAAGACAAGAATTCTCTGCAGTGCTCACTTTCCTGTGCAGAAAGGAAAGTTTCTTTAATTAAACTCATCTCAGAAACTTCCTTGGAGGTCCCAGAAAAATCCCAGTGTCACCATGGCTGTGAGCAGCCTTCTGTGGAAATTTGTGAGATCCCAGCCAGAAGCCTTGAATGTGCAGCACCACATTTCAGGAGATCACATGGTATAATTAATAAAAAATTGTTTGGGTTTTTTTCCTCTTAACAGCCTGTCTGATTATAGAAGAAGAACTGATCCTTGGTGCGTTGGAACATTTGGGTTCCATCTCTCTATTTGCAGAGCTGTAACTGCACATGCCAGCAGCTGGATTCTTCCTAATCCCAAAGCTTTTCTTCCAATTTTTCCTACTCCACAGCATCCTTAAAATGCACTAGCATTCCTTGGGAATTTGGAAGCCCTCACTAGCAGGCTGTCTGTAATGTACTTTGCATACGCAGTACTCTGGACAAACTCTTGGACTCTCAGACTCTCCAAGTGAGGGTTTTCCATCAGACCTAGAGTCGTAAATACATTTTTTGGCCACTGAGACCCTGCTGGGGCTCTGTTCCACCATTCTGAGATTTGGCTTTGCACCCTCAGTAGCACAAACAGCTCCACAGCCCAGCCTGGCTCAAAGGCTCAGGAGGAACCTCGTGGCTGACAAGCACAATGTGGGAAGAGTCCAGAATGACTAAAGAGCCATTTGCCAATGAATTGCTGGTTTTCATGAATGCCCCAGACCAGAAGAATCCCAAATGACGTCTGTGAGTACAATCATTTGACCCAGCCCACAGACACAGATGGGGACTCAGGAACACACGCCAAATCTGTTCAGGAGGCAGATGGAGATGAAATTAAATGATATCAGCTAACTCACACCGAACACTGAGCTGGAAGTTAGCTTTGCATATCCTGAAATTCAAACCAATGAACTCTCTGCTTTTGTAGGCATTTGTCAAAGGAAAAGCTGAGAGATTCAGACAATCTTTCATTTTCACAGGTACCTGCAGCAAGAGAAGTTGTGCCCTAATGGCTTTGGCTGATTTTGCAGCACTTCTTCCCTTAGCTAGGAGCTGCTCAGTGAAATATCACCACAGTGGCTGCTCTGCTGCTTAGTGCTGTAGTGGCAACAATAAATATCACCACTAAAAGCAAGTGGCTTATTTAAGAAAAAAATTGAGGGGAAAAAACCAGTCTAAAATGTAAAGCGTGGCTCTTTTGTACCCAAGGCAGAATTTAGGCCACTTTTAAGTGTACTACAGGACAATATTTTGTACCCTCTGCATCACAGAAGTCTCAGCCCCTCTTTTAGTTTTGTTCAGACACTTTTAATGGAAAGGAATGTTGCATTTTTATGACCAACTCAAGTTATTTCAGTTGAGGACTTTGTGCAGCGTTTGCTGGACTGCCTGAAAAGGTGGGATGGGAGTTCAGTTATCAGCAAATTTATCCTAATGCTACTGCCATCCCTCTGTCCCTCAGGTGAGGTGGCAGGTTGTGTAAAGGGCTGTTTTCTCCAACAAACACTGGCAGAGAAAGGATTTTTTGATGTCAGGCCACACTCCACAGCACTACACAGAGGTCCCAGCTGAAAAGCAAACAGATAGAGAACAGCATATGAAGAAATATCTGGGAGAAGCTGTTGAGTGAATAAAGTCTGAGATGTACAAAAGAGGACAGAATTAGCAATTGTTTTTCCCTAGAAATGTCCCTTTCTGAACACACTCCTTGCTGTCACAGATTTTAACTTCTGAGATCACCACGACCCGCTGCATGGTGTAGACATCAAACTTCAAATGTTCCTCTGGGATTTCTTGAAAGAGTTATTTTTTCCCCACTAAAAAGGTTTCTGCTTCTCCCCCTCATCTGCTCCCATATCCCTTTCCTAAAATTGCTTATGACTCAGAGAAAAGCTTGCAGCCACTTGGAAGTACTGAAGAAAATGGATGGAATTAAGAAGAACACTGGTGCTTCTATTGAATCCAAAATATGGGAACAACAGGTTTCTTTTAATCTGTGGGTACAACTTTGCCTGCTCATACACTTCTGCCCATGAAGCCAAATTTTCCAATAATAAATCAGTGGGATATCAGAGACATCCTCTGACATGCTCAGGTACAAATGTGTCTTTCTGGAACTAGTGAGTTCCCACAATGAAAAAAAGAAGAAAGGAAAAGAAACTAGACGAGATTTTGAGGTTTTTTCCCTGCAGTGGCTCATATCAGAAGTAGCAATTTTATTTCATTTGTTCCTGAGAGAAGAGGACCTCAAAGTGTGTCTTCTCTGTTCTTTTCTTGTTTTTGAGGTACAATGAGCCAAATGAATCTCAATTAGCTGCTGTATTTACAGAAAGGACACATTTGGCCCATTACATGTATTTACAATGAGAAAAACAGCCCATAATCTGCCCTGCAGATTTATGGGGCACAGACAGGACTCTTCTCAGTCTCTAATAAATCTGTGTTCTGTGCCTTTCCTTGCTGGGACATGGGAACCTTCCCCATTTATGATGGATGGGCACATCAGTGCAGGCTGGGAAACCCCTGCCTGGTGGCTGCTTTTATCTTTCCTCCTCACCTGTGATTCTCCTCCCCTCGGGCTCTGGGGAGCTCCAAAGCTGTGGGATGCTTCCTGGGCAGCAGGGATCCCTTTTCCCATGTGTGGGACCCTGCTTGGGGCCCCACGGTGTTGTCTGTGCCAGGAGCTCTCTCTTCTCAGTCTCTCATGTCAGGGAAAACGAAGAGAAGAAACTTTTCTGCTGCTTCAGGTTTGTTTACTTTATCTTATCAAAGGTTCAGGAACACAGCCTCTCTGCTGCTTACAGGTGCACAATGGCCACAGAGTCTTGTTGCAGAGAGTTTATATAGTTTTTATCATTGAGTAGGAAAATTCTATGTATTTTATTTTGTCTTTAAAACCAATATCTATCAATTTTATTAACATGTCTCTTCTAGATTCTTTCTACCAATTACTAAATCACAGGAACTTAGGTCGGAGAAGAAAGGAAGAAGAAGGAGAAGGAGAAGGAGAAGGAGAAGAAGAAGAAGAAGAAGAAGGAGAAGGAGAAGCCAACACCCTGAATTCTCCATGTTGTCCCTATATTAAGATATAGAGCAAAATCTAAAACTACAAACACATTTTCTGTGGTGCACTAAACAACTCTCTCTTCATTTCTTTGCTGCCAGCTCACCCTGAAGCTGGGTTAAATGCTCCCACTGACTTAGTTCACAGGCCAAGCCTTTTTGGGGAGCTTTAGGGACAAAATATGTCTCTAAAAGATCAGGAGAAGTTTTTTGGCTTCCCTGGGTTCCAACACCGATGGAGTGGGCAAAGTTGTGGGAGCAGGGTCTGGCTCAGGGGTTTATCAGAGGGATCCTGTGCCAGCCCCGAGCCCAGCGCTGCCCTTCAGGGAATTTATTCAGCCTGGCTGAAAGCTCTTTGCAGCAATTCCCACATCCCAGGAGTGGATGGGTTTATTTGTTCAGGTTGCTTTGTGCCTTCTCCATCTCTGGAGCAGGTTATCCAACTTCCATTAATGGGAGGAAGGAACTGGTGCTCTCAGCAGCGCCGTAAATCAGAGATTTAATCTGGAATTAACACAACCCTCAAAACACTAAATCAGTCATAGTTAACAGATTTAGCTGATATTGTGTGATATTTATCTTAGAACAAATACTTCTACTCTGACATCAGTATATTGCTTTGAATTTATGTTGGTTTAAAAGCTCTGCAGTAATTAATGGGTCTAATGGGAATTGTACCTTGATTTTTTTTTCTTTTTCCTGGAGGTTTGTTCATTCCCTTCCTTTATTCCTTACTGCTTAGGATCTGGACAGGCTTCTGAATAATTTGTATTTCTCATGTTGCAATGATATAGGATCAGTAAGGAACATCAAGAACAAATACTGATGTGAGTTTTCATCAGATTTAATAACTGTGGAATGCATTTCTTAGGTTTTTTTTTTTTTTTTTTGTTTTTTAAATAAAACTATATATCAGAGCTCTCATGTTTGTGAAGAAACGTGAGTGGAAAATGAAGAAAAAGATATTTTTTTCCTGTGGGTATTTCTTTCTAGCAGCTCTTCAAGTAAACCAGTTAATTTTCTTCTTTTCTGCTTGGGACCCAAGGTATGCACTTGGTACTCTTAAGTGGAACTTTGCTCCTAATCCCTAAACAGAGAGGTATAAGGATTAATACAAATAAATTCCCTGAGAAAGAATTACACGCTTTGAAATATTAAAAAATCTATATCCAATTACACACCAGTTGTAGTTTCCTTTTTGAAATACACCAAGGGTCGAGAACAATATTGCCACAAAATCTGAGTGATTCTCCTTACTGTCTTTTGTTTGCAGGGGGCTTCCTTATCAGAACAGGATTATTAGAGATAGTTTTATTCCTCTTGTCCTGTATCAATAACCTTTATTTTAGGATGACTGCTGTCCTGTTCTAACAGTGGCCATGTGAAAGGTAGTTTCATGCTGGCTGGATACTGAAAGGATCAGTGCAAGCCCTGTATTGACACCTTTAAAAGTGGAAGCTGGGGCTGCAGATCCCAAAGGCTTCTGTTTTTCTGGTTTTTGTTTCTCTGCAGTGTTCACAGGAACCCTACAGCTCGTGCCATTCTTCGGTGGGACAGACCCAAAAAGAGGTTCCTGAAGAAATGATGAGTTCTTCAGGGGTTTCACCCACTCGGCTGCACAAGGCTCAGGCATTTCCCTGCAGCACACACCCTCTGATGCTTTAATCTGGAGCACAAGTGAACAAAGCATTTTAGATTTGGAGTTCTTTTTGTGGTCAGATGTCACAGTTTAGTGATAGTAACTGACTGCTAACAGACTGTGGCTGGCTATTAATATAGTAACTCCCCACAATTTATAATTTCCCTCTATTGTTTTTCATATTTCAATGTTTTCAACATATTAAATTTTTATTTTCTCATACCATATCCCTTAAAATAGCCATTATGAAATAAAATCACCACAAAATGAGTGTTTCAGTAGCCAGATCATCTGAAAACACTCAACCAAATCAGTGTAAAAGTTCAGAAAATCACAGTGCAGCTCATTTTTGTTGGCTGTGATTTGTGTGCTGTATTTAAGGTCTAGTTTATACAGAAATTTACCATCACAAGGCCTCACTCAGAGCACAGCATTCATGGGAGCTGGATTAAGTTAAACGCAGCACTTTTGGCAATCTGATATAAATATTCGAACCTGCTAATCTAAATCTCTAAATTTCTAAATTTTGTGCACAAATTCTACACAGAAATTCAAAGACTCTACTGTGACACTGAGAAATTGGAGAAAAGGGAAAATGATGAGTTCTGGAGGCACTCAGTGCTGCTGCTGTCCGTGGAATGCTACATTTGTGTGGTGCCTTGAAAGGCATTTTCAATATTTATTTTAACAGAAGCATTTTAATGAACTGTGGCAAGGTTAAAGAACTCAAAATTGACTCAAAGACAATCAAGCCATGCTTAATTGATTTACTTGCTGTTTTCTTAAGCAGCTACTAGTACACATTATTAGATTCACCTGAGGATTCAGTCATGCCCTCAGATCTCCTCATGGAGATTACTCGAATTTCGAGGGACATCCAGCAGGAAATTTAAGGTTTCAGCTGTTTCAACCTCTTCCATTTCCTTCTGTGGAGCAACTGCACATTGATGTGTGGTTTTGTTCTGCTTTTAGGTGCTGAATGCACCAACCCTGGTTCTCTTTGTCGTGGGATGTGTGGATTAACAATGTGAGAGGGTGAAACCTGTGCAGGCCTTAATATTTGTCAGCCTTAAGGCTGATGCCTTAAGGAACCTGGAAATAAAATAACACGCTTTTGAGATAGGACTATATCTAACTAATAGCCCAAAAAGGCTTGGCCTGCGAACTAAGCCTGTGGGAGCATTTACTCCCACTTCTGAGTGAGCTGAGACCACCAAAGAAACGAAGAGATAATTGTTTAGTGCACCACAGAGAATGTGTTTGTTGTTTTAGATTTTGCTCTATATATTAATATAGAGACAACATATGGAATTCAGGGTGTTGGCTTCTCCTCCTTCTTCTTCTTCTTCTTTTCCTTCTTCTTCCTTTCTTCTCTGATCTAAGTTCCTGTGATTTAGTGATTGGTAGAAAGAATCTAGCATTAAAGAAACATGTTAAGTAGGATTAGTAGTTATTGGTACTCTGTTGAAAATATCTTACATTGGAACAGTTAATTGAGTAAAAAGTTTTTAAAACAGTCTGTACTCAAGATCTTTTGGCCACCTTGCAGTGTGATTCTGATTGTGCTGAGCTCAGGCAGGAGTGGCACACACAGATATTGAGATAAGAACTTAATAAACAACATGAAGAACAGAAGCTGCACTTGTGACTCCTTTCTTTCCTGATATGGAGCCTTGAAAAAGAAGAAAAAGCAACTCAGCCAGGGGCAGTAGGCTTTTTCACTTCTAAATCCTCCCCCCTCAGGTGAGAACTAAACTTTGTTTATAAAAATGTGTCCCAAAGAGCTGTTCTCAACCTTGGCTCCTAGGGAGAACCAAGATGGGATAGGAGCCTTGGGAATGTGTTTTGTCTTTCTGCCTATCAGGGCAGGGAAAAGTATTGGGAAAACTAGCTACTTGTACAATCATAGACTAAAAATACATGTTGTTATAAATACATATTGTAATACTGGCTTTTTGCACGTATTAAAATGGGTGGTGGTGTTAGAAAACTTCACTGCATAACTATAGTTTCTCAGAAATAGCAGTGGGATATGTATCTTTCTTAAGATTATAGCATGATATGTAGAATGTTTCTTTTTGTAACAACAAAGATAATTAAGGAAATTCCCCACATTCTTAGATTGTCTGGTTGAAGATAGAGGTGACAGACTCAGGAACCTCCAAGGAAGAATTATTGATCAGGAAGTGGAGCACAGGATATCCAAAATCTTGGTCTGCAGAACAGGACCACAAGAATTCTGAAACTTCTGAACAGACCTGCAAGTAGGAAATAAAGGCAGGATGGGAGAAGCTTGAAAGAACACTAAAAAAGGAATATTTGCATCAAGGATGAGCATGTGTGAATATGCAAATACGCTGGTATATTTAAAAGAAAGCCTTTTCTAGGCCAAGGTCTGTTTCGTTTTAAAACCTGTCCATTTTAACCCTTTGCTTTATTTCTGCCTCCTATTGTCCTTTTATTAAAGCTTTTATTAAACCTTTGAAATTCTACCAACAGAGCAAACCTCGTTTTTCACACGTGTGTAAAGAATATGGAGAATATATAACAGCAAAAAAGGCAAAAATCATTGTGCATCACGGTCAGCAAAGCTACACCAAAAAATAAATGTAAGAAATGGTAGAAACCATCCCGATCTGTGTTGGACACAAGACAGCTCTGGTTTGCTCGGCCATTATCCAGGGGAAAAAAATCCAAGGCTGGAAGACCTCAGCGATTCATCTAAAAATAGGATGTGCCCCACGTCAATGCAATTATTGGTGGTTTCAGCGGGCAGGACTCTGCCCTTGCAGCCAGAGAGCTTTGCTGGGATAAACCTCAGGCTCTGGGCTCACACAATGCCATTATCAGCCCTCGCTCACATCCATCGACGTGTGGAACTTGCTGATGGGGATTTCACCCATCGATAATTACCCACCAAAACGAATGAAGTGGATTACGCTGGTGAATACTTGTGCCCAAGTGTCCTGGGTGGAAATGCTAGTGCCTTTTGGATGCTGAGAGTACAAAAAAAAACAAACCCTCCCTGTGGACACTGACAAGTTTGATCAGAGGGAAATTTTCCAGCTCCCTGTTTGCGAGAAGAAGTTGGTTTCTCACAAACGGAGCTGAAAACCAAGAGAAGTTCATGTAAATCATTTTGTGTGTTTTTGTAAACTATATTTTGCAGGTGGTGTTTTTACATCCTGTTATTCCAACTTGTTATTCTTAGGCGTGTTTGTAACTAACCAGTGATGCTTAAGAAGTGTTCATCCAAAAACTAATACCTGTGCCCTGCTCTAACTACCCTGGACGTATAAAAAGAAAAACTTTCTTAATAAATGGCTTTTTCCATCTGAAGTTTATGCCATTATTTTTTCTCTGTTTTTTCTATTATTTTATGGTCTCTCCTGTAGGTATCTTATGATGTTGTGTGTCAGGCCTCACTGATAGCTTCCTTAGTTTCTCTGATTTTCATCCAACTCCCAATCTTTTACATCTGATATAAATCTTTGTTTGCTCAGGGAAATTCAGGCAAATTGCTTAAGGAAACATGTTTAATGTGCCTCAAGGAGCTGGCAGAGTTTATGCAGATAAATTAGTTTTATATGATCCCACACTGGCTGTAGAATTATCCTTACTTTGCCCTCATGGCTCAGCCCAGTTCTTTCACAGCCTGTTAAATTCAGCAAGTCTTGACATCAGCCATGAATATTTCTAAAACTCATAATGTGAAATCTTCTTAGCACAGAAAATGCAAATCTGTAAGATCATTTTTATTGTTAAGGTTGCTCTCTCCATCTGAATAGTACACTGCACTTAGATCAGCTGAGCAATATAAAAATCTATTTTTTTCATTCCAACAAATATGGGAGAAGTTGAACTGACTGAATATAATTTTCTACATTGGTTTTTCCTGATCTCAAGATCAACTGGCTTCCAGTACTACTATAAATCAAAAATAGCAGTGCTGACTTCCAGGCAGCCAACTCCATGTAAAATATCCAAGAACTGGGTCAACCCAATTTAGAATTTTTTTCACAAGTGCCCCCTTCTAAAACAGCAGGAGTGGGGAGGTCTTCAGTAACCTCTCTGCTCTACCTCGTGCCTGATAATATTTATCAAGACAGCCTTATAAATATTCCTTTTTTTTCATGAAAAGAAATAGTGTGACCATAATAAAAGTGAAGCCAAATAGTGCAACTGCTGGGTTTGGTTAATGGAGCAACTGTCTCAGTGACTTGAAAAATAAGATGTAGCCTGAAACCTACATATTATAGATGTTGGAAAACACATTTCCAATGCAAATTTTGTGTTGCAGACACCGCAGAATTAACATGTGTAGCCTGTAGTAATGCTTTCTTCTAAATGCTAAACCTGAATGCAGATGGGAGTCCCTGTGTATTTAGTTTGTACATAGAAAACATTATTTTGTGTAGTACAGAGAGCTGGCTTACAGGATCTGGCTGAGATCTTGTTTCTCAGTAATTCAGGAAGGGTGTACATAAATTGGGTGTTATGAATATGAAGTTATAAGGTGCTTTAAGATCTCTGAGTAAAACTGAAAGGAAAATGCAAAATATTGCTATTTGCATAATTTCTCATGAGATGCACACCCAGTCATCACAGCTCAGCCAGCCTGGTACCTTACTCTAAACATGCAAATCACAATTCCTGCCAACCTCAATTCCTTTATCAGCTTATAAAAGTAAAATAACACCAATAGAACCAAACCTCTTGTCTATTCCTGGGTACAAGAAGTGCACTCATGACTGGTCCTACAGTGCTGTGTGAATACAAACCAGGCTCACATCCCACTCATCCCCTGCATCCCAGGGACAATGAAAACAGATCTTTTGTTCTTAAAAGTACATCCAGTGCCCACTTATTTTTGTACATTTCTCTCCTCTTGTTGCCACCTGAAGTCTCAAACATCCAGTGTGGCTCTTTTATCAAAACTCTCTCATGCTGGTCCACCTTTTTGTCTGGACAGAATTCCAGGGCATTGGGGATGAACACCAGGCAGAGTCAGGGATGTTTTTGAGGATGGCTGAGGTGTGGGAGGGAACTGGGAGAGCTGGGAGTATGTTTGGGTTATTCCCAGGGGTGCAAGTGGTACTCAGGATTTATCTTTCTCCCACAAACAAAATTTACTTCATTCTGTTTGATCTTGCGGCACCTGTTCCCTCTAATTTCTTCTTGAGATGGGGGTTTCCCCAACATTCCACACAGGAATGGTCACTGTGCAGCATTGAGAAGACAAAAAAGTTTCACACACATTATTTTGACCATTGATTTTTGTTTTGTGCAGTTTGTATTTGGACATGATTTAAAGGCAGTCCTGTGCTTCATTAAAAGGCAGTTTATAGGAAATTGTCTTTGTCTTGCCCCCAAACCATGTCAAGGCTGAATAAAACCCATGGGTGCTTCCTCCACGAGTAGGTGTGAAGGGGAAAAATCATCCGGGCAAAGTGCATTTGAAAATAAAGATTCACTTCTATGTCCTTATGCTTTTTCTGGGGTAAATATATGAAGTATCTGAAAGGGAACAACTGGGATATTAATTTAGGGTTTTTTTTAGAGTCTAATTTAGTGGGTTTTAATCTGTGCTCCTGTCAGCACTGAAAAAACAGCACTGAGATTTCTGACTCTACAAACTCCTCGGTGTTTCAAAGCTCCAAAAACGTCCCCAAGGAATTTAATTGGGAATTAACCAACTGGAACACCAAGAGAACGAGCTACTCCTCTAGCAGTCTGCCCATTACACGTTCACATTGAAATATTTGGTTATTAAAACCACCCAAGATTACTTGGAGCTCTTCCCATGTTTGTCGCCTTTGTCAGCTGTGCAAAGCTGAGCTCGCCTTCTTAACAGCTCAAACCTTGGCAAAAATCCTTCACAATATTAACATGTGCAATGGTAAAATATAGAAAATTGCCCACTTTAGCCACAGGGGGAGGACAGGCAGGAGGGAAGTGGAGCACAGGGCAATGTAGATGTTGTGCTGGAAAACCTGAGCAGTCATTCTGTCAAAGGTCTGTTGGCCGCTGATGTCTTAGACAGAGTTTATTGATTCCCTGGAGAAGTGAGACCTGAAAACACAGGCTCTGACACCTCCTGCTTGTTGATCACACACCCTGCAAGCAAGTTTAAGTATATAAAAGAGCAGAAGGCCCTGCCTCATTCTCAAGTATCAGCTCTGGGAGCAAATGCTGTGGAGAGGAGCTGAAAATGCATCCCTGCAGGAATCCACTCCCAAATCATTACCATTCCTCTGCCTAAGGCACAGGGCTGGGGTGGGGATTCACTCCTAAGGTAAAAAAGCATTCCACTTTCACTTTAAATGGATGGAAATTGAATTGGGGAGTCACACGAGCAGGATATTGCTGCTCTTGGGGGCAGGTTTGCCGTGGTGCTTGCTCATTACCTTGGGCTCTTTGGAGATGGAGCCTCCAGCAGTTTGCTCTTTTAATCCTCCCAATCTGTCTGGTGACTGCCTGGATTTAGTTCTGGATTTGGTAAAGAAATGGAGATCATTAGTGGAACAAGTGGAATAAAACTCTTGGAGGTTTGTTTGTGGAACACAGAAGTTTTTCACAATTGACATTGGCAGTGGTTCTTTCCAGGCTTTATGGATATTTCCAGGCTTTATGGAAGCCTATTCTGTTTATAAGGTGACATAGACAGGCATCGCTTTGGTTTTTATGACACATTCACCTCACACAGGAGTTTTAAGAGATTTACTTTGTTTAATATTACGGGAAGATTTTCATAATGTCCCAAATGTGGAGTGTATTTCTGAGCAAGAATAGTCATATCTGTACTTTTAAATTGTTTTAGGTTTTCTTAACCTTGGAGTGAAGGTGAAGGGAGGAGGCAAAGTTATTAATGTTTAGCTACACTGACAGTCAGGTAAATAAAATGTATTTGCCTTCTTCCAATTTAAGATTTCCCCAGCTGCCTCCACCAACTCTCCCTCATTCTTTTTTCCTATTTCATCCGTAGTTTTAAATCTTACTCTGAATGACAACATTAGCTTTCTAAACTACTCAGCAATATCAGTTTCCCCCCAAAGACTTCCCTGAGGCTGATTTGTAGAGGCTGCAGTTGTCTCTCTATTTTTTTTCCCTGTGACTTACATTGAACAATACCCTCACTAATGACATTTCCCCAGCAATGCTGCACCAGGGAAAAGCACCGAATGAGAAGTAGGAATGATGAATACATTCTAAATGGATGGAGGAGGAGGTGCTACAATTTGCTCCTCTATCACTCCATAAAAAACTACAAGTCTTTTCTTTTTCCTTCAGCCATAAAGATGGAGCACAGTGCTGGAATATTCTTAGATAAATCAGGCATGACATTGCTCAGTGCATTTTTGCACCCTCACAGAAAAAAGCCAAGCCTAAGCTTGCAAGATGTGTCTCTGTCTGTCTGCATTTAAAAGCCTCAGCTAAAAGAAAAGACTGACATAAACCCAGGATGAAGATGCAACAAATAATTTCCTGAGGGGAGAGTAGGTGATATGCAGAGGAAGAGTCATTCCAGCCAGGCAAAACCAGCCCTTAGAAAACTCCTCCATCAAGGAGGAGCATCAACCCAGCTGCTTCTCCTCTCCTCTGAGCTGCCCCTGGCTGTGTCCTTGTCAATGGTTTCCTTCTCTCCTCTGCCTCTTTGCTCAGGGATACACCCTGGATTTCCAAATCTTTTTAAAGGCAACCAAAAAGGCTTCACTTCCTACTGAAGCCTCACCTGGACACACCTGTGCTCCTTGCCTGCTGTTGATATTTATTTTACCCAGACTCTCCTCATTCCCCAGGCCCCTTACCAGGATCTGCTAAGAGCCACTTGCAGTTGCCCATGATCAATAGATAAAAGCCACAGCTGATATTTCCACAGAATAAACTTTAGTTCCAGCAGGGAGTGCACATGACCAGCTTTGCTGGAATAACTTCTGGTTTTCCACTTTTCCCTAAGGAGGAAAATGTGAGGGAACTATCCCAAGTTTTCTGATGCTGATACCCAAAGTTGTCTCCTCCCTTGCCTGCAGCAGAGCTCCTTGGGTAGAAGACATTGCAGATGTTCACAGCTGGGGACTAAACCAGAGGTGTAAACTGTCTATTTTCTGTTTATTTGGAATACGTGCTTGTTCTAGCTGGAATTTATTGTGCTGGAATTTATTGTACTGGAATTCTTTGACAGCAGGAATTATGCTGAACTGTCACTTGCTTGCACTGGAGAATTTCTGGGTAGCTTAACAATGTCACATGAGATAATAGAAAATGTCATTTTTACTCAGCCATCACAAGGTACCTTACTGAGTGTGCTATTGTTGCATCTTTATCTTAATTTCTCACACAATATGGATTTCTCGAAACTATGGAATCCCATTTGGGATCTGTCTAACCCAGAAAAGTAACAGAGGCAAACTTTTAGAGGAGTGTGTCCTGTGAACAGGATGTTTTAGCCTGTGTGGGCAAAGATTGACCAGAGGATCAATCTAATAAAAATTGTAGCTTGAACTTTGACCATCAGTATATGAATTAGGTGAAGAAGTGGTTTTGCATTTGTATTTCACAGACTTCCTTTCCTAAGAGGGTGTCAAGACCATGAATTTCACAAAAAGAAGCACGTAGTAAAATATTGACACACTCCAGGGTGAAAGTTTTTTCCCCAGAGGGTTTTATTGTTTGGGAAAAAATCCTTTCCCTGAAATTGCTTTTTCAGGATTTCCCTGGAAAAGGACAATGCAGTGACTTGGTTTTCAAATTTAGAGCATCTGACAAACTCTACCTTTTCCCTTTAATTTGTTTCTGACAGATTTAAAGAAATTAATTTGCTTTCAATTTGAAAAGGGTGAGAGCATGGGGTACAAATTTTCATTGATGAAACTCTCAAGAGAACACAAAAAACTTTTCTTTTTACAACAGGCTCGTTTGTAGAGCCATAATGAATAATTGGCTTCTGCTTAGCACTTATTTGCTTAATTTCAAAGTGTGTTATCCTTTCCAGGCCTCAGAACTGATGCCAATATGTGTTAGTGAACACTGAGCTGAAAGCCCTGTGCTGTTGGCAGGTCAATATTGCTTGATTCCACTTAGGAGCCTATTTCAGGAGCTCATTAAGCTGTTTTTGGGACTTGGACACTTTGCACAGCTCGAATTTGCAGCAGCACACAGCAGTCAGGAAGCATCTCTAAATATTTATGCATCTCCAGTGGGACAAGCAAACACACACAGCAGCGAGCCAGCAGGTTCCCTCTGTGCAACTGCAGTTCTTGGAAAGGATTGCTAAAATCAGAGTAGAGACAGCCAAATGATGTCCTCCTTTAGCCAGGTTTGATTATCTGGGTGTTGGTTGGGGCCTTGATAAGAGTTGCAGTGAGTTTTGCCCATGCAAAGCAGGACACTGTGCCCGAGGGCACAGAGAGAACCTCCCCTGCTGCATTATTTCTTGAATGCTGAAAAAACACCAGTTCTCAGAAGCTGCCTTGAGGTGCTTTGGTTTGATTGAAACCTTGACTCATTTTGTTAACTCGTTGGAGCAAAGAGGAAGGGAAGGTAGTTTCTAATTTTGCTGTGATCATGCAGAGCCTTTTCTTCTGCTCCCTCAGGGATGAGCTGGAGGAGGAAGCTGCTCTCCCTGCCTCAGCAGAAGCACTCGGAGCAGTGGATGAGCTGACCTGCTGCAGAGAGGCTCTGCCTCACCCTAGTCCTCTATTCCAGTGATACCTTAAATGGCCACCTAGAAACAGAGACCAGGCAGGAATAAGGGAATAAAGGAGGGATTGATTTGAAAGGCCTTCAAAGGTCACACCCTGGGGGTCCCAAGGCTCCTGCCCCAGTGGATCCCAAGATGGATGACAGGTCACGAGTTCTTCACACTTTTATATATTTATATATATTTTGGCCCATTTGCACATCAGCATAAATTCGCCAATTAAAACTTTAGCTAATGATGGAATTTGCCCAAGCTTGCCCCCCTCTCCCCAAGATGAAGGTTTGCAGTTGTTGGGCCCAGGAGGGTCTGGGTGTCCTTGGAGAGCGAGCTGGAGAGGCTTTGTTATGTCAGTGTGAGCATGAGAGAACAGCACTGAACGAGCTCCAGGGAACTGCAGAGTTACACTGGGCACTGCAGGACTGGAAAAATATAAAAGTTAAAACCTAAGGCATCACCAGTACTAAAAAACTCCCAGTGATTTCAGCTTGGGCATTTCCTCTTTCTTTATCAGTCCTCCTTCACTCATTATCTCTGTGCAGAGGGTCTGGTCCCCCCTGCCCATACAAATACAAACAGGAGGCAAAGTGAGACTCAAAGTTTAGGCATGGCACTACATCATCTCATTTTCTTGCTGCCTGTTTCTTTCCTTGATTCCTAAAATAATTTCTCTTTTCAGCCCAGGATTTTAGTAGGAGAATGACTCCTTAGTTTACACTGAACAGTTTCGCTTCTGTCTTATGAGGACTTTTTAAAGGCTGGGTTTGCTGGAGGCAGTATTGATGAGGGGCACATGTGGGCAGTTAAAGCCTTCATTTAAAAACTTCCCAGAATTTGTCTGGAAAGAATGTGGACAGCAAGAAATGTAGGGAAGACAGTAAAACAAAAAATACCTCATTTAAACAGCAGTATTGAAAAGCTGAGCGATTTTTTTTCTGCTGGTGAAAAGGGAGGTAAGTTAAGCAAAGCCTGTGAAGAGGTATTTTTTCAGTATTTTAATTTCTGTTATTTATCTACTGCCTTTTCCTTTATTATCACTATTTATTTCTTCCAGCCTTGGGTATAAAGCGCCATAGTTGAGGTAATAGGGACTAAAAGTGGTCTTGGAGTGGATGGGGGAGCAGGGAGGGAACATCCCTGAACCCCAACAGCATCCTCAGGGATCATTCACAGAGTCCCTGGGGGAGAGAAGTCAGAGCTCTTTTCTAATCACCACGGTGCAAGAGCGGTGAGATAATCTGTAAATACAAAATTCTGCAATCAACCTAATTAACATAAGCTCCAAGCCATAATTAAGGATAATAACAAAATAGAAGGCATCCACTTGGAAATGCAAGTGCTTGATACCTCCAGAAAAGGTTAATGGGAGAGAGAGATTCAGTTTTAGGGATTTCAGGCCACAACTATCTGAATTTGAAAGTGGGAGTGTGAAAGTTGTAGGAAGCAGATGCTGTGTGTCAGCTCACATAGCTCTGGAAAAATCTGCTTTTGTTTCTTCTTTGCCTCTTTCCAGTGGCTGAAATGGTGTCACTGCAAAACTGGTGGAGTCACTCCTGACTTGTGGTTTAACTGGGGCCAGAAAAGCCTAAATTGCTGATTACTGGGCATTAAATATATCTGAACTTTCTTCTTCCTACAAGCTTGTGTGGTTCCAGCTTCCTCTTTGCTTTATCCCCCTTCCCCATTCCCAGATTGAGTCTCTGAGGGCTCTGTGGTGGGAGGTTGTTTTGAAGTTGGGCTGCAAAGCAGCTCCATATTCTGCAATCCTTCCTTCTCATTACAAAATATCTCAATATTTTTTCAGAGAGTGGCTGAAAATAAAGTAAAGGAAAAAAAAAAAAAGCCGAGCTGGCAGTGAGAATTGGCATAAAGATATACTTTGAACTATTATTGCATAAACACTGAGAGCAGTTATGTCTAATGGAAGCCAGAAACTACAGCTTGGTGCAGTAGGCAAAATTTGGAGTGTGCAATGATGGTAAAAAAACCTTCAGAGCCAAACAAAACCCTCCCAAAAAGCCTTTACCCATTCAGGGAGTAGCCAATGACCTGGGCTGTGAGGACTGAGAGTCTATGTTTTAATTGTGCCAGTAATGATTGATTAAACTATTCTTGGTCATAGAAATGTATCTCTATTTTAAGCCCTGTGTGCCTCCATAGCAGCTCGGAGCTGTGAGCTTCAAAGAGCTGAAAGATGCCTCAACGTTGTTATTCCATAATGTTGAACCAGCAAATGCTGCAAACACAGCAGAGCCACAGGCCTGGCATTTTGGTACCTCCCTGTTCATCACTCAGTGGATTTAATAAATATCAAGTGTATGCCGAGGACACCAGTCCTCAGCTTCTCAATTAATGGAAAATAAGCAAAAATTTAAAGGCAATATTTAAAGAAAACCCTGTGGTAAGGGAGGATTAGAGCTCCAGGACAGGACTTGTTGCAATTTGGGATGTTCTGGTGTAAAACCAGCTCTTGGTCACCCTCCTGCAATAAATCATTTCAAACTCTACCAGCAGGGAAGATGCTTAGGGAATAATAAGGGACAAGGCTGTCTGCACCCAAATAAAGTTGTCAGAGCAAAAGTCTTTGGGTTTTTTTTTTTTTTGTTTTGTTTTTTTGACATCTCTACCTTATACAGTGTCGCCCTGATTTTTTCAGCCTTCTGAAATGTTTGTATTTTTTCTAATGGAGTTTTCACGCATTTAATATAAACAAAGCAATGTTTTTCTAACTGTTCCTTCTTTGTTTTCATTCTTCCTCTGAGAAGGAGACAATTGATGGACTTATATTTGACCAGCGTGGTTGGAGAAGAGACAACCTCATCCTCCAATCTACTGTCGTTGTCAAAAATCTGTAAATACCGAAGTCAAAATTAAACTGTGCCTTTTTCTGCTTGAAATTGGCTGTCTCTGAGCTGTTCATTTCGTGTCCTATAGCGACAATACAGAGTGGAAGTTGGTGGCTCTTGGGGCTGTGTGTGCAGGAGTCACTGAATGGCCCTGAATGTGAAAATAATTATCCTCCTTTGGAAAATCAAAAGTGCTCCCTGGCAGCTTCCAAGCCCCACTGTGCAGCTGGAATTAGCAGCTTCAGGGCTGTTTGACATACAGCAATATTCCCTTTGCTGTGCTGCTCCTGACTCTTTTAGAACCAGGATGGCACAGGAGGTGAGAGATCTCTCCCCTGTTTGCTGAGGAAAGCAGCAAATTCTTTCCTTGGGTGAGAATTATTTTCAGCGTGGAACTCTTTTGTGTCTTAAAAAACAATCTCAAGTGGCTGGGCTGAATTTATAGGGGCAATGATGTAGCAAACACTGCTGATAAATACCTGGTGATGGAAATCAGTGGGAGCAATTGGGAAACCTCTGTCTGCATGTTTAGGCACTTTCTGGTTTTAAATGCATAAATTCATCTCTAATGGGTGCAATATAAAGGCAGTTTTCTTGAAGACTCCAAGGTTATATGCATTTTCCACAGAGATCAAAACTCTTCAGCTTCTAGTGAGAGATCTATAAACAAGAGAAATGTCTCATAACAAACCAAGGATCTTTTATAAATAGAAAAATAACTTCAGCAGGGACTGCAATTAAAGGAAATAACCACGCTGTCTCCAACAACCTTTACTATGACTAACTTAGGGCTTCACTTTTGTACTTTTACCTTCTGCTGCTCTGGGAGCACATAATTGTCATTGCTTTTCAAATGTTCCTGCTGCAGCTGGATTATTTTCCACGAGTTTTCATTCTCTGTTAAATTGGTGGCTCAGAACATTCCAGATCTCAGTTTAGCATCTGCTTTCTTTGACTCTCTGCTTCCCTCCACCCTTCTGCAAGGTGATATTTAAATGTCCTTTGGGCAGCGTGTCAGACTGCACTTCACTGTCCAACATGAGACAGAAGTGGACATTTCCCTGATCCTTCTCAAATACCTTGTTTTAAATGTCAGTCACTTGATTGCCTTTTGTGGTGATTTTTTACCCCCTGATTCCATTTTGTTCATCCTAATAGGATAAAAGCTTTTAAAGGTAACTTTCAATTCAATGGTGGATAATGGCAAACTGGTTATTACAAACATTGCTTAACAGATATTGCCAATTTATTTATTTTTTTTTTAATGTTTATCTACCCAGGAAAGCTATTGCACAGCGAGGTAGAGCATGAATTTAAAGCAAAGCAACTGCTTCACATTAGCTTCCCACAAGGATCCTGTCATCCTGCACACAGGTTCCACTTAATCCACTCCCAGATTTGGCTGAGTAAAATTTGTATAAATGTATCCTTGCTGTGCAGTGCTGTCCACATTGAGAAATAAATATGAAAGAGCTTTCCAGGCTGCTTATGCACTTTCCTGGTCCCCTCTGCAGTGGTACCAGAGTGCCTCTGAGTTTATTATGTATTTATTCTTCTAACAGCCCTGTGTCTTTCCCAAGGCTGTGCAAGAGGGCTGGAGTAGAGGAGAGAGGGGAATTTATTCTCCCAAGTCCAAATCTGGCTTTGTCACTGCTGGGCCATCCTTTCTCTCCACAAGCTCCTAATCCCGTCTGCTCAATCATAATGCCATTTATCCTCCACTCAGGTGTGACTCAGCTGCACAACAACACTGGTGGCTCTTGCAAGCTGAAGTTGTTATTTCCTGGCCATGTGATGTTTGTGTTAATTCATGTTCTCATTTGCATTCAGTGAAAGTAGAGGAAAAGCTCAGTGACGTATTTTGATTCAGATTCTCAGGGTTTTGTTGTTCTTGGGTATGTAAGTCCCATGGCCTTTAAATAACTTGAGAGTCTTCTCTTTTTTTAGGAAAATATTGAATAGCCTGTTTTAAATAACTTGTGTTCCCCGTGCTTGCTCCTCTCTCAGAGGAATTGCATTTGCATAGAAAGAGGATTCCTTAAATAAAGGCACAAAACGTGTTTTTTGAATAGAAAGAAACTCAGCAGCCAGAACTCATATTAGGATTCAGCACTGCCCTTCCAGCTGAGTAACTAAGTGGAAACTCCACAGCATTTTGCTGAGTATTAGAATTAAATGGAGTTTTAATTATACATAGATCCATTTATTTATTTGCCATACTCTGTGCAAACAGAGGATTCCAGACCCCTTCCATCTTCCTGCCTGAGATCTGATATCTGGAGCAAAGGAGACCTTTTTTGCTGCTTTGTCCAGAGGCCTGACAACTAAAAAAAGGTGAAGGTTGGATATCACCAAAAACTGAATTTTAAAATGCAAATGCATTTTGTTAAATCTGAAGACTCTTAATTCTTTTGGCTTAGTGCAATGAAAAAACCAATCTGAAATAATATCTTTTATTCCAAACCGAGGTTGCTTTGCCTTGTTTCTGCTCAGAATTGATTCCCTGCCTTGACTGGGGTTTCCCATTTTCTGCCTTAGGGTCCATGAAGGATCTAGAGCAAGTGGGTAGAAGAAGTTCCTTGTTGGGGGCTGATTGTCAGGGGAAGGCAAAGATTGAATCCATCAAGAGGAGTTTTCCCACAGTTGTTGGTTGGGTTTTCATTTGTGGTGGGTTTTGTTTGGGTTTTTTAGCTTTTTTTTTTTAGTTTTCCACCTAAACTGTGAGTGTTTAGGTTAGCAGCACATCCTTGTGTGTGGAGACCATCCTGCTTGCAGAAAAAACACTTGAAATTCCTAGAAAATTTTACGGCCTGATATGTTACCAAGAGTAGGAAAATCATTCCCTTGAAATATTGCCATTAATGTGTGGCATACATGGATGCATTTCTAGGGGTTTTTATTTCATAATTGGCTCACAAACAGTCACAGCTCGCTGCAGCTCTCACCACCTACTGCCAGATTGGTTGGGGCTCTGTTTGTTTGGTTTTTTTTAAATACCTGAGGTCTCTAACTTGGGGTAATTAAAAATCCCAGCTTATTTTTATTTTAACACCAAAAGAAGGGTTCAATCTGTTTGTGATACTATGACTGACATTGTTTCAAAGCAGATTTTGAGATAAGTTTGGTCTTGACATTTAGTCAGCAGGTGGGTGTTGTTTATTGCCTAGCAATTAGAACTTATATTAACATAATATCTCCTCAACTTCAAAAATTTCTGAGAGCTCTCCATGAACAGATTCCCAAGAGCTCTCCCCTGCTCTCTTCCCTTTGTCTTTTCACTTTCCCACCTCCACAGCCTTCCACCCACTTGCCTTTAAATGTGCTGTTTCAAATTTAGAGTTCAAGAAACTTTAAGTCTAAATCATGAACGATATTTTCTTCTAGGGCAGAAGCAGCCCACAGCCCCTTTATTTTAAACCAAGTTACACCAGTGCTTTTCAGTCTCCAGAAACTTTTTTCCCCCCTCTTTCAGGATTTCTCTGTGAGCACTTCACTACAGAAAATGCGTGGTGAGGAGGGCAGAGCCTGTTCCCCATCTTGAAATGATCCAGATGCAACAAGTATTTTCCTTTCCTCCTGCATCCTCAGGGCTCCCTTTACTCTCAGCATTTTCTCTGATGTTGTTGTCAGTTTTTTTCTGGAGATGCATTCACTAGATTTCTATTATATCTGCTTTTTATAAGATTGTCACGCTCATTTTTACCTCTGAGCTATAATGGGTTTTCTGCAGGAGAAAGTGAAAATGAGGCAGTTCCAGCTAAAGATGCCATGAAGGCAAACAAATGTGGAAAATGAAACATAATCCGAGCATATTACTGTGAAAACAATTTCTAATTGATTTCAAGCTCAAGCTGAAAGGCCCTGCTGTCCACAGCCAAACATTCACTGCTGCTATGTCACAGGCTTTGCTCATAAAGTTGGATTAGCCAAATGGTGAGGATTTCTGGTGAAATCAGACAAAACTGGACGTCGTTCCTAAGCCTTTTCCCCCGTGCACACACATCCCTAGAGCAAATTTTCATCCTTCTTTTCAACCTTTATTTTTTAAGCTTAAGCTCCATCATTTTTGGTGTTAAGCAGAGGCACTTGGTGACTGTGTCTCGCTTTTCCCCCAAACCCTCAGAGTGGATGTTTTTCATCAAAGGAGACACCCCCCTCCCTCGCCTGGGAGGATATAATTATTCAAACAATGACAATTAACACCCAGAAAATGGGCTTTGGGGAGTCAAGCCTGAAGGATCAAATGCTGCTTCTCTCCCTTGCAGCCTTCACCAGGGCACAGAGCCACGTGCTGGTTCCAAAAACCACCCCAATCCTCCCAGCAGTCGCTCTGGGGATGAGAGGAATGACAGATTTGTCTTTACAAACAGGCTGTGGGTCTGCTGGTGGGTAAAACTAGCACTGAGAGATGACAGAGACAATGGGAAAAACCATGAATTCCATAAGAATTAATAATTAAAGGGGGGGATTACACATTAGAAGGGAATCTTAGGTGTTCTGGGAAGTTTGTACCTCTTGAGTACCTCAGGCAACAGGGACAGAAAGAGGGAAATGAAGATGAGAAATTAAGATAAAAAGGAGGCTGCGGCCTCCAAAAATTTGACAGATCCCAGGGGAATGCCCCATGGCCTCTCCCTTTATTCAAATAAAGTAACAAGACTCCTCTGTCTCCTTTTTTAGACATAAACCTCTGGTGCTTGTGGATTAGTTTTCCTGACAGGGAGACGCAGGAACAACCTTGTTTACTACCAGATGCAAAATCGCTGCTCAAACCCCAGTTGTGAGGAAGAGGATAATTGGGTGGGAAAGTGGTGAGGAAGGGATGAGTTTCTCAAACCAGCTGAAATCCGGTGGGGATGTTCTGTCTCATCGGTACCTCCCCGACCCGGCAACAAAATTAAAGAGTCTTATCCTGAAAGAGAGCAGCTCCTTCGGTGTGAAGGCTGCCCGGGTGTGCAGGTGCTGCTTTTTATTAGGGGAGAGATGGCAAAAGGAGAGTGGGGGCAGCGGCTGCTCCCTGGGAACGGGGATGGAGCATCCCGGCTGGATGCGGGGCTGGCTCGCAGGGAGAGAGGGGTGCGGGACCGGCCCAGGCTCAGCTGGTTCGGGGAAAATGGGAAAACCATCGCTCGAAATGTGTACAGGGTTTTTTTTTTCCAGGCTCAGCTGGAAATGAGGAAAGCGGCTTCTCTCCTCTCAGGAAAAGCGGCTCCCCGGAGATGAGAGCGGTGCCAGTTTACAGCAACCCGAGCGCTCCTGCAAAGAGCTGACAGCAGCCTTTATCCCCCGGATAACGAGCTTGACAAGTCTCTTTGCCATTTGGGCACATTGAATTCTCAGGAGAGCTCCACATGAATAAATCATTGCCTCTTTAGTGACTATCCAGAATTAATGATCCCCCACCTTTTTTTGACAAGCACTTCTCCCGCTGTAGGTTGTGACTTGTGGCTCCTTGGAGGATGGTGACAACTGAGGAGTCCTGGAGGCTTTTGCTTTCTCCTTTTTGGGTATTCCAGTAACTTTTCCTGCCACTGAATAGCTGAACAAGCTTCTATAATTACCAAAAAGGCTAACGTTTTCAGAAAAGCAGCATAGAGCTGGGAGAAGAAACCCCAAATGAAAGGAAAACCAGATTAGATCAAAGTCAGAATCAAAAGAAGATAAAACTTTCCGGAGTTTGAAAAGCAGGATTTAATTACCATTCATATTGGGGCCCTTCTTGCTTCAGGTTTTCATTAGCAACACATCAAGCTGAGAGAAAACACCTTTGTTTAGATACTCCCATCATAAACTGGAAGTTATCACTGTTTTCCTTCTATGTAGCCTTGTTTTCCCAGACAATTTGTCAGTCCTGAGAGGTGCAAAAAGTTTGGGGAAAAGCCCTGTATGTCATGACATTGCCAGAATATCAAATGGATGTGACCCTTTAGGCCTTGATTTTTGCTTCCATTTCATTCGAATGTGAGGCTGAACCACATCCCATTTTTCTAAAGTTTGTGTCTTATCCAAGATGATGTATTTTTTTGTTGGTTTTTTTTTTAAACTTAGATTGGAAAAGTACAGAACTGGCTCCAGGGAGTGGAAAATATAAGCTGAGACATCACCATACTTAAAACAAAAGGAGACATAGAAAGAATCTCAAATCCCTAACTTTTAAGACATTTACTTTGGAGGGAAGTAGGAAACTGGAGATGTTCTGTCAGCATTTTATCATTCCCAGTGCTGAAAAGAGACTAAACTCTGAAATTCAGCCTGAGATTCAGTGGGTCCAGAGCAGATACTAACTTTTCCAACTGGGATAATTCTTAGAGGTACAAAGGTAAATGTTGAGGGCAGCAAAAGCTTTATGGTTTTAGTTTTACAGCTGTGAGTGCCACCTTTAGAAAAGCTCTGCTTGAGCAGCAGGATTAACCTCCACCTGAATATATTCCACCCCAGAGTTTGAAGCGGTTGTTCCCAGGCAGCAGGAGATCAAATCTGGTGTTTTACAACCAGATCTTACCAAGGAGGAAAAGCGAGAAAAGGCGAATTAAGGAATTTTATTAAACCTTGTGATATAAAGATTGGCTTGAAGTAACTGTTTCAGAAGTATCCAGCAAAAAGGTGAGGCAGTAGAAGCAAAATATTCAGAATAACCACATTTATGACTGATACAGAACAGCTCAGTGTCAGATGTATTCTCTCATGGCTAAATTGGCTCATTTTACAAATCTGGACTTAGGCCAGAGTTTGAATTATGTAATCTTCGAGTTGTAGAATCGAGCCTTACATGTAACTGTGTAGTTTTTAAGCTATTCTTTTTATCATTAGTTTTAAGATCTTCTACTGATCTATGTCAGGAACAAAATTAACATATCTTGAAATGAATTTGCATAACCTGAAAAAAAAAGGTTTGCAGAGCCTAATATAAATTTACATTCCTAATAAAGTATTAACATATCCAAAAATGGATTTCAAATAGTACCACTATATTTTAAATCATTCCTGTATATTCCTAACAAACAGCTTTGATTTGCATGTCCTGACTTTGCAATGTAACACAGAACTGGTAATTGAGTGGTTTGTAAATCAGCTTTTTAGCACTCTGCTGCTGCCACCTTTGTTCGTGTAGATGAGAGTTAACAGTGAAAAAAGGCAACCAAAAGCTTTACCTTCTGCACATGGGAGCACTGAAAATAAAGCCAGAGTTTGCAGTGGAAAGGATGTTCCAGGGAATGCTTTATTAGACTCAGCTGAAAACCAAAGTGCAAAGCCTGGACTGATCTTCCTGTGTTCAAAGTGTGACCCTCAAACCCACAGCACTTCTCTCCCTCACTTAATGGGTAAAATCGGGGTTACAGAATTGTAGAATCAGAATGGTTTGGGTTGGAAGGGACCTGAAAGATCATCTCATTCCAACCCTTGCTTTGGAGACATCTTCCACTATCCCACGTTCCTCTAAACCCCATCCAATCTGACCTTTGACACTTCCAGGGCTTGGGGTGAGGACTTTGAGCTGTCCCTTAAGAGATTATTCCCTGCAAATACAAGATGCTTGTGGTTCTGCAGCGTAATTTATTTTGCAGGACAAGTTTTTTGCTGAAGCCTGGAGGAATTCCTAGAGAAAGTTTGGAAGCAGCATGGTGGGACTCAGAACTCAGTGAAGGATTTGGATGGAGCTCTGAGCAACCTGGTCTAGTGAAAAGCATCCCTCTCATGGCTGTGGGATTGGAACTAGATGGTCTTTAAGGTCCTTTCTAACCCAAACCACTCTGGGAGTCTCTGATTCTACCAGTGGGGGAGGTCCTGACATCTCAGCATCAGCAACTGGCCCCGGGTGAGGTTGGAGTGTTGGTACTTGAGTCTGCAGCCAGGGATGCAAAAAGGCTCTGATTCAACAAGGTACTTGAGCTTTAGGAGTCCTACTGAAATCAGCTGAATGATGCATGTGGTTAAAGTTATGCACATAAAATCTTCTGTAATGGAGCCAAGAGCCACTCCCATTGAAATCTGCCATCGAGTTTAATCTCTTGCTGCAACTGAAACACTGGATTTTGACAGAAAACCAGAAGGGAGATTGGGCAGTAATGTGCTGCCTTACAGTTTTCTGCACCCCCTGGAGATGGTACAAGCTGGCAGTGAAATTAGAAGATGAGGTAGGGTAAACACATCTCTTGTTCTCACTGTGCTTTTGCCCAAATCTTTCCCAGGTTTTTTGTTTTTAAAATGGCCTCTTTTGGGTGAGCTCTCTCGCTGATGGCAGCCAAAATCCTGCCAAGAGGCCCAAACTCCATGGCCAGGAAGGCAAAGCCATTTCTGTGGCTGAGGGTGGGCTGGGAGCCTCTTAAAATGAAGTGATGACTCTTGGAGTAGAAAAGGAGGAACCAGTGGATGGTTTAATTTGTTTAGCAAATTCCATCCCTCACCCTCACGAGGTGGTGCTGAAGGGAGTGAATAGTTTTAACCTCAAACCTGTGATGGGATGTGGGGCAGCTCAGAGCAGAAGTTTGTAACATCTGGAAGGCCAAGTGGGTTCCTTTTGTCCCCTTTACAACCATCTGACTGGGCCAGCCTGATTTTAGCTGTCACAAAAGTCACTTTTTATTTGCTGGCTTGTGATTCTCCTTAGCAAAGTGGCCCTGTGGTAGAAGATTACTCAGCCTGCTTAACCTTCCTCTCTTCTCTCTCTCTTTTGCTTTACTCATCAATCCAGTCCTTCAAACTACCTGGTAAAGCTCTGACTGTCAGTTTTGCTGCTGACTGTTAGAGTAGAAAATTATTTTATATATAAAACACATATATAGGATTTTTGTGAGGGGGTTTTGGGTTTTTTTGGGCTTTTTTTTGTGTGTCCCTGTGGTAAACTGAGTGGAAATCCTGTAACTGAACACTGAAAGAGAGTAAATAAATGAACTACATGATGGTATTTATGGCAATTGGGGTTTTGGAGCATAATATCAGCTCTTTATAAAGACCTTTGTTTGTGTCTGTTATATAACCCTGCTGCCCTCTCCATATGGTGGGGTTTGTGTGTGGTTAAGAGCCAATAAATCGTTCTTTGGGGATGAGTTCACAGGAAAATGGACAGTAGGTACTGAGATGATAAATATTCAGTAGGTGATTACTTGTCCTTTTTGTTATTTTACTTTTTATTACTTCTTGTTATTCCTGGCACAACCTTCCTTTTAAAACTCCAGGAATAAACCCCAAAGGCCTCACTGGAAAAGATTTTAAGCCCCAGCTCTGAAGTGCTGACCAGGCAGACAAGTATCGGCATCTGCAAAACCTCAGGTGAAATAGGTACAGGACATAAACAAATTTCTTTCACTAAAATTTATGGTGAGAACACAAACTGCATGGGATCATTAATCAAAGTTTACACCAGTTTTTTTATCGGACTGGATCATTATATGTGTTATACTTAAGTACTCATCCTTGAGGAATGCTAATTTTATTCCTGCAGCCAGGAGAGCCAAATAAACCAATCCAAATTCCCTCTGCTCAGTTTACTGTGGGAAGCAAGCTCAATTCCTTGTTCCATAAAGAAAAGAAGGAAAAAAAATGCTTGAGATTGACAAATGCTTAGATAAGCACATCCTAATCAAAGGCAGACCCACATCGTGAGAGAAAGAAGATGGAGAAGATTGTTCAAGAAATTCTACAAAACATTTAAGCCCACCACAGCTTGTAGAAGAAAAAAAATCTCCCACTTTATGTCATGTACCAAGATTTTCATTTTGGCAAGGGATGACAAGAGTTGCCAGGTGTGTATATGGATATTCAGCAGGTATATATATCTATCTATCTATATATCTATATTCAGAACACAGTACAGAAATTATCTGAGAAACTCTCCTAGCTTTAAATTCAAAGCTGTCACTTTATTCCTCTAGCAGACAACATAATTATTCCAGAAGCACTAAGAAGCACAGAAATCCTTTACACAATGGGTGCCTATGTTAGGAAAATAAATCAGAATCTGCAGAATGTATAAAACATGAGAAAGGTTTACACACAGAAATTGCAATTGAATACATTAAAATCAAAGGCAGGCAGAGAATGAATTAATTTGTTTCAAATGATGGGATGTGGTTTAGTCAGGTTCTGTAATTTAATTTTAGTGAGCACAGTACTTCCTAATTATCTGTATACTTGCAGATGCATAAATAAATCATGAATTTTCTTTCTTGTATTCCAAGTGTTCATACACAAAAAATACTCCAAACCCAACATTTTGGTAACTACAGTGTAAATAAGCCAAATATAAAGCAGGGGCAGCATGCAATAACAGCTTTATGTGAGCAAAACCATTCTCATGAAGTTTTAAAGCATCAGAGGAGCAATGAATTCTTACAGTTTCCCTGTAAAAATCTCTCAGTTTATGCAGGAAAATTGGAAGTGTATTTAGAGGTGCCTTTTTGCAAGGTAGACATTATATTTAAATTTGTTGGCAATTTTTTGTGTGCAAGAGAAGATAAATTAGGGTTACCCATCTGGGTGGGCATGAGAAAATCAAGAGAGGCCAGCCCAGCATAAATGTGTCTGTCCCTCTCCTCTCCCGATTCTTTCAGAGTAAGGATTAGAATATATTTTTATTTCTAGGTTTTTCCTGCAGCAGCACCATGGTGGGAGAAGCATGAAGTCAGTTTAGGGTAGAGCAAGATGTTCTTGGCTTTCTGGAGCTCAACAGCAAGTGTTTTGGAGGGTCTGAAGACACAAAAACTGTCGGAAAACATGACCAGGGAAGCATAAGTGTCTGATTCACTGGAAACAGGGATGTGTAGCATGTCAAAAAGTTATAAGGACATTTATTTTTTTCTTGCATTCCTCAGATCAGTCAGTAGATAAACAACATAATAGGGAGAAGTCAGGGAAATGATGAAAAACAAGGCCAGAAATAGAAAGGGATATTGACTTAAAAGAGTTGGTATAAAGCATAAAAAATTATAAACCACATAAAATTGTCTGAAAATAGGTATTAACTAAACTCCCTTTGGAGGGGTCACAGGCTGCAGGGTTTCCATGGAGGCAGCTCTGTAATGGGAAGTGAAGTCTTTAGCCTGTACCACCACATTATTTTAATAAGTTCTCCTTCCTCCTCATCCCTTCCTTTGTGACAGTTCCCATCTCGATCAGGGGAAGAGCCAGGAGCATGATTTCTTTCTGCTGCTCTCCTGCACAGACTGGGACAGGGATTTCCTTCTGCTCCCTGTCTGTGCAGCACCTGGCACAGGGAGATTCCTGTCTGTGCTCAGAGCACCTCTGCCTCATGAAAACTCTGTTTTATTGGTAGGAATAGGTCTCATATTTTGGCATTTTAGCCTAACCACTTCACACTAGAAAGAAATCCTCAAGGAACATGAAAATCACGGAACGGTTTGGGTTGGAAGGGACCTTAAAAATCATCTCATTCCACCCCTTGCCATGGGCAGGGACACCTTTCACTATCCCAGGTTGCTCCAAGCTCGTCCAGCCTGACCTTAGACACTGCCAGGGATCCAGGGGCAGCCACAGCTTCTCTGGGCACCCTGTGCCAGGGCCTGCCCACCCTCACAGGGAACAATTTCTTCCCAATGTCCAACCTGCATTTCCCCTCTTTCAGTCTGAAGCCATCCCCCCTGTTCCTGTCACTGCAGTTCCCTCAAACCTCTCCAGTTTGCTGCAANGTTCCTGTCACTGTTCCCGTTCCCTCAAACCTCTCCAGTTTGCTGCAAACTCAGGAAATGCCCTTCTCTTTCCCAATATTAGAGATGTTTTTTTTCCCCTACACTTACATAAACACCTACAAGAGGTTCATGGACTAGAGAGGACACATCCTTAGTGTCCTACTCATTGTAACCACGTAGTAAACTCAGGAACCTGAGAGGCTCTGGGCTCGCTCCCTCCTCTACAACAACAAAACCACACTAAAGGGAATGAGGGCGATTTTTGCTCTGCTTTTGCAGCCTGGTTTGCAGTGTTCCACTCCAGTTGGAGTGCGGATCACTGTGATTCAATCAGTCAGCAGTAGCTCAAAGCCACCACTGGTTGTCTTTCTGCCCTGATAAGCAAAGATCTCCAAGTAACACAGGCTCTGGAAAAAAAAATTCGCCTTGGGTCACTTGCCTTGCCAGTAAGGACGCTGCGGTATTTTTGACAATATGCTTTGCTTTGAGAGGTCAGTGACTTTTGCCTGGGTGGTTTTTGTTCTAAATATAACATTTATCTAAATGTTCGGGAAAATCGGAAACGTCAGAGTCT
The DNA here is from genome assembly GCA_013396875.1 of Vireo altiloquus. NCBI lineage: Eukaryota > Metazoa > Chordata > Aves > Passeriformes > Vireonidae > Vireo > Vireo altiloquus. The sequence goes on from VZRF01004307.1 coordinate 121,944, forward strand.
TCTTCATGCAGCATCAGAAGTAACAATTTTCTTTCCGTGTCCTAAATCTCCTGTAAATTTTCATGGAAAAAAAAATTAATCCTAGACAAGCCGTTTTTCACTGTCCAGAGAAATGAGAAAATACTTACAAAAGATTATTTGGAAGTTCCCTTAGAGACATCTGGTTTTAGATGGACTCTCTTAAGGGACTGTCCATCTGGATCCCTGGTTAATGGCTCTCAGGAGACAAAGTGCACGATGCTGAGCTGTCTGTGGTTTGTCACGTGAACTCTGTGGCCCTCCTGATGTGTCCAGAGCCATTATCCACAATCCAGTTCCTCTCTGCCAAAAAAAGGACAAAGGTTGGGAAGAATTTTGTTGCTGCAATTAAAGCATGTCTCGATCAGAATCATTACCAGGCATTCAAAATCACCCAGAGAAGTAACCCTTGATCATCTTTAAAATGTTGCTTGATTCAAGTGCAGGATCTCTCCCTCTTTGATTTGGACAAGTGTAAATGTTCTCCAACATGATGAACTGTGTGTGATTAACACATCCCTACAACAGTCCAGCTCACTGAATAATTATTAGCAGATAATATTGTTCATTTACTTTTATTTGCTTTGCTCGATAGAAAAAAAGGAGGTTTTTTCCCAAATGTGTTTACTACTTGAAATTAATGGATAATTTTAGCTCTGCATTTTCTCTTTGTGAATGAGGAGGTCTCTGTGCACGTTCAGAAGTCAGAGGTGAAGCAGTTTTGCCAGCAGATGTGGAATTTGGAGGCAGACAGGGCATTTCACACCTCCACGGCTCCTTTTCCTGACTCTGCAGTGCCAGACAGCTCCTCTCCCCTCACTCCCTGCTTCCATCACATGTGGGGCTTACACTGAGATTCCAGGAGTAATCCCCAAAATCGCTGCTCTGTTTTTGCACACACACACAGGCAAGACTATTTCCACATAAAGTGTCATAATCTTCACATCACTGTTTAGCTGGATAAACAGCATTGCAAATGTGACTGTCATGCTCTCACCCAGCAGCTTTCACTCATCAGCAGGGGATGAAATGCAGCAATCTGTGCACGCCAGCAGCCTCAGAGGTGTGGGTTTTCCTACAGCAGAGAAGAAACGTGGGGCCTTTCTGAAACGTGCTTCTGTGATGTGTGGTTATTCATATTTACCCTCAGCCGTGAGCACCTCCCACGGAGGTTTTTATAACACATCAGGTGTGGGATCCCACCAGAGACCCTGGGGGTCTGCAAATCCAGCCTGGGAGCTGCTGCTGGTTTGGTGTTGGGATCACGATGAGGAGACGCCTGGAGAAGGTCCCCTGGGAAGCTCCAGCCTCCACACTCGGTGAAAATCAGGGGACATTGTTTTTTTGAGAACAACAGCCACTGCTGGTGGGCGTCTTTTGAGGTGGTGTTCCAGCAGGGGTCTGCGTGTGAAGGTGGTGCCACATGAAGGAGTCACTGCACGAACGTGGTTTTGATGATTGTTTGACAATTATCGGCTCTTTGCATGGGGAAGATCAATGTTACAGTTCCCAACTGACTTACTGGTCTCACTTCACAAGCTCGGAGTAATGTTCCTTGAACTTTAGAAACATGTGGACCCCAATGTTTGGGTTTTTCCTGTATAGACCTGCCTCCTTTTTGCAGTTTCACATCTCTGGATAAATAGGCTGCTTTTCTAGGTCACATTAGAGGTCATTTGCAGACCTCTAATGCAAGACGTCTAATTTCCTCTAATTAGAGGTCTCTAATTTCTTCTAACAAGAAATAATTCTGCAACATTACGTAGTCCTACACAGCGAGGTGTTTTGTACTGTATTAGTGCTCAACATGCAACATTTTTTAGTATCTGTCTTTTTTTCAGGCTGTCAAGTTTCAATAATGAAATTTCATGGACAATAAAGTCAGCTCAGTCCTTGTAATTTAGTTCCTCCAAATTTCGTAACTTTGTGACAAAATAATAGCCAACCACAACATTTTGATGTGGTTAAGTGCTCTCGTGTCTGGGGATATTTGCAGTAAAGCTTTGCAACAAGAAGTTAATTAGCTGTCAGTCATTTAGCTCTGTTTGCTGGTTTCTGGAAGGTTTGTTGATAGCCTTCACTTTGTTTTCTCAGTCAGGGATTTCTTTAGTGGAAAGGTTCTAATCCCATGGTAATAATGATGATGTTTTAACACGTCCAAGTGCCAGCTTTGTGAGTTTTCCTTCAGGATAATCAGGGTTTAGACTACAAACTTTCCCCGTTTAATTTCTCTCGAGCTTGGCTTTCTGAAGCAGAAACTTGAAGAAATAAAAACCAATAGAGTGAATCTGATTGAGCGTGATAATCAATATGAACCTTATAGATTCATGATGATTAACAATCCCTGACTGTATTCTGGAGTAATATGTGTTTTAAGTACCAAGATTGTTCAAAATTTCAAGATAAAGGTCAAAACACCAGATCTCCACAAACTGATTATAACCTTTTAAAATGTGGCCTTAAAATTTAAATGCTTTTAGCCTCAGGTATTTGTCTTTATGAAGTTACCAGCTGTGTTTGGACTCAGAGGTACCTCTGCAATGCTGAGTTGATTTTGGCAGTGTTTGTATCTTTTATTGCAGCTTTATTATAGTTAAATTGCTTCTTAAAATGGTCTGAAACAGCTCAACTCAATTAAGATCTGTATTTAAAAGAAAACTTTTAAATGAGGGCTTTTCTGGAACTGTTTTTTGTTCACTATTTCAGCACTTTTATCCAGCTGAAATCCTGCAAAATGCTCCTGATCAAGTCTAACACCCATTCTTGGGGATGGGACCCAGGGGAGAAATGTCTTAGAGGTGGTTAGAGGGGAAATATCTGCCTGTCCTTAGCGACCATTGGATTGGAATGGGTTTGGTTTTCCCCTTGGATATTTCAGCTTTTTGAGGGTTTCAGGTAGGATAATTTGTGCTGGATCCTGAACACAATTAGCAGGAAATGCCAGTGCTTGAATGAGCAATTTATATCAAGAATTGTATTTTAAAAACACAGTTTAAAATGTGCTCCTTACCATGCACAAGGCAATTTTCTTGAACAAATAAAAGAACAGAAGTACAGTGGTTTAATTAAATATAGTTAAGGATTGGAAACCAATTAATTTCTGGAGAAATGGAACCATAAGGTATTTTTCATTAACTGTGCTGTCATTAACTTACCCTGTTACTGCACCAGATGAATGGAATATTTAAGTAAATTCAAATGCACCGTGTCAGATTCGACGTTCTTTAAATGGATTGGGATAGAATGAGGTGTTACACTGAGATGACAAGTGCAAGGCTTAAAATCTTTTCTTTCTCTTTTTTTTTTTTATTTTTAAAGTGCGCAATTTGCACGTCAAATAGATGGATGTTCACGGAATCAATTTAATTCCGAGACCTTTGATCAGAGATTTGGGGGGAGCCACGAAGAGAATTTCTCCCGAAAATGTTTGCTGCTTTCTAATGAGGACTGGCACCATTTGGGTACGGAGATGAAAGCACACCTAATCTTTTCTACTCCTCCTCTTTAATAATACCCTAGGAGTCAGAAATTAGGCGCAGCAGGCAGAAGGATCCTGTGCAGCACATCCCTGCACTAAGAAAACAAGAAAGCTGTCGAAGGCCTGAAATAAGCAGATATTTCTCACACAGGAAGTCATTTACCTTTGGGGCAATGGGACAAGAAGGCAGTTTGCTTCGTTTTCCCACAAAATTGAGGAATAATGATTTGGAGCTGTGCCCACGGAAGCTGGAATAGCCTGGGATAAAAGTGGCTCCAAGCAATTTGCCTCTGTCGCGTAAGGCAAGCTCATGATAAGGGTTCCTTGCTTAGGATCAACTGAAAGGACCAGAAAACAGAGCAGAGATTTCACTTTCCCCTTCCCAGGGGATGAAGAAGAGGAAAATCATAAGGAGGTGAACAAAGCAGAGGAAATGATGGACCAAGGAACAAACACTTCCATGTGACTCATCCCCAAAGATCTGCCCACAGCAGAAATCATGATTTTCACTCCGAATGAAATAAAACTATGGCCTGCACAGCAGAAAGTGTTCTTGGATGGACAGGAGTGGTGGTTTATTTCTTCAAAATATTTCCTTCTCGTTCTCACCTCACCATGCAATTCACCCTCCAGAAAACCATTCCATGAACAAAACGGAGTGAGAGGGAATTTTTTCCATAACCAGATGGAGACACTGAAATGAAATAGGTCTTTTGTATTTGGCAGTATTTCATCCCCATGTAACTGGCATTTTGCTCCTGCTTTTTTTGATTTTCTAGGAATCCAATAGCTTTTATTATTCTTTTAACTGCCTCAGATTATCCAGTAATCCCCACTGCTGTGAACTCCACGGCCTCAGAAATTTTACAAAGAAAGTTAACATAAATCAATGCAGGGCAAACCTTGAAACAAAACCACTTGACCCCTATTAAAATCTGCTGCTAACACCGTTTGCAGTTGTGCTTCATGTTTGAAATCACTTTATCATTCAGTATGACACTGGGAAGCAGCAGAGTTGCTTTAAGGCATCATTGTTAGAGTAGCCCTGAATGCCAGGAGACCTGGTCTGTTCCTCCATGTTCAATTAAAAGGCATTAATCCTTCCACATGCAGTATCCTGGCGATGAATTCTTGCTCTGCACAACTCAAAAATCTCTCAGTCCTAGGCTTGTCAAGCCATTAAAAAATAAGGAAAAAAATAAGCAAAGCTGTACTGCACGGCAGGAAGGAAAGACATGGGACACATTTGTGATTCAACCAATAAATCCTCCTTTACAGGGTGTGATATGCTTTTAAAAACTGGGCAATAGCTCAGCCTTCCAGTGACAGCAGCAGGTTTGGTCCCTTGTGGGACCAAAACTATTCCTTGGATATGGGGTTGATGGGCATCTCCCCATGCCTTGGAGGAAAGATCTGTAAATAAGGTACCCACTCTGCTCTTCTCAGGATTCAGATTCAAAAAACTTTCTCTTGTCTCCTCTCACAGGGCCTGGCCTGAAAATGGATTATGTAGAGCAGAGACTGAATTAGTCCAAGTCTGACGGGGCAGGGAGTTATCCCTGGAAGTTCTCCCTGTTACTCAGCCTGATTTTGCATCAGGTTTGTTGTACTTCATGGTCATCCTTCTCTGCAAATTATCATCATGTTGGGAGCCTAAAGCAAAATACCCGTGGATATGGCTTTGTTCTCCATCAAGTTTGCCTCATCTTTCTCCTTTTTGGGGCCAGTTTTGGTATTTTCTGCACTTTACACGTTTGTGACAACGTTGAGGTGAAAGAAAGGGAGGGTTTGCAGTGGGCTCGTTGGTAAAGCGAGCGCACACTAAATTTAGCTCCATGTCTTTCTGCACCATACCCCTTATCTCTCGTTGGTAACATCATCCAGCTTGAAATTTAGTCCAGCAGTAATGATTGCAAAGCAGCCTGGGGCGGGGGGACTGAGGGAACAACAAACTGCAGCGCTGAGCCGAGTCAGTTCCTTCACATCTGAGCTGGGCCTTAGTTATCTTTAAATGAACTTCAGGGAGCTGGTGAAGATTTGCAGAGGCAGCTCTGTGCCTGTATCCACGGGGAAAGAGGATCCATCTTGCCCTGGCTGCGCAGTGAGAGACTGGAGCGGGCATCCAGCTCTGCCAAAATCCAGCAGAAAATGGAGACAACTAAATTTAGGCATCTCCATGTAGGCTTTTACACGGGAGCAGGATGTCGGAATTCCTATTTCAGTCTCTGAATGGAAACCTGCCAATACAGCTCGTGGAAGTGGAGATTTGGGAGATCTTCCCACCCTAAAGAACATGGAGACACCCTCATCTCCAGGGGGGGATGTGAATCTTCCCTCTCCTTTTTGTCTGTGGGGAAAACTGACAGCAATTGTGTTCTGAAATGGCTAAATACATTAAACTAAATACGAGAAGTGTTAAGTTAATGAGTGCTAATCAAGATTAATACACTGAAATCACTGAGAGTCATCTTTCCAAGAGGAGGATAAGTTGGAGGGAAATCAAGCTGCATATGTCTGATAGCTGCACAAGATTGCTCTGGATGATTTAATAGGTAATTTTTATTATTTATGCTCTATGCATTCCCAGAACAAAATTAAATGAGAGACTATTGTGTTGAGTAATATCTGAAAGTGGATCTAAACACTGTTGAATTCACCAAATGCATGAAATCATCAGAATCAGAGAATGTGGGGACACTGCTCCCCACACAAATGTAACCCCAACTCCACAGAAGAACAAAGAATCTCTTTTTCTCCTTTTTTCAGATTAAAAAATACGTCTTGTATTAGTTACATATCTGTAGCCAATGAATTATTCTATCCAAGGATCTGTTAGGAGAGGCAAGAATCTTGTAACATGTAGTTTTTTTAAAGAAAATCACCCAACAGTGATTTACCCACAGCAGGAAAAGCACATAAGAGGTGCAAAGCAATAAATGATGGATCTGCTCAGATTTTCCAGCAGCAAAAGAAACAGGAAAGTAGAAGATGATGATGGGGTCAGAGAGAATTATGGAAAAACAGTATTGAAGGGAAAGAAAAGGAGGTGAAAGCTGTGTAACTCATGAGAAGTTAGGTTTTTTGTCATGGTATTTATCTCCCACTGCAGGATTTAGACACACTTTTTATATTTCACTCACTTTATATTTTTTTCATATGCACAGAATCTGAAAGGAGAAAAATCTTTTGTTATTTAAAGAGCTTGTACAAGGCCACTTTTATTGCTGAGACCTAATAGCACAGTTGAGCTGTTTGTCAATGCAAATAATTCTAGCTGTTCGTTTTGGAGATACTGACAGGGAAATGCCACCTCCAGGCAATCAAATATATTCAGTAAGACATAATTGCCAATTTTTCCATGCCTGTCACACCTGGTTGGGTATTTTTCTGAAATGTATTTCAGCAGAAAACATTCGTTTATCCATATTGGTAATCATATTCATCAAAAAGAAAGGATCATTTTTGACAATTTTCTTCAGTCTTAATTTCTATCAAACTTGGAATTGTTTAAATCTTTTAAGATTTTCTTAAATTAGGAAATTAGCTTTTCACTTTTTGAAGCAACTTTCATTTCAAAATGTAAGCTATTTATAAAGGAAAGTGTTTTAAAAAGGAAAACATGTTAAAATCAAAATGAAAGCTTGACCTGAATCTACTTATTTCTTCTGTTCACATTTTCAATTCACGACAGCTTTTTTACCATTATATTTTTTTCCAGCTTCATAAATTTCATGAAATACGAGGGAAGCAATGCAGGATGTGTGAAACCTTATGCTTTAAAGAGACATATCTGGACTCCTCAGATGTGAGAAGCTTAGAATAGATGAATTTTTCACCAGGAAAGGTAATATTTTGGGACATCTTTTTACTTTTCTTCCCGTTTCTAAGCTGTAGGACACTTCAGATTTTATTTTCACATTCACGAAGCTGAGCAGATTTTTTTCTTTTGGTTGGTTGGGGTATTTTTAGCAGTGTCTGAACTTTTCTAATGAGCCTTTTCTGGAGCTTTAACCCAGGAGGAAAACCCTGAGTGTCGTGCAGTGCAGACGAAAACCTCCCTCTCCCTGCCTGCAATTTAATAAATATTCCCGTGGAGAAAATGTTCTGAGGTGGATTTTCCACCTATTTCCATTTCCACTGGGTCACCTGTGAACTGGGACTGCAATATCCTGGGCTGCAGTGTGAGATGTGCCCAAAAGTGTGGATTCTATCACCATCTCTGTGAGCTGCTGGAGCCAGGTGGGGCAGAGCTCCCTGCCTCCTCCCTCTGGACTATCTCCTGTTAATGGCCCATCAATCCTTGTCCATGGCTCACAGATAACTCTGGACTATCTCCTGTTAATGATAACTCCCTCCTGGACTATCTCCTGTTAATGGCCCATCAATCCTTGTCCATGGCTCACAGATAACTCTGGACTGTCGCCAGTTAATGACCCATCAGTGCCTTGCCCCATGACTCACAGATAACTCACTCCTGGATTATCTCCTGTTAATGATAACTCACTTCTGGACTATCTCCTGTTAATGGCCCATCAATGTCTTGCCCGTGAATCACTGTCCCGTTGTGAGATGCTCCACCCAAGAGGGAGGAACCAAGTATTCCATCCTGGATATAAACTGAGATTTTGAAGACCACAAGCAGCCTTTCCCACTGGGTTTCCAGAGGGCAGGAGCTACAGAGCCACCACTGGATCTTCTGAGGAAGACCAGACTTTTCTACAGGATCGTTGCTTCAGCAGAACCACATCCATCACTCTGCTGATGCCTTAAATGGCTACTGAGAAACAGAGCCTAGACAGGAATAAAGGAATAAAGGAGGGATTGATTTGAAAGGCCTTCAGAGGTCACACTCTGGGCTCCAGAGGCTCCTGCCTCAGTGCATCCCAAAATGGACAATGACAGCTCCCGAGTTCTTCCCACTTTGATATCAGCATCAATTGCCCAAGCAGAAGCCAGGCAAGGATGGAATTTGCCCAAGCTTGCCCCCCTCTCCCCAAGATGAAGGTTTGCAGTTGTTGGGCCCAGGAGGGTCTGGGTGTCCTTGGAGAGCGAGCTGGAGAGGCTTTGTTATGTCAGTGTGAGCATGAGAGAACAGCACTGAACGAGCTCCAGGGACCTGCAGAGTTACACTGGGCACTGCAGGATTGGAAAAAATATAAAAGTTAAAACCTAAGGCATCACAGCCACCATCTCATTGGACTGCCACTGCTACCCTGACTAATAGGGTGTCACCTCGTATCTGACTCTGTCAGTTTAAAACAGTGTTTTTTTATTTTTTAATATTTTTTCTGCCTTGTTTTATATATTTATATATATATATTAGTGAAGAACTGTTATTCCTATTTCCCATATCTTTGCCTGAAAGCCCCTTGATTTCAAATTTATAATTTGGAGGGAAGGAGGGGTTGCATCTTCCATTCTGAGGGAGGCTCCTGCCTTCCTCGGCAGACACCTGCCTTTCAAACCAGGACAGGGAGCATCAGTGGTGCCCAGCAGGGTCAGGTATCAGCTTGGAGCAGCTGCTGGAGCTGGCAGCACTCACTGAGCTCTTCACAGCCCTTCCAAACTCTCTTTTTTTGTCACCCAGCTCAGCTTCCTGGCCCTGGCTCCCTCTAGGCAGCTGAAGTCCCACGATAAAGGTAACAAAATCCACCTTTTAGGCTCTAAATGGGATTTTTCTGACAAGACACTCCAGCTCAGGCACTCAGACACTGGGGCTTGCCTTGGGTCTTTTGAATTTTTGGCAACTTCCACCCTCATCCCTATTGCAGAACTTCATGGTAGGCATTATTGTCATGGCTTCTGAGAGTTAAAAAGCAATCTGTGGAAAGAGATTGACAGGGACTTTTCTTGTGGATTCTTCTTTGTGAAAGTACAGCACCCTGATTTGTTTCCCTCGTATTTCATGAAATTTATGAAGCTGGAAAAAAATATAATGGTAAAAAAGCTGTCGTGAATTGAAAATGTGAACAGAAGAAATAAGTAGATTCAGGTCAAGCTTTCATTTTGATTTCAACGTGTTTTCATTTTTAACACCCTTTTCCTTACAAATAGCTTACATTTTGAAATGAAAGTTGCTTCAAAAAGTGAAAAGCTAATTTCCTAATTTAAGAAAATCTTAAAAGATTTAAACAATTCCAAGTTTGATAGAAATTAAGACTGAAGAAAATTGTCAAAATTGAGCTTGAGGCTCAAAGGTATTTGCATGAAGTCGATATTTTGTTGAAATCAACACATTTTGTTTTCAGGAGGAGACCAATTTAATAGTTTAATAATTATGTAGATGGCACAACATTTCCCCTTCCCTCTACTATGACAAATCATTTTGTTAACAAGGGTAGAACCAGCAGCTTTTCACATTTAACTTTGACCACTGGAGAATTTTGATGACTCAGATTGGATGGAGTTGAAAAGCAAATCTCCAGGTGAAGACTCTCATTAGAGGTCTCCCAAAGCCCTCACTCCTCCTGTGCTTCTCTGCCTGGGTGCTTTTGTTTCCTACTCTCTGACAATCACACACTTTATATCACAGCCACAAATTGGACACCAAGACGAAATCTTTGACTTTTGGATATGTACCAGTAAATAACAGAGTCTACATTTATAGCTATTTGAAAAAATATGAGCCCTATTTCAGAACAGAAATAGAGAGTACAAATGAGATCCAAATAAAACAATCATTGCAGGTTTCTTGTTATCTGCCTGAGGTGTTACACTGAAAATCTGCATAAAATCACAGGGACAACTTTCTCATTATTTTTCACCCCATTTCACTTGGGAGGGTTGTTGATCATTATACTGATGGGCCTTGCCATAATAAATTCACTCCTATTAAAGTTAATTTTTTTTTTTTAAGAATGAAAAGAGCGGAACAACAATATTGAAAATTATGAAAATACACACATTTATGGAGTTTCCCCTTGGTAGATCTCCGTGCAGGCCGAAGGAGGAGACAATTGATGGTTATCCCTGTTTTCTGCAGCTGGGGACACAAAGGATGCTGCAGTCACTGAGCACGGCTGAGCCTGCCTGGAACCTCTTCTGAGGGCAAATACTGAAATCATCAGCTCCCACGACAGAAACTGGGCTGTCACCAGCAGCTGAGCTACAGACAGCTGGAGATAACCTGGGTTTGGATAATTCCAAGCTCTGTTGCAACCAAAGAAGTGCTGGAGTGTTGGCATAATAAAAAAACCCCATTATTTGGAGTAAGAGGTTCCCAGCATCACTGGGAAAATCTGGTCCGAGGCTGGTTGAGCACAGCAAGGCAGTGATTTCTGGCAGAAAATACCAGATTTGTTTCCTGGGAGCTTTTTGGTTCTGAAGGGTGCTTTCTTTCCAGGAGGAATCATGACTTTTTTTGTCGTTGGTTTGGTTTTATTTCTCCCCCGACAAATGGAATCTTTCCAAAACATGCTCAGATCTTTTTAGGTCATCTATTTTAGTGATTTCTTCCCCTGAAAATTGCCACAGAACATTTGCTGTTGGAAACCCCATGGACACTAATTACACGTCCACTGAAAGTACCTTGGGTGAAACAGCAAATGAATTTTCCTTCCCAAATGCACATAAAAATATTCCCATTGTGAAATTTTTTTTGTCTCAAGCTTGAATTAACAGTAGGCTGACCTTTCTTTAACCTCTGCCTTGGGCTCTACTACTGTTTAAATGCTGATACTCTATCCCCAGCAATGCCTATTCAGTCAGAATGTACTCGGGCAAAACGTGGAACCTGAACTAACCTGGGAATTTAGAGAGTCTCTGAGTGTAGAAATGTACCTATATAGCAATATTCCTATGGGAATAGAATAAAACAAAATACAGGATATAATAGATTGAAATACAGGAATAAAATATAATAGATATTGTATGAATTGTATAATTCCCAGGAAAGACTGAGAAAAGGGGAATTGTTTTATTCTGGAACATAATTATTATGGTCTTTTCTTTGGGAATATTTGCCTCCCTGGCTTCCCTGGCTCATTCCTTTCTCCTCACACCGCAGAGAGTTGGTGCCAGGGTGCCACTTCTCCCTCATTTTCCCTCTGCATGATGATGAACAGGGCTGAGCTGGGCTCTTTAAGAGCTGTGTTGGAGCTGATGCCAGAATGATTTTTTGCTTTTTCTTTCATACCCCTCTCACACACTCTTTTATACCCCTCTTACACTCTTTTATGTAGTTTTATGTATTCTCAGTGCTTTTAGCCCACACACTGTGACTTCCCAAGGCTGATAACTCAGCTCAGCCCCATGGCACCGTTAAACCAGGAGAGCAAACATCCTGGGAGCCCCAGACACCAAGGGCCTCTCCAGAACACATTTTTATAAACTCAAATAAGCCCATTGAAGAGAGAAAGTTCCTCAGAATGAGAAAGTTCACTCGATCCTCTCATTGGGGGTTCGTTGATAAATATGTTAATTTTGCAAACCCTATAATTGTGTGTATTTTAGTGTGATATTGCAGATGCATTTTCAAGACATTCCACCTGGACCAAGTGCTGTACTCAAAGATCCTGAAATAAATACCGAGGTAAAAACCCCTTTTCCCCAACAATCATGTTTTTGTTTTAATTTTAAGACCAGGAAAAGGCATCAGAGCTACTTGAGACTGGAATTTTTTGGAGACAGCACGTAACAGATGGCATTGGACATATCTCCAGCCTTACTGGGGCGACCCATCCCCGTGTCCAAAGGCAGTCTGAGCACTCCAGACTGTTATTTTAAACCAAGGCAGAAATATCTGCGCTCACAGAGGCTCCAGAGTGCACAGCCCTGCAGAGTCAATTCAGATTTATGTTGCACCAGGGTAATAATCCCCGAGTGCCCCTTGGTACAGGGAATAGATTGAAGGGAGCAGCAGCGAACCCAAGGAATGCATCCATAATTTCAGACTTACAGCTCCCAGCAGCAGCCTCAAGATCTCACTGCAGCAGGGTTTAGAGATTCATCTTAACAGCAGCTCCCCTTCCCTTATTCTGTGATCTTTTGCTGTCTTTGGATGTAACATTTCAGTTTCCTAGGGGATGTTAATCCTGTTTTTGGAGTGCCAGGAGTTGTGGGGTTTGCACCTTTCACTGCAGCCCAGGGGTAGGTGCTTTGATTAAACTCCATGGATATAATTTGGTGGTTTCAGGAACCAAGGGTTTCCAAGCCCTAAAAAAAAAAAAAGGGGGGGGGGGTGAATGTGTTTTTTAGTCTTTTTCATGTAACTGTTGCCATGATCTAATGGGACTAAATTTGGTTTCCTTCTAAATAAATCTCACTGTCATTTAGCGAGACTGCAGAATTAACGAGATGCAGCAGCTCTGTGCTCCATAGCAGGAAGCCAAAAGCAAAAGATATTTTAGATTAACAAATGAGGTGGAAATGACTTTTCCCCCAAGGACTTATTTCCCATGAGAAAACTAGTTTCTCAGGGAAAAAAAAGAAAAGAAAAGGGAGGGAGGGGCTCTAAAAATAGGTTGTGTCACAGAGTTCTGAGCCAGGCTGCCTCTCCCTCATCCCTCGTGGAAAGCTTGGCTCCCCGGGGAGGCTTGGGATGGTTTGACAACAGCACCAGGGCAGCGTGGGGATGTGGAGGTAATGCAGGTGTGGGGTTTACTGGAGTGTTAATTAGGTTGAGCAATTATAAAGGGTGGATAAACTCTGCTGGTGAGAGAAGGTTGGTTTTTTTTGTTTATTTTTTGTCCTTTTGCTGCTGGTGAAAGGACTGGGTAAACACTTTGCTATTCTGTGGAGAATGTAATGGATGTTCTGGGCTTGCACTGCTGTGGCAGAGCAAGGAAAAGCTGGGGAAAGTCTAATTAATGGAGGACTTAATGAGCTTTATCTGCAGCTGACAAACACGGAAGCTGCACCTTTTCAATATTTTAATTGTTGTCTAAATGGACACTTATTGATGTCCACAACCTGCCTGCCCTACTCAGTCTCCACTGCTAAATATCCTCAGGTCTTGTAAAAGCAGCTCTGTCCCTGCTGTTGCAGTTAGCACTGGAGACACATCAAAGTGTTCGGCCTCACAAGGTGGTGAATGTTTCTGTTCAGGTATTTGGGATCCAAGGATACCCCAGGAAAGTGTTTTGCACCTTGGGAGTTTGTGCTGACAGACTGAGGGGTGGGGAAACCACCAGAGACCCACAGCAGGCACTGAACCCAAGGAAAATACATGAGAAAGAGGTGCAGAGCCCCCAAGGTTTGTTTTCCTGAGGACTTGCCTCAAAAGGCAGAGAATAACTGAGAAGAACAGAAACTGTGGTATTTTTTGCCGCTGGAAAGGGACAAAATATCTCACGATTTTATGTAACTTCCGCTGTTCTGGGTTATGTCTGAAATAGGCTTTTATTTGTCACTAATGATTATTTATCCAGAGCACTGAGCAGGTGAGTCAGTGTTTACTGCTCAGACACCAAAACCTCCCTCACTGCATTGTTGTCACAGCCTTTCGTAGACTAAGTAGTTGAAAAAAGGAAATTCACATTTGGTGTTTCAGCCTGAGTCCCTCTGTATTTATAGTTCACTTAATGCTTATGAACACGCAGATATTGGCTGTCAGCTCACAGCTTCCTCCAGTGGTTTTTATCCAGGCTGAAAATCATTATGGAATTAATTCAATTGCATTATTACTTTTCTCCTTGTAAAACCTGGGAATTAGGGTAATAAAAATACTACTTCTGATAGCATTACCATATTAACACAGATGGAAGTCTTCTAAGATAGAAGCTTCTACAAAAAAATCTTACATCTTAAATAATAATGAGATGAGGAAGCACTAAATGGTTAATCTACCTGAAAGTTTAAGAAAAGAGGCTGTTTGAACTCATAGTAATGTTATTTTATAGGGCAAACAGGCAAAGATAAGCCAGAGAAAAATATTCTGATGTTTTCCCCCAAAGTCTGATCAGAGTCCCAGTGAAGGGATGAAGTCCTAGAGTATTTTTGGCATCAAGGGAGGCTGTGGCAAAAAACCCCTGTCATGAAGATAGAAGAATATCCAATAGTGAGTTCCTTAGCTAAATAAAAGTCCTCTGAACTTCTGCTGGGATAACACTCATCCTCTTGGGGCAGGGAGGTCTTTCCTCTGTAATAAATCTCTTATCACATCAGGCTGGTGGCTCTGCAGGGCTCCACCCCACTGAAGGAGGGAGTCTCTCTATCCCTGGAAGGGAAATTGGTCCAGGCTTTCCATTTTTAAGACTTTTTTCTCATCCATGGCCTCAGCTCTAGTAACAGCCTTTATCTAAGGGTGCTGGACTATTCTATATACCCCAGCAGCTGAGTGGACACCCTGGCAAAGGCTCCTGTGGGCCACTGAGAGCCAGACACTGAGAGGAGAATTGCAGCAAAAAATAGCTGTGAGAAGCACAGGATGTTGATAATTAAAAATCATAGAAAAATTATCTTACATCATTAAATCGATCTTTTTAGTGACTCTCAGAATTAACAGCGGTAGGCAGGTATTAATCTGTTAATAAATATCTCAGTTGTGTGTAAATGTAATCGAGGCATTTATTAACGTGTTAAATGCCTTTCTGAAAGTCAGTCTCTCTTCTCCAGCCCATAGTTCAAGAGCAGCACACAAGAATGGATCTTTCGCTCCTCTGCATATCACAAGTAAGGACTGATGCATTTTTTGGCTAAGTGACAGACTCCAAGAGAGAAAAGCTGGAGATGAGAGTGTCGTGGGTGAGAACACACTCTGATGGATGAAAGTGCCATTAATGTCAGAAAATAGTACATCCAGGATGGAATTTGTATCAACATTTTGTCAAAAGGCACTGAGAAATAAACCAAGCAACAAACCGTGGCAATCAAAAATGAAGAGAACTGATTCACCCCCACACTCAAACTCTTAGTCACTGCCCTGCAGGTCGAGCTTGTCTTCTGATGCACTGAACTGTTCTATAATAAACACAGAAAACTCAGGATGTGCATCAGGCACAGCAATCTCAGCAACAATGATCACAGGTCCAGCAGGCAGATTCTAGTTTGTGCTTAAACTACAGTTAATAAAACCCCTTGGGTATGACTTAGCCTGATGGTCAAATAAATTTGGCTTTGAGTCAAAATTTTTGGCTGGCCCTGAAAAGGGTTAAAGAGCCAAGATGGACATACCTCCATGTCTTTGTGATATTCCCTATCTTTCATGTCTTTGTGATATTCCATGTCGTTGTGATATTTAGGAGACAAAGGATGATGCTCATGCTCACATCTGTTGTCCAGAAGTGGAAGCAGAGAAATAAAGAAATACAGGAGGAAAACTCTTTTAAATAAATAGCATTTTCTGGTTTATAATATATGAAACCCAAAAGGGCTGAATAGGAAACATGAAGATGTTGTTCCAGGCAATGGATCAGAAAATTTGGCTCCTTTGTGCCACTTTAGACATTATAAAGCAGGAACACAAGTCCCAGCCTTGGTGCTGGGATCTCTGAGGAATTTTTGGCAGTAAATACTGATCCCAGTGATGCTTTAAATGGCTGCCTAGAAACAGAGACCAGACAGGAATAAAGGAATAAAGGAGGGATTTATTTGAAAGGCCTTCAGAGGTCACACCCTGGGCTCCAGAGGCTCCTGCCTCAGTGCATCCCAAAATGGACAAGGACAGCTCCCGAGTTCTTCCCACTTTGATATCAGCATCAATTGCCCAAGCAGAAGCCAGGCAAGGATGGAATTTGCCCAAGCTTGCCCCCCTGTCCCCAAGATGAAGGTTTGCAGTTGTTGGGCCCAGGAGGGTCTGGGTGTCCTTGGAGAGCGAGCTGGAGAGGCTTTGTTATGTCAGTGTGAGCATGAGAGAACAGCACTGAACGAGCTCCAGGGACCTGCAGAGTTACACTGGGCAGGGCAGGGCTGGGAACAGAGAAAAGTTCAAACCTAAGGCATCACCAGGGAGGCAGCAGAGCTGATAAAACACAGCTCATCCATCAGCGAGCACTTCTCACCTCACCCCTGGGTCCCAAGGAGAGCAAGAGGAGGAATTGTCAGCTCTTGTCGCCTGCAAAGGTCACTGTGTCACCACCAACACCCCCTGGTCCCTCGGCAGGGCTGGTGCCACCTCTGCCTCCATGGAGCAGCAGCTCAAGGTGAGCACAGAGCAGGGGACAGGGTTTGATGCCCAATTGTTTAGGCTAAACACAACTTTTTGTTGTTATTTCTTTCCAGGTGTTGTTCCCAGAGGAGAATTTCAGGGGATGGTGTTGGGGATGTGCTGTGTGGCTCCCTCAGGTGTTCCCCAAACACAGCTCCTCCAGGCTGGGATCACCCTGAGGAACAGCAGGACTGGAGGAGCTGCTCTGCTAGATTCCGTGTCGTGCTATTAAAAAAAAACCCATTATTTGAAGGATTCTGAGAGGGTAAAACGGATTTAGCCCAAGAATTGAAGAAAAGTTTCTTTTCCAGAATGTTAAAAAATTGACAGTATTTCCTCAGATTCACTGGATTCCCACTGACACAAACAATTCCAGCTGTGATCAAGGCATGCAACAACTCACCTCCTCAGCTTAAACAACTGTGCTCTTTTCCTGTGCAAATTAGGGAGCTGTCGATGCTAATTACCAGCTCCAGTCCTTCGTTATCAAACCCATGCTATTTGTGCACACAGATGAATCAAGTGCCTGTGGATCTGGGACAGATGCTTGCAAGTGCTCTGTGAATGTATAATCATTTTTCTAGTTCCTTCAAGGGAAGTAGAACCTGCATCTGAAACGCAAACCACAGCAAAATCATCAAAAAAATATCCCACAAAAATTGGATGATCGTTTAGTGGTTGTTAGCTCTTAAAGTTTTATTTCCTTCCAGACAAAATTATTTTACCATAACATTTCGATTTAGCCAGTAAAAGAGGTTTTAAAAAAATGTTGCTTTATGCAGCTGTAAACCTGGTTATTACATTATTCCATAAACTCAAATAATTTAAACATATAGTTGTTGGATTCCACAAACCCATAATTGAAACAGTTGTTGGGTAATTCTGAAAAATGAGCTGAAACCTTTAAAAAAGTTTTAACTCGTATAAGCAAGAGCACCTGACATTCAGGCCTCCTACATATTTAAATAAAGACATTATTATTCAAGTACTAGTTGTACTGAAGCAGTTCCCAGGCTTCCAGTCACAGAGAAAGGCATTTAAAGGGTGTACCTTTGGTTCCACATTAAGAATTGATGGGTGAGGGGGTTTTTTTTTGTTAATATAATATTCACTGTGCATTTATAAGCACAAAGTCTGGGTATCTCTGGCTAAAAGAGCAGCCAAAAAAAAAGCATTTTGGTGGTACAGGTAAATTTTACCTGAAGTGAAGAAAACCTTGCAGATACCTTGTGCCTTCTCCTGCCTTCCTATTCATAGTGCAAATTTATTTTGTTCAGATTGCTCCTCCAGTCATGACTTCATTGTCAGTTCAGTTTTGTTGTAGTTGTGTGTTGTGAGAGCTGAGCCTGAGAGCTGGGACTGGAGCAAACAGAGACCACAATAAGGACCAGAACTGTCTCTTTCTGCTCTGTTTGTCTCCTTATTGACAAGAACCTTCAAGATCCCCGTTGTTTACAACAGTAAAATCAAGTCTTAAATCTTTTGGCTGAGGGCTGCAGAATGAACTTAGGTGACTTTCCATCCCTCAAACATTCCCTGTCGAGACTCATCGCATATTTCTTTGACTCACGTTCACTACTTTGATGGTAATATGGATTTTTTTTTCCCCCCTATGGTGAAGGTTCATTTAGTGACTCATTTTGCTCTCCTACGTAAAATAGCTTCTCCTTTTTTTTTTTTTAAAATGCATAGCTGATTAAATCACAAGTAATTGCTCCTTGGAAAGAAAGGTATTTTAAATCTTTTAGGCTTTCTGCCTTTCAAGTCAGAGAGGTCAATGAATCACTAGGCATTTCAATGTATTAACAATTACAGTGGTTTGAACAATAAAACCCCCGTTTTTATTTCCTGCTTGTTAAAGTTACTTTTATTCTCACTTATTGTCTGCTCAACAAAATTGGTGTTTAGTGATATATGCCACGCTCTCCCAGTGTGGAATATATTGATGGATGCATGTGTTACATCCAAAATACAGCAGTGATTTATATTTGTTAAGGCCACAAACAGCTTTTAGCTCTGTGTGTGAAGTTGACCCTCAGCTGCTGTCCTGGGGAGAGCTCCACCACAAAGAATTGCATCTTGTTTTATTTAAAACACCCACAGGGGTGGCAGGGACAGAATAAAACCTCCAACTTTCATTGCCATTGTTATGTGCATGCCCTGAGCCTACACACACCAGCACTGAATTGCCAATTAGAAAATAAAAACTGCTGCCAAGGGCCTGATGTATTGAAGGGTTGTATTATTGGAAATAAAAAAATAAAATCAAAACCAGAGCCACTGTTGCTGGGTTTTGTCAGAGAAAATGGGGTTTATTTGAAGCCAAGCTGCTCACTTTGCTGCGAATGTCCTCCAGGATTGCTCACATGAATCAAGTGAACTCATTCCTGGTCCCACTGACTGCACCAGCTGAGCATCCTCACCCTTGTAGAGCCAATCTTTGATTTGATCAAAGCTGCTGCTTCACTTTAAGTCCAGTTACGTTCTTATCTTTACACTTAACAAAGGGATAATCATATTTCTCCCACTAATAGTTCGTCCAGACTGAGAGGTGCAGAGCGTGTGGTGCAAATGCTCAGCATTCCTCATGGTCGCCTGTGGGGTCTTTTGACCCCTAAATGTGAGGTTTTTCTTCTTTATCAAAGTCCATATCAGGAATGAAGGAGATGAAGCTTTTTGCTCAGTTTCTCGAGTTGTTTATTAGTTTTCTTATCAATTTCACAGTGCAGCCATGCCTGGCTTGTCACTGTAGATTCAGAGCTACAATGGCTGCTGGTTCTTGTGTGCAGCATGTGTTTAAAACCTTATTGTCCAATAACTAATCACAATGTGTACTATTTTTTATTTTATACCAATAATTACCAAATCTTTCTAACACGTTTCTTCTACCTCAAACCTACTCAACCAATCATTCTGTGCCTTCTTCAGAGTGGAACATGGAGAGGGAAGAAGGAGAAAGAAGGACCCAGGGACAACTCCCAAAAGCCTCCATGTTGTCTCTTTATATACCTATATACTACAAAACCTTATACAATAATTTTTCACCTTGTGATAAACTAAACTACAATTTGCGTCACACTTTTGATGCTTTCAATTCAATTTCAGGAGTGTTGGAAGTTTTTTTCCAGGGGCACAGATCAAAGGCTGTGTCCCCCTGGGGTGCTCGGAGGGGTCTCAGACCCCTCAGAACAACAGGAGAAACTTTCCAACTCTCCTGGACTCCAACACCGAGGAATCCCAGTGGTCCTCAAACCTTCTGGGAACTGAAGAGAAGTGTTGCTGCTGAGTCCGGGGATGGCGAGAAGTTGTGGCATGAATTTCAGATGAAAGAAGCCATTTATTAAGAAAATCTTGCCCTTTATATATCCAGGGTCGCTAGAGCAGGACACAATCATTGGTTCTTGGGTGAACACCTCTTCAGCATCATTGGTGAGTTACAGACTAACAAGTTGGAATAACAAAATGTAAAAAACACCACCTGCAAAATATAGTTTACAGAAACACCCGAGATGGTTTACACAAACTTCTCCTGGTTCTCAGCTCTGCTTGTGAGAAACCAACTTCTGCTCACAAACAGGGTTGAGAGCTGGAAAATTTCTCCCTGACCAAACTTGTCAGCATCCAGAGAGAAGGTTCATCCTCAGCCCAGAAAACCCCACAATTTTCACACCTGAGCCAAGCAAAGGAGCTGCTCTTGGTTTGGTTCGCAGCTGCCTGCTGCGATCATTCAATCGCCTGATCCATCATTTCACTTGAAGAAGCTCTTTAAGGCATTGGCAGTGGTTTGTCCAGCTGGAAATGTGTGCATCCATCTGGAAACTCTGTGGCAAGGGGCTGACATTTGTTTTCATTACCCACACGTTTGGTTACGTGAGGCAATTGTGCAGAGTGAGTTTATGTGATGCCTCCCCTGCAGGGATGAGTTAAGATGAGCTCCCCAGCAATCAATATTGACATTAAAACCATTTCTTTTCCAATGATAGTTGCATTTTATCCACATTTCATGTAAAGGAAAAGGAGTAAATTACCACAGAGTAAGTTTTTAGAGATCCCAAAGAAAAAGGGTAACTCCTCGCCATAAACAATAATTATTTTCCTCATTGCAGTTTTATACTACCACCTTTTTTTTTTTTCTTTACTGGCTCATTTTTTTACTTCTTCCTTCTCTCTTTCTATTCTTTCAAATCTGAAGATTGGCTTCTCCGTTCTGTACATTGCTCTGCCCACAGTTTCCCACCCACATCCCTCCCTCAGAAGAAAAACTGATGCTAAACTAATTAGCAGAGCTGTGTGGTGCCTGCAGTAGCACAGGGGTGGTGAGGTGCATTTTTCAGGTGTTATTTAGTCACAGAGATGCCCAAATAAGTTCCTCTGGGAGGTGAACCTGCCAGCTCTGCTGCTGGGCCCCTTTTTGGGTTGTTCCACCGCTGTTCCCTTTATTTCCTGCTGTTAAATTTTGTGATGTGAAAGGAAAAGATCTTAGAAACACTCTGACACCAAGCAGTCTGTGAATCTTTTTTTTTCTTTTTTCTGTCTGAAATGAGGTGAGACCTTATTTTAAACCTCTTCAGGGCTGGTGAAACCGGTGAGAGAAATATCATCAGTGGAAAATATGATTTCTTGGCCACTGTCGAAAAGGAGCTCCTGGCCAGGGCGATGGGAGATTCAGCTGTTGCCTTTCCTTGGTCTTAAAACTAAAACCAAAACACGGTTGATGGAGAAAAGGGGTTTTTACCTCGGGATTTATTTCAGGATCCTGGGGTACAGCACTTGGTCCAGGTGGAATGCCCCAAAATTCATGCGCATCCCATCACACCGAAATACACACAATTATAGGCCTTGCAAAATTAACATCTTTATCAGAGATTCCCCAATGAGAGGCTGGAGTGAAGCCCTCGTTGTGAGGAACCTTCCCCCTGGCTGGGCCTGTCTGAGGTTCCAAAATGTGTTCTGGAGAGGCCCTTGGTGTCTGGGGCTCCCAGGATGTTTGCTCTCCTGGTTTAACGGTGCCGTGGGGCTGAGCTGAGTTATCAGCCTTGGGAAGTCACAGTGTGTGGGCTAAAAGCACTGAGAATACATCAAACTATAAAAGAGTGTGTGAGAGGGGTATAAAAGAAAAAGCAAAAAATCATCCTGGCATCACAGCAGCCAAGGGGAACCAAACTTCAGTAGATGTTGAAACAACAAGATATAAACCTGGGAGACTTTGATACTCAACAGCGTGGAAGGATCCATTTCAAACTGACCAAAATAGTCTCCTAAAGTTATAATTTAATAACAGGATGCTGTTAAAAAAGCGTTGAAATGGAGAGCCTAATTCACCTCACATTGAAGCACCCATGCCTCCTGCTGCAGGGGGAAAACTGGGTGAAAACCAGGAGAAAACCAGGTGTAACTGAAATAAGTGGGGCATTTGCTGTTGGTTCCAAGGAGGAGGAGGAGATTCTTCAGCTTGCCTTTTCCTCCTGCTGATGGCTGAGCCTCCATTCATCAAGCAAATAACATTCTGAGGCTAAAAATAGTGGAATTCTCCACTCCCAGAAGCCTCAGCCAGATTTTCATAGCCAAGGTGTTTTGGGAATGACACCTTCTTGTCAACACTCAGTCCTGGCTGGTTTCACTCCTGGTGGCTCCATTGTCAAAAAAAGGCTTTTTCACAGACACTTTGGCTCTGATTTCTAAATTTGCTTTCATCCTCTCAGCTTGAATCAGTGCCTTTTAGTTAGTCAGGGAGTCTTCAATCAGATGTTCCAAACTGTTACTCTAGAGCCATCTCTGGGTAGCTTTTCAGCAGCAACATGGCTTTTGTTGTATCTTAAATAGTAAATTCAGGACATCTGTACTTGGATTACTCATTTTGCTCCTACTTTGGAAAAAAAAACCCAGCATCTTAACAAATTAACCCTTACCCCAAAAGACCCATTTGTGCCCCTCTCTTCAAGGAAATTACAGCAGGAGGAAGGTGCACAATAATAATAATAATAATAATAATAATAATAATAATAATAAAAACAGAGAGTCCTTGAGCCACTCACAGCCATGCTGAGCAGGTATAAATCCATGTATTTTCTTCTTTGTGTGATGATTTTTTTCTTTGCTAGCATTAAAGCTCCTGCACACTCTGTTGGTAGCTTTTCCTGCCCCCTGTACACTGTTGTTTCACTCATTATTTTAATTAATGCACTGTGCCCATTCAAAGTGCAACCTGGGCAAGAATGGTGAATTTTTCCCAATAAAGGGTCTAAATGTGGGGCTGGGAGCAGGGAAATCACTTAACTATCAAATGTCTGAACCAATTAAGAGAATTTTGCAGCATCACCTGTTCAGCTCAAGTTGATGCTCTAAAAGAAGCAGATGCACAAGGCAGCATTAATTATTTTAATTTCATATTTACAGTCTGTTCTTTTATTCTTTTTACTGAGCAGCTTCTTCATACAAGCAATTCCACTCCCATATAATCTTTCTTTTTTAATGGAGAAAAATATATCTTATTTACATGTTGACAAGTATGGCTTCAGTGTTGATTGTGTAAGACTGGGGTTAAAACTGATTGAAGATGTCACAGTTTGTCATTCTGCCAGAACCCCAATGGATGTGACAACATCGTTCTTGCAAAAATAAAGAATTTTTCCTTTTGTTGCTGCCCCTTCCATTCACCCTTTCTGTTGTCAGCCCAGTTTGTTCAAAATGCTGCTTCCCCCACTCCCTGCCATCTCGAAAATGTTTCCTTCTCCCTTCTTTGTTTCCATACCAGAGTTAAATTCTGCTGCACCAGCCTGACTCCAGCCTGTTTCCTTTGCATCCTTCTCCTTATTTTCTCCCTCCAAGCAGCCTCTGCTTAAAAGTTCTCCCTGTCTTTTCCTCCACAGGACAAATTCAGCTGTGGAACTTTCTGAAGCTCTGATCCAGCAGAGCACTTGACCCCTGTGGGGTTGGTGACCTGCTTAAAGCAAGTGCTTTGCTGCCAAGTGGCAGCTCTTGATTTAATGCATTTTCTTCTTTTCCACTCTGTTTTAGAGCAGATCTGTGGGCACCTCTGCATGCTCTGAGCTCTTCTGTCTCCACAGTACTCCAGGAATGCTCTCTAAACAGCAACCATTACCCTCAGAGTGTCACAGCACAACCTGCACCTTCAGAAATCGATGCAACGTCGGAAATTAGACTCAAATGGCAGATAAAGGGCAAGAACAGATTTATTCTGGAGCAGAATGAACTGAAGCCTTGGCATGTGTTTTTCTGAACCGACAGAAACATCCAAAGACTCAGAAGGAGCGAAAAGCAGCAAGGCTGCTATCAAGCAGAGTTTGGCATCCTCCACAGAGCTTGGACCCATATTTTGTGGATGAGTGACTATGAATCCCACAAAGCACCTCAGAAGAAGCACAGAGCCCTTTGTGCCCCTGCTGTCTCCTGCAGCTGCTGTCATGTGCTTCCCTCAGCACTGAACTCACACAGGATGTGCTTAAAAGCAGCATTTTACTTTAACTACGTAAAGGTGGCCACGCAGAGTGAAGGTGTGATGTGATATCTCTGATCATTTACTCTTCACAGCCCAGTTCAGTTTGTGTCGCGGCCCTGCAGGCCCTACAGGCTTCTGGCCTGGCTGTTTTCCTGTTTCAATGTCTCATTTCAGGAAGAGATGAGGTGAGACTTCTCGTTGCTGTTTCAAGGATTGTTTATTATTTCTTATCTAAATTTCAGAAGCACAACCTTCTGCAGCTGCTTCNAGCAAAACCTAAAACTACAAATGCGCACTACTGTGGTACACTAAACAAAAATCTTTTTCTCATCTTTGATGCTTTCAGCTTGTCCAGAAGTGAAGGGAGCTTCTTCCAGGGATTTAGGTCAAAGGCTAAATTACCTTGGGGTGCTCTGGGGAAAAAGTGACTCCCCACAGGAGCAGGAAAAGTTTTCCAGCTTTCCTGGACTCCAACAAGTTTGCAGTTATGGAATTTCCCCATTCAATCCCCACACAGGGCGCCAATTACGTCAGGCTTCTTTTTCAACTTCTCACCTTCACCTCTTGTAGCTGGGATGAAAACACAGGAGATGTGGGATTTTCTTGTTTGGACTCAGTTGTTTATTAATTCTTATCTATGTTACAGTCTTAGGAGTTATGAGTTCTGCTAACGAGGTGGAACAAGGCTATATAATGGCTGTTCCCTGGCTCTGCAGAGGTTTTTTAAGGACAATTGGTCCAATAGTGATTTGCCACCTAAATTATTTTTATTTTTAATCCAATATTCAAACTTCTAAGTTCAGCAGTGCAGATTTTCTTATCCAATTATAAGACACTATCTAGACCCAGGAAGAAGAAGGAAGAAGAAAGTGAAAAAGAACTATCTGGCCAACACCCTAAAATCTCTGTCTTGGTGTATTGGTATTGCTATATCCTAAAACTCTAAATCCTATATTTCTCACCCTGTGACACCACACCTTCTCTTCAAACTATACATGTGTGATTTTAATGTTATCACTCAATTTCAAAAACCTATCACAAACCTATCCCAAACCTATCCCAACCTATCCTCAAATCAAATATTGTGTTTTCATGTAAAACAGTGCCTTCCAGCACAGAGAATTTAAAATTCTCAGTTTTCAAAATTCCAGTACCCCACTACCTAAACTGAGGGAAAGAAATGAAAGAGTCACAAGCACCCAAGGCCAGATCCCTCTTCTCTTCTGTCCTCACACATGTACACAAATCACACAATATTCTCAGTCTGCTAAGAAAGTGAAAAAACCTTTTCACTGAGACTTCTCACGGCTTCAAAACCCACAATTCGAAAGGAATAAATGCTAAAAAATACATCAAAGAGTGTTTTTCTCCCTACTTGGGTGTGTTTTTGACCGCTGTCTCCTCTTGGTGACACTGTCAGAGCAGAGCCATCAGAGCTGCTCCCTGGCTTTGTGACAGGGAACAGCAGGATCCACCCTCCTGAGAGGTTTAACACAGCGGAAACTGAAAAGGCTTCTGTGGACAAGTCTGACAAAAATGCTGTTTTCTACCTGAATTACCTGCCAGTCACTGAGGATGCAGAGTGTCCTGGCAGTTGTGTCACTGCTGTGCCACGCAGAGGAATGTTCTGATTTACAGTGCTCGTGCTGGGCCTCAGCTGCCATCAGAACAGAGCTGGAAAGCAGGGTAAGAGAGATATTTCTCTCCCACCCTCAGTAGGAGAGGACAGTAAGGCTCAGTGGAAAAGCAGAAAATGGATATCGAAATTAGATTTAATGACTATGAAATTACAGACTACAGCTGACTGTGTAGCATCTCAAAAAAAACATTAAGCTGGAAAATCATTTTTTTTTCAGGTATGTCAAGCACTGGAAGTGGAAAAAAACTGAAACCCTCTTTACACTGGAAAGTGAGAATAATCTTTGCAGTAGAAGCCTAAATTGGCCCAATTTCATAACATCTCAATGGAAAACTTAATCAAGAGGCAAAGGAGCAAAGAAAATTTTTAAGGTCATTAGATCCACTTCTAAAGTATTATTATGATCCAAGTTTTAGTTGTGAGTTTGCAGCAGCATGAGTTTGTGCAACTGAGCACCATGTGGAGACCACTGCAGACTTCCCTCTCCATCAAATACATGAAATTGGGAATGAAGGGGAGGCAAATGCCATGGGTAGAGGCAGACACAATTTGATGGGATGGCAGACTCGATATCAATGTATTCAAAAGACAGGAAACCTCTGGAGCCCAAGGCTTCAAATATTTCTCCAAGGGAGATCTTCATTTCCCTGCTCTCTTTGCTTTTTTTCACTCAGATCACCCAAAGTTCGTCAGTGCTGACCCCAAGAGCTGTTTGATTTTAGAGCTGCTCCTGGTGGCAGCTTAAATCTCATTTACTGCCAGATCTCTCTGACCTTGAATCAATGCATGTCCAAAAATTAAGAAACAAATACATTTCACTGAGATTTGTGTTTGCAACGTGCAAAAAAAAAAAAAAAAAAAACCAACCAAAAAACCAGTGTGTAATATTATACATAAATTAATCATAAGATTAACGATGTTTTACGGAATCTGATGATTTTTATAATTATAATTATATTAGAAGAGCTTGTCTAGAAGATGAGTGAAGTCTCTACTCCTGAAATCCTCCCAGTGACAGCATAATAAACTGTCAAGCCCCTGCTGTGTGTTTCCAGGGAACAAAGGTTATCCTTCTGTAGAGATCCCAATGTTTGCCCAGCCCCTGGCACAAAGAACAAGCAAAGGCATTGTTGAAATCTTTTAATCTTTAACAGGACAGGACCGAAATCCCGAGTTGAAACGCCTCCTATTGTTGGGTTTGTTAGAAATCTGGGGTAGGCAATGTACAGATGTAAGCTCTGCAAATACTTTGTGAGAGTCAGAATGAAAATCCTGAATGCAAATGAAAACTTGGACCTCTCCCTGACTCCTGCAATGTGATTCTCCCTGGTCTTTAATTTATTGGTGTTATCATTAAGACCACACACTTGTGCCTTCTGTAGAAAATGTCATCCTGGGGCATAGCAGAATTCAGAAATATTACTGATATTAAAAATCCTAATGGTAATATTGCTTCAGAAGCTTGAAAAAAAATCCCTTCTCAAAATGCATGTTTGAAATAACCCCAAACCCCCTTCTTCATAGGATTTTTTGTTGTTGTTGAAATCATAGGTTTAAACAGCAACTCACAATTGAAACTGGATGTTGAAATGTCTTTTTGATATCTCAGGTGTCAGAAAATTTTGAAAACTCATATCATATAATCACATTTTCTTTAGAAGTTTATTTAACAGGATTTTTTAAATTAAAACTGTGCTAAATGTTAAATTGCTACGTGTCACATTAATAGCACACAAAGAAGAGAAGCACAGTGTCAGGTTAGGTATTTCTATCATTGTATAGAACAACTACAGAAGTATTCGATCTCTTTTTTGTTGTTGTTGTTGTTTAATTGATCATTAATTATTTTTTACTTAGCATGATGCGGGGAGATTTTCTAGATCAAACTGACTTCTGTTTGCAGCACAATGCAACACCCTCCGGGGATGTTCGTACCCTGTTTGCAAGGCAGACATCAGTGGTGGAGACTCAAAATTCCTTAAAAAATGAACGGTGAGAGGGACAAAACTGCAGTGGGGAGCCCTGGAGTGCCAGCACTGGATCAGTCTCCTGGTCCTTCCACCACAGACCAAGGTGGCACAAAGTGGCTCTCGAGCACATGGACTTTGTGAGCTAAATTGTTTCAGAGAAACCAGCAGCAGTTTTGGTCTTTACCTCACAGGGATTTTTTTTCTCCACAAGGATGTAAAATGCTGCTTTTTGTCCATGTCACAGCATCCTTTCTGCCACCGCTCCTGTCACCCCTCTCATGCTGAATAAAACCACTTTTTCTCTGGAATCTATGACCTGCACTTCCTGTAGTCCCGGGACTAAATTATTTCATCTCTGGACTGCTTGTAGTAAAAGAACAGGTGAAGGAAAATCCCTTCACATGTTAGCCAGGAGTGCTGATTCCAGTTCTCCAGCATTTCACTGCCCCAAATCACAGCAAGATCTTCTTGGAAATTACTTTTTTTTTTAAATTCCAAGCTCAATTGTACATATAATTTATAATAGATGCATAAGACGTGTAAAATCACATAGGGAGAGAGACAGAATGAATGTTTTCTCAAGACACAGAAGTGATTCTTCTCTCTGTCTCCTTGTGAAACTTTCTTTCTGTGACTTTAACTGTGACCTTTGAAAGACGAGAAAAGGAAATGTATAATTATTGCCACATTATTTCTGTGATGTTCCCCTATTATGCTGTTACCAAAGACAACCTACGATGTTCTCTGAAGTTTCACCTTTCAGCGTGGTCGTGGCTGCAAGAAAGGGGTTGGGAAGCAGGTTAAGAGCTGCCTCCTCTGTCTTTGTGCTCTGAGCACTAAATCCCAGATACAGCTTAAACCTTTTCCTTCTGAATCCCACTAGAGAAACTCTGGTTTTCAGACTCTCATGGGTCTGAGGCAGCGTTCTCAGAAGTCCCAAACACTTTCTGGTCGTTCCTGCAAATTAGGTTGTTCTACAACCCCAGCATGATCCTTTATGGCTTTAGCTGGGTAGTACGAAAAATCTGCACTGGGTGATATTATAGACATTAATCTTTGTGCTGTGCTGGAAGTTCCCTCTCTTTCCTCACCTAACATCTCCCTTTTTCCTTCCTGAACTGTGAGTTACTTGTTGGATGTTTCTTAAGTAACATTATGAAACATTTTGGCACTCCAAGTTACCCTTTTTCCCCAGTTTTCCTTCAGGTGTGGAGGCCGTGTTTGTGAGGGAATGGGAACAGACACTAAAATGAATAACTTAAATTTTTCTGCTTTTAACACTTTTAAGGAGTACTCACTTCTCAGTTTAAGACAACTGAAGGACAAAACAATATATGAATGAGTGAATATTTATCCTCTTAGAAAGGGTCACTATCATTACCTTCAGCAGCAGACACCTGTTCAACTATTCTCTCTTAAAAGGATGAAGCACAAAGGTGTCATCAGCAAGTGAATCAGACTTTCATTGCAGTGGATGGAAATTTAAATTAATTCTTTTGCAAATTTCCAATTACCTAAATAATTTTGCATTGATCTTTGAGCCTATATCATAAAAATGAGTCTGCCTTTAAACACAAACCTGACAAATGTATGCTCTGCCATGGAGACAGAAAGCTGAAATCAGGGAGGAAATGTGTTTTTCAATACTCTCCTGCAACCATGAAAATTATTTTAGTGCCCTGGGGCACAACATGATGTGATTTGTAGCATCTGCACCGGGGACAAATGAGACATTTCAAGTTTGTCCCACCACAAGTTGCTGGAGGATAGAATCTTGTCATTTTGGGTTCAGTCACAAGAGAGTTGGCCACCCCAACACCTTTGTGCAGCATGAGTTTGCATCCACAGACACTGAGCTGAAATTCCAGTGCAAACTGAGCTGGTTGTGCCTCACTGGATTCCTCAGCACCACGTGGGTGCTTTTATGTTCTGGTGTAAGGAACCAGCTCAGACAGACCTGGTGTCCTGAAGATCCCTGAGGTGCTTGGATGGAGTCTCTTCCTTGCTTTTCCTGCGCTGGAAGTGCGTTTCCAGAGCAGATGGAATGTTGTGTTTGTGACCACAGACCTGCCATGGGGTAGGAATCACCAGGACTCTGTGCAGGGGAGCCTGGGATGTAACTGAGCCCTCTAGAAATTTTGCTCTTGAGGTGCCCCAGGTTTCTGGGAGCTCAGAGGTGATTTAAAGCCCTGACTGTTTGTGTTTGGTCCCACTGCCAAGCAGAGGACTGACCTAAAGTGACAGTCCCAGACTCCCTGGTGGAGGCAGATGCTGCACAAGAGGAAGGGAAATTCCAAGGTGTGCAGCATGCAGCATTCTGAGCTCATTCCTGTCCTCCTTTACTGCCAGCTTTGCCACAGCCATGAGGATTTCACTTCAGAGGAGGCAGCCAATATCTAAAAGTGGATAAAAAAATTGCCATGTAAAGGTGAAGCGCAGCATCTCTCCTCTGGGAAAAGGCAGCTATCCCATTGGTAGATCTTCCAGATTTCACCTATGTTTATATTCTTTTAATATGACAGGGAGACAGAATGGACTACTGGGTGTGAAAAGAAGCATTTCAAGCTGACACTTCCAGTCAAACTTAGGAAACACCAATTGTTTCAGTCTGCATAAAGGATATGTCATCATGGGCACTCCTTTTGGACACCACCACAGGCTTTGATTTCGGAAATGGGTCTTATGCCCTCTAAAAGTTCTCAGTAGGCCAAAACTTATCTGTCCGGCAGCTATTCCTTCAGGGAGATAAGTGCACTGACACTGTATCCCTACAAGAAAACTCTCAGCAAAATTAATGAGAATTCACAAGACTTGCACTTATGAATAAGAAACATGACAAACCTAAAAAGCAGCATTCCAAAGGCTGGCAAAAATCTTCATGATTCACAGGTTTCCATGGGAGTTTGGGTGTGCACGATCCGTGATTGCCCAAAAGACTGAGATCTGAGAAAGACTGGGAGCAAAGCAAAGATGAAAACCCAACTAAATACAGAAAGAAATAATGAGATACCCCAGTTTGCCCAAATCTAGCTCGTTGTGAGCCTTTCACCCTCCCCTTAAAGCAGCTGGATGTCCTTTTAGAAAAAACTGCACAGATTGTGAGCCAGGGAAAGGCAGCACCAGAAAAACCTTTTCCTATCAGCCCTGTGGGAAAGGGATCCTGCAGCTGACCTACATTTGCTCAGGAGCCACGGCGAGAAACAGCTTTCAAAAATGCAAATATGAATTCTTTCACCTTCCTCTCCTTGCTCCTCCCGCCCCCCTCCCTGCTCCCCAAGCTGATCCCGCAGAATCCTCCCAAAAAAAAAAAAACCCAACCCTCCAAGAGCCATCCCTGCCTGTGCTAACAGACTGTGAAAGATTTAGTCCAAACTTCTGCTCCGATCATGTCACGTCGGCTGTCTCCCGGCGCGAGGGGGCACGGACCAAGTGAGACAGATGCTTCAATCTTCCCAAGAGTTGTCACTTCCCATGACTGTCACTTGGCGGGATGGTGACTTTCTAATACAGCAAAGCCTGTGGGGAGGGGAAAAAAATAACTCGCTCCTCTCACTCCTGGCCAGTTTAGGGTTTTTTTTTTAACTCTCTCTTGGCTTTCAAGCAAAGGATGATTGAGCAAGGGGTGGTGATTGCTCAGGACAGTGAGCACAGGAGATCCAAAGTTCTTACTCAGCTGCTCCATGACCTTGGTGCTGTCCCAGCACAGCTGACGCGAAGCACTCGTGGGATAATCTGGATTCCCAGGAGTGATGCTACGAGAACAGCTCCTCCCTTTTTGCTCACCTGCCTACCTGGGAGGAAATCTCTTTGTTGTGTCCCTGCCTCGTTGGACTCAACGCGGATTTCTCGGCCTGCCAGCGGAGCTGGAGGTTGTGCGGATTCATTGGGGACACGCACAGCGAGGCGTTTCCCCGGCAACAGAAATGCCATAAAAGCTCTCTGAAGAATTCCTCGGGCTGTGCAACAAATAGAAACATTAACCATGCTGAGACCTAAATATAGCTGAGCTTTAGCGCTGTTCATCCAAGTCTTTACTTAGCCCGAGCTTGTATCTGAAACAAGAGCGGCCGGCGAGGCACACGGGGATGTTTTCAATATTTTACAGTGTTTTGCTTTTAAACAGTGCACGAGCAGAGGTTGGGGATGGGGTTACAAACAGCACCAGCCTGCACTGTGCTGCAGGATTGTGATGTCTTAAATGGCTACTTAGACACAGAGACTATACAGGAATAAAGGAATAAAAGAGGGATTGATTCGAAAGGCCTTCAGAGGTCAAACTCTGGGCTCCAGAGGCTCCTGCATCAGTGCATCCCAAAATGGACAATGACAGGTCCTGATTTGATATCACACTTTGATATCAGCATCAATTGCCCAAGCAGAAGCCAGGCAAGGATGGAATTTGCCCAAGCTTGCCCCCCTCTCCCCAAGATGAAGGTTTGCAGTTGTTGGGCCCAGGAGGGTCTGGGTGTCCTTGGAGAGCGAGCTGGAGAGGCTTTGTTATGTCAGTGTGAGCATGAGAGAACAGCACTGAACGAGCTCCAGGGAACTGCAGAGTTACACTGGGAACTGCAGGGTTGGGAAAATATAAAAGTTAAAACCTAAGGCATCAATTGCAGCTTGGCCTGACTCTGCTGTGAAGGTGCCCTTGGTCACCCAGGGAAGGCTCCTGGCTCTCGAGAGCAGCACAGGCTGAGGGAAGAGCTGAGTTCTGCTCATCAGGAATCAGTTCTGACCTCGCTGCCACCGAGGTGTGCAAAGAGTGCCTGTGCTTGTGCAGAGAGGCTCTGGCTAAAAGCAGTTCATGCTTTTCACACTGCAGGGATGGGGGATTAAAGCTTTGACTTCTTTGGCTTTGCTTTGGAGTCCAAATTCTAATTCAGCCGTTTTTTGTCTGGTGATGCTGCCGACATAGCAGCTGGACTGCGGAAGAAATAGGCGAAAATGCTTGGGCTGCAAAAGAAAAGGGCAGACAAATAACATTCAGTGACTCATAAAATAGCCCAAAGACGAACGCAGGCTCCCTGGAAATGAAGCTTTTGGATGACTAAAACTGGATCTGGGCTCATTCAAATGTTTCTTGAGCTAAAGAAAAGATGATCAGAGATTGGTTCCCATGACAGATTTTTAATAAATCCCCTCGGCAGCTTTTCTTGGTCTGTTATGTGTGAGGGTGTGATACAGGCCCATCACTTCAGATTGCCTTTCTCAAGCCAAACCACTGGGCTGGAAAAGCCAAGGCTGGATTTTGTCCCTGGTGCTGTTCCCTGGCTCCTCTGTGAGCCAGCCTTCCCACCTCAGACACTGCAGCAGTGAAAATAAGCCTGGAGACATGCAGGAAAGGCTGCAAATCAGGAATGTTTTATGTGACTCAAGTGTTATTTAAAAATGGATGATTGAGATGACCAGAGTGTACTTTCTCATGCAGGCTCCTTCACACTCTCACTGATTCCATGTTATATTCAAGGGAAGGAGGATGTGGAATCAGCAGGAAGATTGGTTTAGTACAATATTCCCACAACACCTGGTTTAGTACAATATTCCCAAATTGTGTAATGACTATTGCATTACTTTCAGCAGGGAGAGGGAGAAGGATGTGACCTGAAGGAAAATTCACAGTGGAAAGTTTTGATGAGCTGCAGATCCAGGAGCAGCTCTTGGCTTCAGCTCTCAGCTCATGCAGGGGCTGATGTGCAAGCCAGGATTGAAACCCCAAGCAGGGATCAGAGGAAGAACAACAGAATGGACAGAAAATCAGTAAAAATATAAATGTCATAAAAAAGCAAAGAGCCCATAACTTGGGGGAGTAGATAAATTCTCATTTTAAACTTAGTGCTGATGAGATTTCATTGGAGCTGCACTCAGGATGTGCTGAGCTTCCCAAAATCTGCAGGTATGGAATTCCATTTTAGCATTAGCCCTGACTCACTTGGGACTGGAGGTACCTTGACTGTAATTGTTACTATATTAGCAAGCAAATATTAAGTTAATATAAATGAAACAGTCTACCATAATTTGGCTTAATTATTCAGAGAGAAGTCTAGCATAGAGGATAAATAGCTTTAAAATTGCTAAATAATTTGACTCCCCATATAATTGCCTGTGCAATTTGTGTTAATTGCATGTCAAGTACAGGTTTTCAAATATTAATCAATGCTTATTTATATTATTAATTAACATTCTTACATTACATTTAAATAATCTTGCAGTGGCACAGTTACCAAAAGATGAATTTCTATTTCTGTTTTCTTTCTCTCCCAATCTTTAAAAAGTCTTTCAATCCCACCTCTGAGTCACACCCCCCTGCTAGGATCTAGGTGATTTCACTCAATATTTTCCCTTTCACTGAGATTTGCCACTGTGACCTCTCCATCAGGGATCAATTTCTGGGTAAAAGAAGCCAGGCAAGACTCCCTGTGAAACTCTTCAGTCCCCTGAGGAAGGGAATATTCCAAAACTTCCTCATTTATTCACTGTCAGCTTTTCCTTGCCATCCTCCCCAAGCTCCCCATGGCCTTGTTCAGCTGGGGAAGTACAAATCAATAAGTCACAGTCAGACCTTTACCTGCTACTGGAGAACATAAAATTACCAAAGATGTTTCAGATAAAAAATTGGAGGAACAGGACAATAACTCCCTTATAAATGAGAATTCACACCCTGGTGCTCTGGGCATGGCTGAAAATTTTGAGTTCTTTATGCTGTCCCAAAATGCTGGAAGAAAAATCTCCCTTATTTCTATTCCTATTTCAAAGACCACCCCCAAGTTTTTGCAGATTTTGTTGCTTGGATTCCTTTCTGAGCTCTGTGTCTAATCACAAAAGCTGAGAAAAATCAATGGATTGAATCAGTAAAACCTGTAACTATGGGGTGGCTCTAAAGGGACTTTTTTCCTCTTCTTTAAAGGCAGAGGTGTATAAGCTACTTATTTTTTGCCCCTTTAGGGTGTAAAAGGAGCTCCCTCATTGGCTCCACCATAATCTTTCAACCCTTTGCTGGAATAAGAAATCCTGTTTGCTCAATTTGTCAAGCTCAACAGCTGGAGATCTTCCTAGAACTTCTTTTCATATTCCTCTTTTTTTTCTATCTTTTCCCCTTCAGCATGAAGGATTTTCCCAAGTCTGTCACCTAAACTTTTTGCAACAGATTAACCTCCCAAAAATATTTAGAAATAAACCAGCACAGTCTTAAATAGGCAAAATAAAAGGAAATGGATTAATGCATTCTGTTCTGATGGTAACATAATTGTTATTTAAAAAAACTCCAAAGTGGTATTATTTCATAAGAAATACAATGTCTTTGCTGTCAAGGTTGGAATTTGTACAAATGCATAAGGAATACAAATTCTTATCTTTCTATTCCAAAGACAAATAAAGGCAGACCAGTGTATCCCTCATTAACAGAAAGCAACTATTCAAAAACATTAATAAAATTAATAAATTGTAATTAACTACATCCAACAATGTGCCCTTTTGGCTGAAAATGAAGAGATTTATTTTCCCTGCATGCCGTGATTTGAAATATTCTGGCTTTCCTAATAACTTGGATCCTCTTTTATAATGGAAATGAATTGTTTCATTCTGTGCAGTTTGGAGTAAATAATACCCTGGTGCAGGATTTGGCTGGGAAGCTGCAGAGGGCTCAGTGCTGTCTGTGAGGTGCTGATGTACAGAAGAGTGTTCGTGTGCCACTGCTGTGTGCAGAGTCTGAGAGAAAAAAACACAGAATTGGCACCATTTTTACCCTCATGCACATTTTAAAGTCTTTTATCACCCAGGTCAATGAGGAAATACCCTGGGATATTGCACTCTTTTTTTTTTTTTTTTTTTGTTTAATTGCACGCTTTAAATATGCATTAAAAGTGTCTCTTCTTGTTCCTAACAACCAATTTCCAATGGAGTATTTTCATCACAGCCAAACCCTGCTAGATATCTTAAAAGGGAAAGAACCGATGTAAACCATTCTCTGGTTACATGCTAAAAACTCTCTCCTCAAAAAATTCCCTCCAATCAATCAACAAAAAAGTGAGCAAGGTACACGCCTGAAAAAAGAAGTATGGGTTAAATCTGTTGAAGACCATAATCTAAATTCCCTGCTTCTGCTATGAGTTCTAAAATCAATTGCACATGAAACATTGATAAATGGACTCTTGATGTACATTAGGAAGAAGCAGTGGATGCACAATTCTTAAACATAATGTTTATGTTAATATTATATACTATATCTATCCTGTAATAGATATGATCTAATGCCCTGTTTGATCATTAAGGTAAATGAACAGCTCTGTGTGATGGGTTATAAATTACAGAATTATGGAATCACATGGAATGGTTTGGGTTGGAAGGAACCTTAAAGATCATCCTGTCCCACTCCCTGCCATGGGCAGGGACACCTTCTACCATCTCAGGGTGCTCCAAGCCCTGTCCAACCTGGCCTTGGGCACTTCCAGGGATGAGGCAGCCCCAGCTTTTCTAGAAAACCCATTCCAGTGCCTCAGCAACCTCATGGTAAAGAATTTTCTCCTAATATCTAATTTAAGCCTTCTCCCATTCAATTTGAACACATTCCCCTTTGTCCTGTCACTACATGCTCTTGTAAACCTTTCCTACATTAATATATTAATATATTGCTGTATTTTAAGGGATCTCTTCTGGCAAAGGGAGGATTTTCACCTCCTCACAGGCCAAGGAGAGAGTTTTTCTTACCTCAGCAGAGGCAGCAAGGAAAGAATTCCTCACCAGTGCTTGGCAATGCTCATCTCCTCCCAGAAATAGGAAGCTCCATCCAAAGCTCCCTGAAACGTTTAGGGATTGTATAGAAATATTTATGGATCATAGAAATATTTATGGTTGAGGCTGTAAACAGAAGATCAAAAGGAACTCCTCTGCAGAAGGTTTGACAGAATAAAGGACTGGATAATCTCCACTCGATCCTCAAGCTGATGGACCCCCCTGTGGGATCTGCAGTGCAGAGAGAAAAGCCATTTAGAGAGAATTGAGTGAAGATGAACCCCATAGCCAGAGCGTGGAATTACTTCTTGAAAATAATGAGAATCATTTTGCAGAAGTACAAGCCTGTACTGGAGATTTATGATAATATTTTTTTCCCCAAATTACAGTAAGCGTTAAGGGCCAATGGATACAGAAAAGCATTTTAAAGATCCAAAAGCTTTAGCAGAATTGAGACACCTCTGCAGATGTCAAGTGTTATTTCTGCCCAATTTACAGCTTAAGTGCACAAAAGGCAGTGTGTAATTCCATTACAGCAAGTAATGAAACCAATATTTTTTCAGACATCAATATTGTTTAGAAAGAAATCTTGGTAGATTAGCTGAAGAATAGAGATTAAATTAGTTGGAAAAATAGCTAAGAAATTGAGAAGTTGATTCTCCTGTGCTGGAGCATCACACTAAAAAATTGCCTGCCTTGCAAAGAACAAAATGCAAATAGTATTCCCAGAGACACACAAAATATCTGTGTCTTCTTGACATATATTTTGCTTCTCTTGAGTATATTTTACCAACCTTGACATGTCTCCACTTATTTGCATTTCTGTACTCACTCCTCTATACTTCCAGGATCTATCAAGGACTGGAAATAGAATATCCAAGGACAGAGGAGAAAGGAGGATAAAGACAGTGAAAAATAAAAAGGAAACAAACTGTGTGATAAATCATCTTTAAGGACATCAAAGCAAACCTTGAAAATCCAGGATGGTTCCTATTAGAGAGAGATAAAACCCATTCATTGCCAAATCCTGTTTTCAGAGAAGACAGTGCCTACATCAAAATTGCTCTGTTTTTATTAATTGATTGAATCCGTGTTTATTTTGTTGGAATTGAAATCCAATTTAAGGCACTATTTTGGATGTAAGAATAACTGAAATCAAGCTTTGCTCCACGATGCCAATTTTCCAGTGATATGAAAGTTGTAGTCAATGATCTTAGAGGTTTTTTTCTTTAATGCTTCTATGGTAAACATTTGTAGAAACTGCAGTTTCAAGGCTGAGTCTCTACTTCACAAAATTATCTCTTCAATCACCAGCGTGGTGGGACTGAGATATTTTAGGGGGCTGCCTTATTTTGGGTTTAAACAGGGCTGAATCCCTGGCTTGCAAAATGCCTTCTAATGGCAGCTCTTGTGCAGATATTTTGTAAACTGTGCCTCTCCTCACTGCAGAGTGAATAGGACTGGACGTGTTTGCTGAGCAGAAATATCAGAACACATAAAGGAACCAGTGACAGAAAATGCAAATGCCAGGGAACAAAAATACCTCCCAAATGAGTCATCACGAGCAAAAAGTGATGCTGAGAGATCAGGGGATGTCTAAGAGAGAAAGGCATCAAGGAGAGAGCTTTAGCACACCTGGAGAAGTGAATTTATATCGACACGAGACTAAAATTTCTGCTTTTAAGCCAGTCCCACCACTTCTCATTTAAATTTATTTTACTCTCTAATAAGGCTCAGCATTAGAAACTTGGGAGGTCTTGTGGGAAGACAAGCTGAGTTATTTCTCAACCTGACAAATTAAGTTTGTGGTGTGAAAACGCCAGTTTGGATGCTCAGCTGTGCTACCTCAACACCAGGAGGTCCATGAACCTGCTGCACAGCCCTAAAAATCTTAAACACAAACAAAATGATCTCTCCTGACTATGCTTCCCTCAAAAACTTCTGGAGTAGGGGGTTAAGGTTGGATGGGAGTTTTATGCATTACTTGAGGCTAATTTTACAGCCTTTAAATACTAATATACTTTCCATGGCCACAAAACCAGATGAAACCATATTTTCCCTCCATAAGAGTTTGAAGATCCTGCCTGTTCACCTTAAAGGCTCAATGTCCAGGAGTTTAAGCATCCACATTTTTGGCTTCAATTTGCACTGAAGCACCTTTGTACATCAATGGCAACAAAAATTGGCATTCAGAGAATCACAGAATCCTTTAGATTGGAAAAGGCCTCTAAGACCATCAAATTAAACTCAAGCTTCACGTTTTCACTTTCAGAAGGGAGATTTGTGCAGGCAGATCAATTCCCCCAGCCAAAATAAACTCCTTGCCATTAAACCAAGAAAAACAAGGGCAGAGCCTCTGCTGCAGGCTTGTTTTGGGCTCTGCATTCACAGTCAAGGCTTAAATCAGCAGCTGAGTGAGCAAAGAAAGATTCTTCCCTCAGCTTCCAACGTGTTCCAGGTTCATATTTCTCTCCTGGTTTATTGTGCTCAGAGGTAGCAGAGCTCTGCTGGTGCTTTCAGCTGCAGCACCCAGAGCCACCCAATTTCCCTCTTTAAACAATTCCTGCCCAACAGCCCTTTCATTTCTAGAACTTTCCTTCTGCCCACAGGCTCTGCCCTAGAAGTGCTGGGGCCTTTTCTTATTTCTCATCATTAACAGCACAGAACCACAATGGTAAGAGGTTGGAGTTCATTAATTAGCTCTTTTGCCCAAGGAAGAGAAGGCTGAAAAGAGCAAGGTTGTTTTTTTTCTAAAAAAAAAGAGAAACCCAGGAAACAACCTGCAATTAGATGTGAGTATCAGTTCCATGAGTTAACTTATTACCTGCTACGATGCAAATGCAATAACTGTGTCTGATGAGGGGGTGAAAGGGAGGAAAAAACCACGCTCACATTTGTCAGGTATCAAACATCAACCTGTTGAAATACATTTCCATCTCCCAGTTTTCTCTGGGATGTGGGATACGAGGGAGAGAAGGGCTTTTCCCTGGACAGGACAGTGCAGTCTGCTCAGGTGGAAACATAAAAAGTCACACTGGGCCTTCATCCATCATAAACCCAATGGGGGCTTTGCCATGAAGCCAAACCACTCCCTGGTCCCTTTCATCTCTCCCAGGCCTTACAAATGAAATTAAAAAATAGTACCTTCAATTTTATAAAAAGACTCAGATCAAAGCTGGTATGAACCGCTGGAAGTCACCACAGTTTCTCAGAGCAATGTGCTCGCAGGAATTTAACTCCAGGAGCTGCTCCAGCCCTCATGAAACAGCTCCAATACAAGATTTACTAAAGAACAAATGTGCTTTGCTGCCCCAGACAGTGATGAAGAAGAGGGGACCTTATTTTGTCCTTTCTGCCTTTCCTTTCAAACCCACACCAGTGACTGCACACCAGCTCTGAAAATGTAATTTTTGATAATCTACTGATTTTTACAGCCTAAATAATCCACTTTTATAAGACCAGTTCCCAATGGTTGTGTGTGTGTTCTTCGATCATCAGCTGCTACCTTTCATCATAATTTTTTATCAAAACAAAATTCCTTTTTTCCTACTGAAATAAGGATCCTCAGTGTTCAGACTTCACGAGTAACTGCATTCCTGAACTTTTGTTCACAAGGAGTTTTCAGCAGCAATGCCACAGCAGCTGCCCAGTGAGTGGTCATGGAGTCAAAATCCATACAAAGTGAAGAGAAACTTTCAGCTGCAAAACAATGGTTTAATTATTACCACTTCTGAGGTAAAAACAGAGGAAAAACCTGGATTAATGGTATTTAGTATGGAGGAAGGGAGATCTGCTGAAATTCAGAGAGAGCATCTACCATATATTTTGTTTTAAAGATGCTGATTCCCTAGGGAGAACTTTGAAAACAAAATACATTTGCAAAAGTTCCCAATCCTCTCCATCATCTTTTGGTATTTATCTTTGAGGAAAGCAAATAGGGCATTGAGATGCACGATGTGAATAAAAAAGCATCAGGTGCCACGAGGTTTGTGACATCACAAGTGAAGTGATCACACTGGTGGAGTCCTCAGTGTCTGACACATTCATCAACATCATTCCAGTGGTGGGAAAAAAGTCCTATGAGAGTATTCAATATTACTGCCTTGAAATTCAAGAGGAAAACAGGGTGGGAATGTCACCTGGCAAAACTGAAAGTGTTTTGAACACCACCCTTTCCCCTGTTTTATTAACTATTTCTCATACGGTTAATGATTACATGCCACTAATAACAGGCACTCCAGAGAAGCAGAGTGACATTGTAACACTGAGAAAGTGCTGAATTCCCATAGCAAAATCCTTTTAAATGTGGGCTTTAAGAAGAGTTTCCCACTCTCTGTGCCTGTTGAGCTGTTCTGCAGCCACAGCTTTGTGCTGCCTTTGGGGAGCAGAGCCAAAGGACTATTCCGTGCTGGAGCCTTCTCCCAGAA
The DNA here is from genome assembly GCA_013396875.1 of Vireo altiloquus. Taxonomy (NCBI): domain Eukaryota; kingdom Metazoa; phylum Chordata; class Aves; order Passeriformes; family Vireonidae; genus Vireo; species Vireo altiloquus. The sequence continues at coordinate 162,743 of VZRF01004307.1, forward strand.
TGTTGGTGGGTGGCAGCCTGGAGCACTCCCACAGTCATTCACAACTCACACAAAGCAGAATTTCTGGGTTATTCCTCCCATTCTACAGCAGATCTCAGTTCTGGGCGTGGTTCTGGGATGTTTCCCCAAAGACAGAGCTTTTTTTTTTTGGAAATTATTTGACCTCAAAATTCCTGTCAGTGGCACTGGCAGGGTTGTGATTTCTCTCAGTTCTTGTTTCTGACATAGGTTTTGGGCAGGGTGGAAGAGCAGCGCAGCCTGGTTAGGACAAGTGATGGAAAAGCTGCAGGTCAGGAGCTGTATGTCCAAGGGTGGTGGAAGACTCCCAATTGCCTGAGTTTGCAGCTGCAGAAGGGATTGGATGCCTGGCACCTCCTGAGCTGCTGAGGACCTGGAGATCCACAGGAATTTGTACAAGGAACAAGACAGCCAGGGCTGCCTGCTCTGAGGCCCCAAATGTGCCAGAAATAACCCCAAATGTAGAGACAGAAAACTCCAGATGTGCCTGATTCAGTCCTAATTTCACTCAAAAAGGAGCGAAAGCAGCTGGAAAATCAAGCTCTGAAAGAAGTCCCCCCTATCCCAACAACCAAGAAACTGACACAAATTGATGATTCTTCTGTATTAAAAAAAATTAACACTGCCTCCGTAGACCAACATTTCAGATTGTTCTTTGCCTTCTGGTTCAGCAGGCTCAGTCTCTAGTTCTGCCTCACATTTATAATTAATGCACTTGGATTAAAGAATTAGCCAGGAATTTAATTTTTAATCTACAGGGCTCCTTCTTGCATTTAAGGCAGCAATTCTTGAAAAGGAAATGTTTCATCCATTTTATCTGACTGAACCTGGAGAATCCTGCAGGCTTAGCTGAGATTTTTTCAGTAAACACCAACCCTGCTTATCTCTCTCTAACACCTTTAATTCTTGTTTTCTAGAAGCACCTTCTTTGTGCATGTGTGTCAGAGAAGGTGAACACAAGTGAACTTGAAAACCATCAGCAATCTGCCACNGTTCTTGTTTTCTAGAAGCAACTTCTTTGTGCATGTGTGTCAAAGAAGGTGAAAACCATCAGCAATCTGCCACATGGTTTAGAAAAATGGGAATGCTGCTCGTAGGAACTGTGTCTGCTGATGATCCAAGCCCCACCTGCAATCTCAGGCATCACACAACTGATAAAGACAACTTCACCATCAGCATTTCCTAAAGGGAAGTTGCTGAGTGCAGGCTGCAGGAGGGTGAATTCGGCTTTGTTCTGGCTGGGTTATAAATGGCAGAGCATCACCGTGGGATGGTGGTCAAGCATGAGCTTTTACATTTCAGATCCCACATTTGTGTGCATTTTCCACACTTGAAGTGCAGACACTGTGGTACTGACTCCTTAGTGGATCTCAGAGAGAACACAGCAACAAGCTGGAGAAAGCAATTCCTTTTTTAACTTGTCTCGAATTCTAATAGTTAACTCCATTTCTAAAGGGAAGTTCTGCAGCTTCCCAGGAAAAATCCTTGACTTGTAAATATGAAAGAATGTAAATAATGAAAGATGTTTTGGTAAGGTACTTTCCTTAACCAATGAAAGGGTTTTGTGTTTTGTTTGTTTTGATTCTTGGACAGACTGTGCTGCAAAGACACAGACACAGTCACAGGCACACAACTAACCTGGCTGGAGGGAGAAAAATTTAATCTTTCTTTTTGATAATAAAGCCTTCTGATTTCAACAAATCTATGAACATGACTCATTTTGTGGAAAGGCCTTAGAAATAGGGTCGCATCATTTCTACAAGACACAGCTTTAGATTTGGTTTGACTCATTGTAAGTTTAGTAGTTGTGTCAAAATAACCCTCAAACAGATGCTTGGAAACGGCTCTGAAGTATACAACTCAAATTCTGCAGCTGGACCATTTTTGGGAGAGATAACCACACTTACAGCCTTTCTAGCATCAAAAAGCTGAGTTGAGGGCTTGATGTTAATTGTGAACAGCTTTTGGTAGCTGTTGTACACATCATGCACGGCTCTGAGCCTTAATCCTGCCCTTAAACACATTCCTCAGGTGTAGCTAAGCTTTCCTTGCTCTGGAACCAGAGGCACTGAAAGGAGAAAAAATGTTAGGCTGGTGTTTGATGGCAAAGACTGGATTTTATTTCTCTTTTAGGCTTGATCTCTCCCAGATCCTCCCGAGATACATAATTTGCAGGCTATAAAAGCAACAGACCTTGTTGGCAGGTCCTGAGAACACTGCAACTCCCATTACAGAGCCTCTGCTTTATTTACTGTCCCACTTCCCTTTTTGTTGAGTACAGTGAGAAAGTTTCTTTTAATTAAGACGATGGTGGTAGCCCTGCTGTGTTTAATTAGATGACCGTAAAGCTCAATAGTCTGTTCTAAAACTTGAATTATAATCTACATGACTTGTTTTGGTTTGTCTGGCTGTCATCAGAGAATGGATGTGATGATGAGTCAGTGTCTGGTCAGGCCACCCTGAGAATTCATTAATAAGTTAAAACATGGAGTGATGTGTGCTCCACCTCCTAATTTTGATGCTTTCCTAAAGAAGCTGAGCAGATAAATCTTCTCAAAAGGTGGCAGTTCCTGCCATGGATTTTATTTTTCCAAATAAAAATGGCCACAATAATAATCTTTTACCTATTCTCTTACCCACTTTACTGATCTGGAAGTTGTGACAAATTTCAGCCCGGTTATTTACAGTCTGTGAAAACTGTGTGCAGCAATTGTGTGATATCACCAGCAAAAATAACAGGAAAGTGACAGTAACTTCAACTATGAGTTTATAAACAATTTAAAACCAGATAAAAGTAGCACCATTTTCTAGTCAAACAACAGGATTTGCTGTAAAAGAAATGTAGATTAAGATGCTGAAAAAGAACACATATTAGTATTTTACCAGCACTTGATAACAGAGTTAACAAGCGACAAAAGTTCAGCTAAAATAGTGCTTTTTAAATATACTTGCAAGATACTCCTTCATTTTGCTTTCACGCACTTACAAAAACAATCCCCCACAAACCCAGCAGTTATTCCTGCAGATTTCAGCCTGTGCTCTGCAAACAAGAAATAATTATAGCTGAGCACTGAAAGAGCTGGGGTTTTTTAGTCACCTCATTTTCACATCTCGTTTGGGACTCGTTCCACCCCGTGCTGACATGCAGCACTGCCAAAGTCTTGCAGAGAGCATCCCCCAAAGGCATAAAATTTCCCAGATTTGCATAAGGAATCCTTTTCCTTTGAACAATGGGAGCAGAGGCTGCACAATTGGTGCAATCCTGTTCTGTGGTTGGCATTCACTCCCTTCCACGTCTCCCTTGCACTGTTACAAATCTGCCAGTTAAAAACTCTGTGCAACTCCAGAATGCATTGTCTGGAATGAAACAACCAATTATTTCTTCAGGTTTTGTGGCATAATATCCTAGGAAACCAGCAATTACAGAATCAAAGTGGCATCAAATGGCGTAGAAAGGAGTGAGCATGTATTATTCTTTAAATAGCAGTTACATGAACTCCTAATAAATGGGTATTGAGTGCTAAATGTATGATAAGTAATTTTTGACGATGTAATTATCCAAACAATACAGGGGGAAAGCTGTGAGATGGAATTGTCAAATTCACTTGTGCAAATCCTCTGTGAAATTACAATTATTGAACACTGGCTTCTGGTCATGACCACTTTGGGAATAAAACAGTGCAGGTTTGTTTGTGCAAGCAGCACATTTTTCTGGATTCCCAACATCTCTCCTGGAAAATGGCACCCACAGGTTTGATCTTTGCTGAGGTTAAGGCTTTAATTTGCCCAAAATAAGTGGAAGGGAGCAGGCTCTGATTTTAACCTCTGAATATGTTATATAAAGCTTCTTTCCAAGAAATCCCAGAACGAAGACGAAGGGTTATGTAAAGTGGAGTGGACTTCCAGAAATCCTGGTTAGAATTCTCCAGCTTCTCCTGCAAGGTTGCACAGTCGTTATAGCAACAGGCTTGAAACGTGAGGGATTTCCAGAGGAGGCACATCCCAATGTGGAATAAAGGGATGCTGTTGGCAGGATAACACATTCAGTTCCTTTAGGATCTTCTTTTTGTCCCAGGAGGAGCTTGGCCATGTGTTCAGCTGGGCAACAGATCCATGTTGGAGTCCAGGAAATACCTGGGAATTTTTCCTGCTCCTCTAGGTGAGCTGAGAGCACCAAAGAAATGAGGAGATGGTTGTTTAGTGCACCACAGAGTGTGGAGTTGTAGTTTTTAGGTTTTGCTATATATATTATATAGAACCAACATGGAGATTCTAAGGTGTCGACTTCTTCTTCTTCATCTTCTCTCTTTTCCTTCTCTTCCTTTCTTCTCTGACATGAGTTCCTGTGGTTTGTTAATTGGTAGATAGAATTTAGTGTAGAGGAGACATGTCAGTGAGGTTAATATTCACTGGTTTTGGGAACAAAATAAGACACGTAAAACTTTCTAACTGGTTGATAATAGATATAAAAGCTCCCTGCTTTGGGTAGCCATTGCCATTCTGCCCTCGTGTTCCTGGAGGTCACAGCACAGTCTGTGCCTCCAAAACTTCGATAAGAACGAAAAATAAACAAGCTTTGAAACAGCAGAAAGAAGCTTTGTTTCATCTTTTTGGGACATGGGACACTGAAATAAGGAACACAGCTGGGCCAGGAGCCAGCAGGGTCCAAAGAACTCCCCGACAGATCCAGACATCACCTCCACACAACAATTTGGTGTAAGAGGAATCTCAACCTCCTTTTGATGCACATCTCCCACCAGAACAGAGGAATTTTCTTTACACCAGAAAGAATTTCTCTGGGACTAAAAGGCCTTCGAATGTCGCTCAGCTGGGTTACCTGGGAGCCAAAAAACTGTGTCATGTCCACACTAAACTCCCTAGAAACAGCTGAATGCTCTTGTTACTCCTTTGTTCTGCAGTCTGAACTTTATCTACTTCATTTCTCTCTCTGCTGCTTTCTTTTTAGGTGGGAATTGCTCCGGGGCAGCTGGACTAAATGTAAACCTGACAATGACCAGAGGAACAACAGGCAGTGAACCCATGAGAAATTCATAAAAACAGAACAAAACTCGTTGCAGAATAACTCTGTGCTTTTAATGTAAGCATTGTTTATTATTCATGTAAAGATGTAAAACAAAACCCTATTTTGGGAAAGTTTTCTTGGTTCAAATCAAGAGTTGCTGTTGCCAAATTTGCTGGAGGAAAAAAAATGAATGAGAAAGGAGTTTTAGCTTTGAGCAAACATCTCTTTTGGACTCACTCCAAGAATCTAAGTGATAAGGAGTCACTTCTGTTCTGCACGTCGTCATTTCCAGCTGTGGAGCCATGCAGTTCATAAATCCAGATCTGAGCATTTTTTTCCTCCTCCTCCAGAGATGATTGACAGCTTTATCTTGGACAGGGAGTCTCTTCAAAACATGCTTTTTAAAAGAATTATTTTAAAAATTTGCTGTCTGAATTAATTAACTGTTCAGGAGAAATAATAACATATTAGGAGAAATAACAGAAGCTTTAGTTCAGTTCTCTTTTTTTTCATTCAATAACATCTGGCACCATATGTTAAAACATTTTTTCTCTTCTTTGTTAATCAAAAATGAAATTTTATAATTAATTTTGAGATTCACAAGACTGAAGGATCTGAATAATGAGCTTCCCACATTTTCTCTCCATCTCCAGACCCTCATGCTCATATTCAGATCCTGGTAGATCAGCCTTAAATTCATGTTTCTCAAAGGACATTTCATTGTATCATAGCTGAGATGTATTGCCCCTCATGATGGATATTTAGGAAAGATTAATTTCACCTTAAATTGAAGTAATTTTCAAAAGGACCTGTGAGATACGAGACCATAAATTCGAATGTAATTCCTTCAAATTTGCTGGTTTGAAAAAAATCTCATTATTCCTCTTGCACTTTTGTTGTAGTCCAGCTGTGCTGGGAGGGCTGCGGTTCTGAAGTGGAGAGCTTTGTCATGAGATGCCAGGAAAAATGGAATTAAATTGGGAAATTTCTCCCAGGAAAAAGAGGAGAACCAGCTGAAGAGCTGAGCCATATCTTTGACCAAGGTTGGATTGATGCCAGAATGATTTTTTGCTTTTTCTTTCATACCCCTCTCACACACTCTTTTATAGTTTGTTGTATTCTCAGTGCTTTTAGCCCACACACTGTGACTTCCCAAGGCTGATAACTCAGCTCAGCCCCACGGCACCGTTAAACCAGGAGAGCAAACATCCTGGGAGCCCCAGACACCAAGGGCCTCTCCAGAACACATTTTGGAACCTCAGACAGGCCCAGCCAGGGGGAAGGTTCCTCACAACGAGGGCTTCACTCCAGCCTCTCACTGGGGAATCTTTGATAAATATGTTAATTTTGCAAGGCCTATAATTGTGTGTATTTCGGTGTGCATGAATTTTCAGGGCATTCCACCTGGACTGTGAGCTGTCAGTGGCTGTGCTCATTATGGACATCAGAGACAACAAACAAATCAGAGTGACTGTAGGTAACAAATGCAATTAATTACCCACATGGCAGGCAAGTTCTCTGGCAAATTCTATCACCCCTTCCCCTGAAAGTAACACAGATATGTCTTCCTTGCCTACATTTCTTGCTGCTGTAAAAAGAAATATGTTTTCACAGCAGGTGTCCTGAATTAAAAGGGGAAGAAAACACAAAACATCTGGAGGAAGGCTTCAAGCATTACATAACTGTGTGTAGTTGACTACAGAACAAATTCTTCTAATAACTGATCCAAGAAAACACATTCTCTACATTGTTTGAATGTGCTTTTATCAGCTTCTCAGGACCCTTCTAACCAACACATAAATATGCCACCGTGCTTCAAGTGTTATTAAGCTTTCAGTGACAGCAGCGTGAACCTTACAGGCTGCAAATGTGACAAAGAACAGATTTCACTGCACATCAGATCTGCATCTTAATCACAGAACTCTTCTCCCAGATGCTTTAGCAGGAGAGCAGCTTTCCCACATTGTTTGTCAAGTATTTACAGCTTCTGAAGACATCCCCTGCCCCCCAGGGAAGGAATAAATCTTCCCCAAAGCACTACACCAAAACAGTGAAGGAAGAAATCAAAGGCTTTACACCTGCTAGTATTTTCTTCAGCAGGGTTAGAGTGTGCAATCACAAGAATGATATATTATGAATATTCAGCTAGAAGAGAGTGATTTCAAACCACTAAAGGATGGTCCTCTTGGGCCATTATATAAGTATAGAGTTGCTCTTTTGACTTAAAAATGCAAGCAACTTCCAATAAATACTCTGCAAACGTTATTGCAGTTGCTCATGAATTGCCCATTGATCATTTTTCTACAGAACAAAAAAAAAGTTGAGAATTATCCACAGTTTCAAAGAAATGAACCTTTAGGCTCAGAGGTTGCATTGTGGTAAATGGCAAAATAGCAGAAAAGCTCTATTAACACAAACAGAAGGTTTAAGATTTATATATTTCCACATTCAGACACACAGTTTGTTGTGTTTATGGGCCTCGATGTAATAAGCTACTTACAAAATTCCAGCAGTCTTTTTTTTCTGGTGCTGCATCCATGTGAATAAAAGGTGAAAAAGGAGATCTGCACTAAACTAATGAACACCTTGGATTAGAGCTGCTGTTTAAATGAAGCTCAAACACCTTATAAATACCACCTACAAACCAAATATTATTATTTCTATTCACGCAGGAGAGGGAGGGAAGTGTGAAAGAATATGGGATAAAATAAACCTCAGCTATGCAACGAAATGAGAATCAGGTTTTATCAGGTTTTCAGAAAATATTCCCACGGAATTGCTCATGGAACTGAGATCTCTGGTAAACACCTGCTTGGCTCTTTAGCAGTTCCAAAGTTTCCAAGGAATTAATATGAATTTGCCCTAAAACTTTTATCACAGATTGCTCTATTAAATAGGAAAGGTGATTTGTTTTCCTTAAAGTGACCTTTTGCAAGGAAAAGATCCAGCCTGTTTCTCCTCGGGCTCTGGGAGGAACACTTTTCTTACATTCAGTGCAAAATCAATACAAACCTCATTTAAAAGCCATTACAGTCTCTGAAGAGACTTCCTTCACACTAATGGCCTTTGAATCAAGACCCTGTTTGTGTTACACAGCTCAGGCTGCTCCCCTGGACTTGTCTCCTTGTTAAATTCCCCCTCAGCTTGTGATTTGGAATAAAATGCAGGCACAAGACTCATTAAACAATTTTTAGCATTAAGCTCCTCAATTGCATTTCTCGGAGTGAACAACATCAGCAATGTTTCCCTCAAGTGATTACACTGAGTCTAAATATTCTGTAAACTGTGGGCTGAGCAGTGGTTAAGTGAGAAGTGGCTAATTTACTTTGGTACTTACCAAGTATTTCCCACTTCTGAGAGTCAAACCACGTGCTTGCACAGATAATCTTGTTGCCACATTGCTACAGAAATCAAATATTTCAAATTAACCTTTTAAAATGGGTATATAAAAGTAGCTGTTATCCGGAAAGCAGAGTTTGCAGCTCCTTTTGTCACACTTTATGGCTTTTAATTCAGTTCTTAATTCCTTATTATTGCACCTTTTATCTGAATAGCTGATAGTTATTCTTGCCATTTTTTTGTGCTGCTCTCAACTATTATAAAGCAGCTCCACATTCATGGAATCATTGAATAATTTGGGTTGGAAGGAACATTAAAGTTCATCTCATTCCAGCCCCTGCCCCTTCCACCATCCCAGGTTGCTCCAAGCCCTGTCCAGCCTGGCTTTGGACACTCCCAGGGCTGGGAGAAGCTTCTCTGGGCACCCTGTGCCAGGGCCTCACCACCCTCACATGGAATAATTTCTTCCTAAATAAAGAATTTCTTCCTAATAAAAGAAATCCCATCCTATAAGAAATCTGCCTTTATCATGCGGTTTCACTCACAGTCATTTATTTGCCTGGAGCACATCCTCTAAGTAAGAGCGTCTATATTTGTGTCACACTCATTTTTCAAACAGTTCTATTTCCCTGTTCCATTTTATTATCCAGCCCAATTGATTCTGTGTGATTTAGTTTCCAGAGGGGCTCACAGACACAGCAGCCCAGCAGCAGAACATTGCTGCAGCCACGCAAGCCAGGTTCACTTTCAGACCCCATGACATCATTTTCTACTCCTATCTCACACTACTTCTCCATGTGTGGATATTTCACCTTCAAGGAAAGCCATTATTTTAGACAAGTATTGATTTTCCAAGCTTCTGTCTTATCCATCTTCTGCTGCTGGGCATTTTTCTTTTGTCATATGTTTGTTAAGCAGCAGAAGACATGATTTAATTTTGAAGCAGCATATGTTTGAGTACACAGTGTTTTCATAACTTCTCTGACTGGTGTTGATTGACTTATTTGCTGTTTGTACCGGTGTATTAGTTTGATTCCTTGTGGATGATCTCATTAGAACATGACAGCAATCTGTGGTGCAGAATCATCTCCACAGCTAAGCTCACATTCCCATTATAGCTTTCAAACTTCTGTTGCTTTACTGCATTATCTGAATTTTCCTGTGTTCTCCTATTAGCTGCTCACCAAGTTACCTGACAATGATAAACCTAATTTTGATAGCAAGATGCAAAGTCCATTTCTTGTCAGTCCTTGGTCTGTGGGAGGTGTTTGGTTTCATTGTACTGGACATTAAAACAAAGCCATCTCACCTCATTAGCAATGCAAAATAAAATGCACCAATATTGTTTTCCAATGGAATTTTTTACTCTGAGTTCCTTTTTTTAAAATTAAATACAAAGAATCAGATGCTGATTTCAGTTTTGTTGGGATAAATTGCAAAAAAACTCTAGGGAATTTAGAGAATTTATCATGCTGTAAACGAAATCAGTCTGGCTGTGAAGACAGCGATAACTCCAAGAAAATATTTTGCCAGAGGTTTTCAGCCAAAACTGACTTTCCATTATAACTGAATCAGCTTTATGCAAATTGTGAAGATCTATTTACTAAATAACTGCTCCTCAGGCAGAATTTAAAGGGAACTGTCTGGCTGCAAGGTACTGCTCAATTCCCAGCAGAAAGCACTTTCCATTTGTATTCATGGGCAGAACCCTCAGCTGCTCTAGCTTGGAGAATGAATGCTTTATGATGATGTTATGCATTATATATTGCCTGAGAAATCTCTAAGCAGCCAAGTTTAACAAGTGTCCATCAGTCACATCTCTGCCAGTGACCTCCATTAAAGCTTTTTGGAGTCAGAAGAAAGAAGCAAAGGAGAACTTCAGCCAGAAATTTTTCAATGAAGTATCTTGAGACTTCGTTTTCCCATTTTGCCTTCTTCTGTTTGCAGCCTGTGGGTTGCATTCTTTTAAATCAAAAGGAACTTTAGTCATAGCTCAAGCTGTCTTAAAATGCTTCTCCCGACTACACACAGCAGAATGTGAAAAAAACTCACATGAGAATCTGAACAAAACTCACAGCACCTTCAAGAGGTAACAATTCTCCAGAGAGCTGTCCCTTGATGGCCAAGTTACATAAAGGTAACAAAAAAAGTATGAAGGGTTTTAGCTGAGTCCCACACTGAGTTTCCTGATTTATCCGTACCAGGCACTGTGTGTGTGTCCATCCATCCATCCATTCCCTATCCATCCATCCCTCCATCCATCCATCCATCCATCCATCCATCCATCCATCCATTCCCCATCCATCCATCCATCCATCCATCCATCCATCCATCCATTCCCCATCCATCCATCCATCCATCCATCCATCCATCCATTCCCCATCCATCCATCCATCCATCCATTCCTCCATCCATTCCCCATCCATCCATCCATCCATCCATTCCTCCATGCATCCATCCATCCATTCCCTATCCATCCATCCTTCTGTCCCTCTCTCCATCCATCCATCCACCCATCCCTCCATCCATCCATCCATCCATCCATCCATCCATCCATCCATCCATCCATCCATCCATCCATCCATCCATCCATCCATCCATCCATCCATCCATCCATCCATCCATCCATCCATCCATCCATCCATCCATCCATCCATCCATCCATCCATCCATCCATCCATCCATCCATCCATCCATCCATCCATCCATCCATCCATCCATCCATCCATCCATCCATCCATCCATCCATCCATCCATCCATCCATCCATCCATCCATCCATCCATCCATCCATCCATCCATCCATCCATCCATCCATCCATCCATCCATCCATCCATCCATCCATCCATCCATCCATCCATCCATCCATCCATCCATCCATCCATCCATCCATCCATCCATCCATCCATCCATCCATCCATCCATCCATCCATCCATCCATCCATCCATCCATCCATCCATCCATCCATCCATCCATCCATCCATCCATCCATCCATCCATCCATCCATCCATCCATCCATCCATCCATCCATCCATCCATCCATCCATCCATCCATCCATCCATCCATCCATCCATCCATCCATCCATCCCTCATCCATCCCTCCTCTATCTATCCACCCCTCATCCATCCATCCATCCATCCCCTATTTTGGATCCAGGCCCTGTCATTCCCACCCGCTAGTGATATGGAAGCAGCCCAGCAGCCTTTCCTCACGTGAGAATACCTAGGCCAAAATTGTCATTCTTGAAATTATCATTCAATGCCAAAATTGCACTTGAAACCAGTTACTGTGCGAATCATTAGTTGTGCTTTTTTTATTTGAAGATTTTTAAAGGAAAATTGTTGGTCCTACAGCCCGTGGCTTCTAATTTCTGTATTTTCACTTGAGTATTTTTTTCCTTAGAGACCCCTCTATGCCCTTTTTCTTGAAAACTCAAATCCTGTGAAAAATCAGAGGTGAACAAGTGTTTGACAAAGGGGAACTAGAAAACAAAGGGCTCCAGGGGCTGGAAAAGACAATATTAGCTGTGTTTATCTCACAGCTTTGTGTATTTAAGCAGACAAACACGGTTTATGTTTGTGAAAATGAAAAGCTGCTTTGAAGCTGCAGGGTGTTTGGCCTTTACATCTCTTCCCCTGACACTCTGTGTTAGAGATTTTAGGTTTATTAAAAGATATTAAGAGGTGATTTTGTACCTGGGACATGCTGGGGATGTGGTGTTTGTGGTGTGTGGACCTGTCTGGCTGAAATGTCCTTACCTGGCTGACTGAAACCACAGAGTCCCACTGGGCAGGTTGGTCCTTGCAGGGACAGAAAGAGCCCTGCCTGACCCAGTATGTATCACTTTTCCTATCAACACCTCCTGGTTCCAAGGAAATTTTCAGGAGATATCACCAAATGACAGCAGGTCCTGGAGGTGATGCACAACGAGTGGAACAAAAGGAATACAATGTGGATATTTGTGTAGAAGAGTTCTGGATCAAGCTGGAAAGTGTTGTGTTTGTTCTTCTGAAGCACCAAATCTCTTGTCTTTCTGGGTATGAGCTCTGTTTATGACATGTGGCACAGCACAGCATCCTCAGCAGTGCAGGGCTGAATCTGGATCAGTTCCTCTGCCCCACCGTGTTCTAATGAACAGATCTGGGCAGAGAAACACAACTTTCTGCTTTTCCTTCAGCATTCCTGCCTTGGGGCACCCACAATTCCCTCCTCTCCTGCTGCTTTGGACTCACTCTTCTTCACATCCCAAAACGTGTGAATGGTAGAAGTGGGAGCAGAAAGGAGCATGGAAAGAGCTAAATTTTGAGCTGTTATTTTTGTTGTGCCTCCTGAAATTCTTGCTCAGTTTTCTTGTGGAAAAGTCCTTTCTTAAAGAGCCAGCTTTGTGCACATGACCTTCAACACATGATTTATTCCGTACTGAGTTGGTTTGCTAAAGAGTCAACAGAAAGATGCATTCACCATTATAAACACGCTGATTTCAAGGCCCAATAAAACCAGCAGAGAGTGGGAAGCAGGCCCATCTCTCACTTTCTATGTAGGCTTTGCAGTGACAGGCTCTTGCTGGTTATTTGACAGAAGCCATCAGCAGGCATTCTCGGAGGTGAGCTTTTAACATAGGATTCGTTTCAGCATTTGATTCAGTGGCAGTTATTCCTTGAACATTTTCAGTGAAATGACACTAATGCACTCCACGTTCTGCTGCTCGTGGAGACAACACCTGGCTCACACAGTGCCAAAAAGGGACAAAGGGAGCACTGGAGCGAGAGAAACCAATTTATAGACAGTTAACATTTATTTAGAGGCTGGTGTTTCTGAAACAGATCCTGTCTTTTTTCCTTTAGTGGATATATTTTACGTGTTTATCCCTCACACTTGTGAATTGTGGGACATCTCATGCCTGGAAATTCACCTTTTGAGGAGACCAGGGTTGGCAGATGAAACCTGAACCACTCAAAATTCCTCCTTATCTACCTCATGCTGCTGAACCTACGAAGCTAAGAATGTGCAAACTGTGTTCTCTCCCCAAAAACGTGATCATTATGTTAAATCAGACCCAAATTTCTGCTTTACTATGCAGAACCTAACAAAAGAAGAGTCACAAAATTTGTAACAGAATCTTTCTGCTCAGGTACATCCATAAAAAAGTAGAGGGTGTGAAAACTTGCTGGAAGACTCCTGGAAAGGAGAGGAAGTTGAGGGGATGCTGGATCTAGAAAAGGTGTGACTGGAGGAGAACAGGCTGTCTTTGAAATCACTTTTAGGTGGGAAGATGGGCAAAGTATCTGAATTTACCAGTTTGTTTTGAGCCAATTCCTCTGCTCATGGGCTACATCTGCCTTAGGTTCACTTGTGCATTGTGAAAAAGTTGCATTTCTCAAAAGAGCAAATTTGGGTATCAGCTTGAAATTTTGGAGGTTGCCATGGTTTCAATGTTTTATCTTCTCTTTAAGCCATTAAGATTTTATTGCCAATTTCAGAACAATCACACCTGAAAGGCAGAACTTTCTTGCTCGTAGGAGTCAGAGGTTCAGAAGTCACCCATGGAACTGCACAGATATTGCAGCCCTGAGCAAAACTGGTCATGAAATGGGCAAAAAGTGACAATTGTGGGACAACAAGACATAGTTTTTAGAGGGTCCATGAGTCAATATGCAAATGAGAGTAGATTAGGCTTATAATGTAGGAAAAATGTGGAGCATTCTGTGAACTTTTCAAAGCCCAAGCTTGAGTAGGGAAAGCCACTGAAAAAAAATGATTCCAATTAGCGAAGTCATTAAACAGGAACAGAAAATGACTCAGAGAAAGTGCCAGTGGGTTGAGTAGCGAGCTGGCCTCTCTCTTTGGAGAGAGACAGCTCAACCTTCTGGAGCTTGATCTGCCTCATCCAGCATCAGCATCTTTGCTGAAACACCTCCCAGGTCCAAATGTTCCAAGAACAAGGTTTTACTCTTGTGGGATTGAGCTCAAGATACACAGCAAAGCACATTCTGTTCTCTTCAGTCAGAGCCAACTCTGGTCACATCCTCTAAAGAGCCTGGAGATAATTGCACCATCTCTGCAGACACCAGTCCTGATTTATCTGCTTGGGTGAAGTTTTGTTTATCCCACAAATTAAAATCTTTGACTGAAGAACCTGAGCTGACTCTTGGAGAGAAGGAGTTGGCAGGAGCAGGGACTCAAGTGAGATGTTCCTCCTTGGCACAGCAGCCCTGTCCTGCCTGCAGGAGCTCAGGCTGTGCCCTGAGCAGGGTGGAAACATTTCCAGGGCCTCTGTAAAGACAAAAATTTGCTTTCAGCTCTGTCTGGGACACCTCAGTCATGTGCTGGGTCTTGTGCTGCAGAGATGTTTTTGCTCAGCCAGGGAGGAGTGCTCCTGTCTGAGAGCTTTCTGCCAAAAGGAGCTGTCAGAGTTGTGCTAAGGCAGAGTAACGGGAAAAATGTGGGAAATTGGAAGGGAAGGCACTCATCCTTTAACATGGCAGGAGGGAAACAACCCCACCCTGGCTGCGGTGCTGTGTGTGGGTAGTGCTGCCCTCCATGGGGTGGAATTAAACCCCACCTTTGTTCTGGAGCAGAGGAATCACACACACATGGGCCTTTACACTGGCATGGAGTTTTACCTGGAATCTATAGCTATGCTTTTATTAACATCCAGGATACTTCAAATGTCCTTTTTTTTTTTGATCAACCAAGATCTGTGAGGCTGAGATGTAGGACCTTCATGCCTGAGGTGTTTGCATGTGGTTTTTTAACTGCTGTTACATTTGTGGCTTTCTTTCTTCTCTCTCTCTCTCTTTTTCCTCCTCCCCAGAAGCCCAGTTATTCAGCAGTCAAGGCAAACCTTTTGATTTAGCCATTAAGAATCCCTTATCTGTCTCACTGCTGTTTTATAATGCTTGTTTAAACCAGAACTCGACAAAATAGAGCCACAAATCACTGCCTGAACAGCAAATAACCCCTGAACCTTTCAAACCACAGCTCCATACACTTTAAATCATCACTGTTTTAGGATCTGGACGCCTTCCAAGAAGAGCTGATATGTGTCTCCTTTTGGGTCTCCATGAGGATATAGGAAGTTTTTCAGGGTTTTGCCATGGTTTCAATGTTTTATCTTCTCTTTAAGCCATTAAGATTTTATTGCCAATTTCAGAACAATCACACCTGAAAGGCAGAACAGGATGCAAAGCTTATATTTACATCTCTCCTAGAACATAGAAGTGAGAGTCCTCATGAGCTCTTCCCTGGAGCTCCTGGGTTCTGCCAGCTTGTGAGCTTTGCTGCCTGATCCCTCATTCCTGTGGAGTGTGCTCATCATGTTGAATCAATATCTCGGAGAGAAAGGAGGTCTCGGGGTCAAACAAGGTCCCAGCGAACGGAACGCATTAAAAACGCGAGGTCTGGGGCTTCAGTCCCGGCTGANAGGATGCAAAGCTTATATTTACATCTCTCCTAGAACATAGAAGTGAGAGTCCTCATGAGCTCTTCCCTGGAGCTCCTGGGTTCTGCCAGCTTGTGAGCTTTGCTGCCTGATCCCTCATTCCTGTGGAGTGTGCTCATCATGTTGAATCAATATCTCGGAGAGAAAGGAGGTCTCGGGGTCAAACAAGGTCCCAACGAACTGAATGTGTTAAAAACACAAGGTCTGGGGCTTCAGTCCCGGCTGAGGCTCCAAAGAGAAGCAAATGTCAGCACTCAGAACTTCAGATGAAACAAGTGGAAGTGGTTTTTTTTTGTCAAGCAGGCCAAGAGCTTTATCCTTTCTCAGGAGCTCTCAGTTCATCCTCAGTGTGCAGCGACTCACTATTAATAAGTTAAGTGGCTATTAATACATGGATAATTGTGGTGAGGTCTGCAGGCCACACAGAGGCAAAGTCCCCTTTTCAGAGAGAGAGGGGAAAGGAGTTCCTGAGAGATGCCTCAATGCAGTGTCCTCAGTGATTTCACCAAAGCACGACACAGGAGAGGTTCCTTCAGTCAGGGTGGAAGTGCTGGGTAGGTGTGGGACCCTCTGTGGGGTCCCACGGTGTTGTTCTTTGCCCAGAGTGCTCTCTCTTCTCCATCTCTCCTGTCAGGAAAAAAAACTGAAGAAACTTCTCTGCTCCTTCAGGTTTGTTTATCTTATCAAAGGTTCAGGAACAGCCTCTCTGCTG
>VZRF01004307.1:189181-262182 GCA_013396875.1 Vireo altiloquus
AGTGTGAGCATGAGAGAACAGCACTGAACGAGCTCCAGGGACCTGCAGAGTTACACTGCGCACTGCAGGGCTGGGAAAATATAAAAGTTAAAACCTAAGGCATCACTCTCCAGCACAAATCCAAACCATGGCCCTGTGCAAGCCTCTGTGAAGAAAATTAACTCTTCCAGCCAAAACCAGAGCACAGACTCAGCTGGGATTGTCTGCGTGGCTCTCCATGGGAAGCTCCTGGATCTCTTCCCACCCCAGCTCTCCCTTGCAGCTCCCAGCAGAGACACGCTGAGCTCCTGGCATTACTCGAGGGACAGTGAGCAAATGCAAGAGACCTGATGATCTTTAATGAGCTGTAATCTGTTCTGCAGTGAAAACGAACCAACCAGATCTAAAATTTCAGCTTTAATCCTCTGCGGAACTAGGTTAGCTCAGCAAATTAATTCTGGTCCACTCTCGTTTGTTCCCGTGGAGAATAAATCACTTGGTAAAGATCTGTATAAATGAAAAGCTAAAAGAGGGCATTTCACACAGAAGGACTTCACTTAATTTTGTTATGTAGCAGTATCTGACAAGAAAGAAAGGAAAAATTTGTTGAAATTTCCAAAATCCCCAAAGTACTGAGTAAATATCTGGGAAATTAAAGCAGATTATATTCTGAGTGTGAAACTAATCACTCTGCTGTCAACTGCACACAGATTACAGAGGTCCCAACAGGTAATTCAAAATTATAGTGGTGGCACAAGGTTTAATAAAGGGCTGAAGAACATTGCTTAAGAACAGAATTAATTTTTAAGATGTGGATTAAGCTCATATACTTTTATGACCCCATTCATATGCAAGTTGCAGTTGTGTTGATGAAGGCATGGAAACACAGAGATAAAAGAGAGGTGTGATTTGCAGGGAGAAACGTCAGTGATTGGATCAAACAGGTAACCTTTCAAGCACAGGAGCTCCTCTTTAAATACAGAGTTCTTGCTGGCTCTTCTTAAATATTTCAGTGTGGTGTGTTAACACCACCAGCAGTTTCTCTGTGCATAACCTCAAAGTTTCCTGTTGCATCTCTCCCCTCCCCAGTGCCAGTCATGTCTGTGACACACAAATTCACTGGTTAAAAGTTAAAGTCGAGAGAGTTTCCTCCTAAACAAACTGCTCTGCCCATGAATATTCCCTCATGTGCCACTGCCATTTTCACCACGTGAAAAACACCTTTGCTCTTTAGACACTTAGTGAGTTGGGATGCATTTTTAGATGCTGGTGCTGAAGTATTTAAATAAAAAAATGTAAAGAGAGAAATATTGGCTGGCCTTTGGTCAATAATCACAGAACAAAATGACAGTTCTGGTTAAGCAAACCAGAAAAACCACCCACCTCTGAGCTCTCTCAGATCTTAGGTTCTTTCAGGATTACATTTCTGACAAGTGAAAGCGATTTATGCAATTTTGGCATAAATTGTAATGCAACCAGCTGGGAAATCTGTGAGGCTACTGCTGATTTCATACACAGCTACCAAGCCCAAGAGAGGATAAAAGGCAAGGAGTGTTCAGAGCAGCCTGGGATTTAGCCACCCTCAGTGCAGGCAGGAATGAGCCCTGTAGGCTCTGTGCTCACTGCTGACACCTTGATAAAAAACCTGCTTTGCTGTTTTAAACAACACAATTTTTTTGCCAAGTGTTTAATCCATTAGACCCTGATTTTCTCCTTATGGAGCTTAAAGCACTTAGAGTTTTGTTACAGATGAGGCTAGTAAAGATAATGTTTAAAGTTAGTATTCAAATGCATGAAAAACTGTAGGAATTCTGTGCTAGGCATTCCTACTGGGTAGAGCATTTGTATATCACTGAAAGTAATCCAATTGAACTGTTTTAATCAAAGATGAGAAACAGAGGATGTAAAACAAGCACAGGGAGCCAAATCTTGTCTTGGGTGAAGGTATTGAGGTTTAGCTCAGTGGTCTTAAACCAAGTCAATGGGGATGCATTTGACAACGTTTTCAAACAACATTTTAAACTCCAATTTAATACCAATAAAGTCACTGGGATCAAAAGTGATGAAGGAGAGGTTGAATATTTTGAACAGACCTTGGTACTTTGAGAAGAACTGCCCATTCATTTAAAATCAGAATAAAACCAGTGTGCCCAGTGGTAATTTCATTTTCTTTGGGTTGACTCTGGAATAACTCCACAGAAGTCAACAGAGTGATACCAATATTAAAAAAGGGACAAGGGATGGGGATCATGCTGAGCTTGAGATACTCTTCCACCCTTACATCTGTAAGCAGGATAATCTGTGTTTTCAGTGAAGGAATTTACAAAGCTTAAAATGTTTTGTGTGCAATTAAGTGTGAACAGAATAATAATCAATATTAAATGATACTGGTCTTGAAGACTGGGGCAGTTTTAAGCCGTTTATGAGGGGAACAGGAGTTTCTCTTTAGAGGAATTTTAAGATTTTAGGCAAATTATTTCTACTGTAGAAGTTCATGATTTAAAAAAAAAAAGCAAAATAATATTCTTTTGCCTTCAGACGACATTCCCACACTGTCATACAACGAAAGCAATCTTTGATCAATCACAAAAACGAGCAACAACTCCTGAATTGTGCACCTTGTCTCACTGTTCATGGTTCCATCCAGAGGCTGCCAAAAGGCTGACAGACAAGAGCAGCTTCATTTTTATCAGACTTTGATGATCATTTATCCAGAACTGATGGCAGGAAGGGGGTGATTTGTTAGAGTGAGAGAAACCCCCCCTGGAGCATTCACCAAACAGATGGAATTTGTGTTTGTTGAAATCCTCAGGATGAGGTGAGTTTATCCGAGGAGTAAAAGCTGATTTGCCAATTTTCCTCAAGATTTAACAGCAACACAATCAAGGCAGTGGTAGAGAAGAGTGAACCTGAGCCCTGGTGTGAAACAACACTGATCATTAGCAGGAGTTATCTGGGGTGTGATTAATTCACAGATTTGCAGGATCTGGGCATTAAAAATAAGAACTCTTTTTCCCTCTTCAAAATTGTTCCTCTCAGTGATCGTTTCTCTCCAAGATTGTTCTGTATTCCCTCTTTATCCCCTCAGAGACCACAGAGCTCACCCAGGTGACCCTGCCATGGCATCCCAGGAAAGCTGGCAGCAGGATTTGGGAAGACAAAACCTCCGTGCTTGGAAGGATAAAGGCAGAGTCAGCATCCAAAAGGTCAGGAAGAAATTGTTCTAATTGTTCTGCTATTAAGTAGTGTGAATTTGTTGAGGTATTTTGTGATTATTGGAGTCCTCCAGAGCTGGAAAATGTAAGGAAAAAAAAGTAAAATCTCTGGTAAATTCATATTCCAGAGGAATTTTTTTATATCTCTATAAAAAGTTGGAATACTACTTTGCACAGCACGTAAATATTTATTTGGTTCTAGAGGCAGCCCTTGATTCATATGCATAGAATCCCTTAACAAAAGCATAGAATTTACTCTCTGTGTAGTTCAGTGGAAACCTAAACAATCTTTGAAACATTCTCAGATGCAGAAAAATACATTTTAAATGCAGCTGTGAAATGACTGTGATGAGCAGCAGGACTGGAGGCTCCAAAATTGTACTGCTCAGCCTCATTTCCTTTTCTCAGCACACACAGAGGATTTATAACTCATGCAGTAAAAATTAGAGAAATAAATTTCATTTTAGAAGCTGTTTTATATCGCTGGCATTTTCATGGATAAACGAACTGATATTAAGGAAGAAAGTTCCACTCTGAAGGTTGGATTCTACTATCAAAATACATCCAGATTCATGGGAAAACTCACGAGAAAGAAATTCTGTAGAGGTCCCACCTTTGGTAGTGATTTCTTCTGGAATTTTGGAGAAATGCCATCCTAATCACACAGTTCCAGATTTTTCTTTTCCACACATTTAAAGAAAATATTTGAAGTCATGACTTCTCTGAGCAACTCAATTGCAGCTCCATCCAGTCTGTTAAAGCCCCTCCAAGTGTTACTTCTCTTTTAACTGGTACAAAACAAGAGGAAACAACAATTTGTTTGGATGCCACTGAACCATTCAATTTATGTTCCAAGCATTTTGCTGCAGGGGAAATGTGTCTGTCAGAGGTCAGCTTCTCCAGAAATAACTTACCTATTTCCTTCTTTCTGTCCTTAAGTGGAATTGCATTTATTCCATTAACCAGCAATCTGCAAATGGAGCAGGAGGGATTACTTGGATTGCAAATCATGGGGCTGCTAATGCCACTCTTTCTGTCCAGGCTCAGTGCTGTGATTATTGGGGATCCCACTGGCTCGGGGGCATATTCAACATCTTTTTTTATATTTCCACTCTGTAGGATGGTGTAAAAGTTTCCAGCTGGGAGAGGAAGGCACATCTCTGCATGGAGAAGTAGAATTTTGTCTTGATCATGTCATCCTGAAGGGCAGAAAAATGCTAAAAATAAGTTGGGTTCTCAACTGCATCTGATGCCTTAGGTTTTAACTTTTATATTGTTCCCAGCCCTGCAGTGCCCAGTGTAACTCTGCAGGTCCCTGGAGCTCGTTCAGTGCTGTTCTCTCATGCTCACACTGACATAACAAAGCCTCTCCAGCTCGCTCTCCAAGGACACCCAGACCCTCCTGGGCCCAACAACTGCAAACCTTCATCTTGGGGAGAGGGGGGCAAGCTTGGGCAAATTCCATCCTTGCCTGGCTTCTGCTTGGGCAATTGATGCTGATATCAAAGTGGGAAGAACTCAGGAGCTGTCATTGTCCATTTTGGGATGCACTGAGGCAGGAGCCTCTGGAGCCCAGAGTGTGACCTCTGAAGGCCTTTCAAATCAATCCCTCCTTTATTCCTTTATTCCTGTCTGGTCTCTGTTTCTAGGCAGCCATTTAAGGCATCACATCCCTGCCTGGTCTGACTGCACTGACCCCAACAGACACATCCATGTTTACTCCATCTGAGGCTCCAGCTTGTGATTTATAAGCAGAAACAAAACTGTCCCAACAGCCTTTTATTTCAGACTGCTGCAGCTTGTGCCAGCCAGCTCTGCAAACATGCTGATGAGCAGCACAACCCCTGGGGAATTCATTTAGGGCTTCACTGCCTTTGCTGAGAAGGGACTGATTTCCCATCCGCTGTAAAGGGCCCAGATGTTGTGGTGCAGCTGCACAAGCCCCAGTTTGGAATCAGGCTGCCATCAGCCTTCTGATCACCTCCCTGGGACACCCATCTGCTCTCCCCTTCTCGTGCTCTTTCTCTCCACAGCCTTCCCTGAAAGCTTTCCTCAGCCCCGTGTTATTTTGAGCCTTGATCCGAAGGAGGATGGATGGTAATTTCATCTCCTCTCACAAACTGGTCAGGCAGAATCAGTTCTGGCTGAGGTAAAGGCATAAAAGCCACACGAAGTCTTCCCAAAGAGCCACTCACACATCTCAGCTTTCTATCTTGCTTTTCCTACTTCTGTGTCTCGGATTTGTGCACACACCTAAACCCACAGAGACACAGAATGAGAACCCGCACAATTTAGTCCCCATAGAACTCAACAACTTCAAAAAGGACGCCCCTGCATTGCCCATTAGTTAACAAAATTCCAATCAGCTGAGTTACTGAAGCTGAAAGCACCCTGATTTTGTCTCTCCACAGGTTGGCTGTCAAAACACACTCCTGAGGAGCCTCCTCTTGTGAGAATTTATTTCATCCTCATCTGAAACAGCCTCAATGAGCTTGAAAGCTGAATTTCAGGGAATAAACTGTAAAGTCCAGCCAGCTCCCCAAGGGTAACTAAATGGATGAGAGTTGAGAAATCATTTAGCAAGGGGGA
Organism: Vireo altiloquus; assembly: GCA_013396875.1. Lineage (NCBI taxonomy): Eukaryota > Metazoa > Chordata > Aves > Passeriformes > Vireonidae > Vireo > Vireo altiloquus. The sequence continues at coordinate 194,965 of VZRF01004307.1, forward strand.
TTTTGGCAATACCTGAAATATAGTTGCTTGTTCGTGTTGCACGGCAGCTTCTGTATTTCAATAAGTAATCTGCCTGCCTCTGAGGGCTGCAAGGAACATTCACATAAGTATATACATATATATATAAAACTGGGAAATAGAACTCAGATAGAAAACTCACATGAAAGATGCCCAAAGTGTTCAGACTTTCTGCTGTTTTGAAAGATCTTTATTGTGTTTATCATTTTTACTGTGGAACGGAAGATAAACTGAGTATTTTTGGTTTTAGAAAGCAGAAGAAAAGTGAGGTGACTGCTCAAATTCCTGAGCAGGGAACTGATCTTCACACCAACCTGAATTCTGCAAGGAGCCTTCTACAAGTTTATAGCGGGACTTGTGCAGCAAGAAAATCTGATCCCAGAAAAACAATGGGATTTTTCCTCCAGCTTCAGAGGAAAAAAAAAAATCACAGGAAGGTTTGCATTCAGGAAAACTCCTTTTCATGTGACCCACTAGCAAAGCTTAATGCCTTGACTTTGGAAGTTTCTTTTTAAACCAGAGCCTTAATAATCAGCATGTACAGAAACAAATTTTATTCAAGGGTGATCGAATAAAATATTAAAAGTAAAGAAGAAAAGGCATAAAATACTCATATTAAAGTTTAAAAATCTCATTAACAAAAGTTGCAGCTTCTCCCTCCCGCGTAGCTCTTGGTTTACTTTTCCACCTCCCATCTGCCTCATCATTGCACTCTGTCATCAGCCCTTTGGCCACAGCTCAGGCTTTTAATGCCGTTGTTGACAATGCCTCACCCATATTGATTGTTGCTTTTAATTAGCATGGAGTGCACGGGGAGGACTGAAATTAGTTTGCTGGGTTTCATTACACTCCCGGCATTGTGTGAGCCAAGTGTCAATAAATTACCATTCTTTTTATTAAACAACAACAACAACAACTCTCTTTATTATCCAAATTACAACAGGCTGCATCACTCGGTTGCAAAAGAGAGCTCGCACATTAATAAAGGGATGGAACGGCAATCTCTCAGCGAGGTTGAATAGGAAAATGTTAATCATCCCATAAAGCTTTACTCTTGGCATGTTTTATTTCACTCTTAGAATGAGCTATTCACACTTGACCTTCTCTGCAACAGAAGTTTAAAGAACTGATAATGCCCTGCGACAGAGCAACCCGTTGGTAAATAGTTTGTTAAAGTAATGTAGGTGTGTGCTAATTAAAAGTAACACAGAATCACTGTCTGTGACTGCCTCGGACAGATCGATTTTGTTACAAAACCACAACACCACTGTGTTTTATGGATGTTTTTGCCTGCTGAGGTGGTGCCCAGATTCCGCTGCTGGCAAACGCAAAGGTCTCGTCATCAACTCTGGCATTCCAGCGCGAACAGAAAGGCAGCTGGAAAATACCAGCCAGGAATTCCTTCTCCAAGGGCTCCCTCCTTGCTCCCACCGAAATCCGGGCGGGTTCTGGGAGAGCCAGAGTCTCTTCGAAGAGTGAGATTAATCACTCTAAGAGTGGGATTAATCACTCTAAGTGTGGGATTAATCATACCTAGAGCTGCCCCACCGGGACAGGGCACAGGCTCTGCCTGGCACAGGGCAGGCAGCAGAAGAAGATCAAGGACCATGAGAAGAGAACGAGAGGGAACCACGAGCAAATCTCAAAAGAGAATCTCAGGAACTTCCAGCAAGACTCTCTTTACCCAAGTACCGCTGTGTATTCACTCAATCCATCCTTTTTTGCTCTGAGGGAACAATACCGTTTTTTTTTTTTCAGGCTGCTGCAGAGCCATTTGTGCTCAGTTCAAACCAGGGCACTGCTGCTGAATCCTGCCAGTGAAACAGTCCTGCAGACTTCTGCTTTTCTGGCTTTAAAAAGCACCCTAGCCCCAAAAATCTTCAGCCACAGTGATGCCATAAATGTCTTTTGAGGGTCTGTGTCCACGACATTCCTGTTTCCCAAGAGTCAGAGTCCAACAGTGTCATTTCCTAGATAAACAAACCTCATTGCTAGCTAAATAAATAGTATCCCATAAAATTCTCTTCATTATTAGCTCCATTTTTATTTAGAAGATGGTTCAAGGGTCAATATACTTTTCAAAATTAAATGTGCATGTTACTTGCTGCTAACAAACCAAAGGTCAAATAACATTCACATATTTATATTACTCTGGGAAACATCTCTATTTTGAGTATCAGTATTGAAATATTACACTTCTAAATGAGTTTACATATTCCCTTTCCTTAAAGAACTGTGTTGAATTAATTGTGTTTCATGTAAACAACTTTTTAAAAATTAATTATAAACAAGGTGGATGAGAAATGGAATTAACCAGCTCACTGAGAGAGGAATTGTCCCTGGAACAAGGCTTTGAGAAACCAAAAATGACACAATAGACTAATAATGCCTGTTATAAATGAGTTTCCATTTTCTCAGTAACATATGATTAATCAACATAATTGCAAGTCATCCTGTGAGTAATGTAGAGATTGAATTTGTATAGGCTTGGTGGTGAAGTCACTGAAATGAGCCTTTCACCTTTATTCAAAGCCTTTGCTACAGACACGGCGCTAAATGGGATTGTCTCATCCTATTCTCTCTCGGGGCACAACAAAAAAGCTTCAAACAAATCTGGAAAAGTTACTGGAACCTGCTCAGGAGAAGAACTTGGGGATGGCAACAAATGTGCAGGGGGAGCAGTGCTTGGGAAGATGTAAAATACCAGAAGAGACTGAAACTGGCATTTGTTTGCGGTTCTAAAATGCACAAGTCCAAAATAAACACTGGTTTAGAGTAAATCAGTAATTAGAAAATGAATATTGAAAATTTTTATTTCATTTTATTTTGATTTTCAAACCCATCACCAAGTAGAACTTCGAAAAATAAATCTGTCTGGGGGGCATGACCTTGGAGTGGGGTAGAATTGCACATCCTAAACATCACCAGTGGGAAGAAGAATTATTAAAAAAACACACTTCAGGTATCATATTTCTTCTAGTTTCACCAAAATTTCAAATCCCTGTGGAAGACAGGACCACACCCCTAACTCCATTTGGAAGTTTAATATTCAAATAGAGGTTCTGGAAAGAGTCTGTTCTGGTTCAGATACTGCAGGAATTGTGAGTGATGTATAAATGTTATAAACAGGAGGCAAATGTTCACTCTATAAATATCAATATCCAAACATTAATGCAGAAATTAATCCCTCGTGTGGAGCTGTAGTTGTCAGAAATGAACATTATTTTTAGTGGACAATTAATTCATCTCCAAAAGCTGCCTGGGAAACCTGGATGAACTTTACTCCCAGCCTGCTCTGATGTATTTAAAACTGAGTGAATTCAGTCTGGATGATTTTCTTCAGGATAAAAGGCTACTTTGGCTGGATCAGGGACTGAGGGAATCTCAGAATCTCCTGAGCTGGAAGGGACCCACAAGAACCATTGAAGTTCAGCTCAACCCTGCACAGGACCAAAAAAAATGCTGAAGTTTCTTTACCATTTTCCTTTTCTGAGGAAAATCTGTTTGGGGTAACACTGAGGGAAAGGCAGCAGAAAAAAAAAAAACAACCCAAAGCAGACATATTCCAGGGCAAAACATTTTCTTGAACAACATAATGCAAATCCCTATGTGGTATTTTTCAGTCTCTGGTGGGGAATGAGTTTTCCGAGCTCATCCAGCTGGAGAGGAGCAAGGCAGGAGCTGCATTTTCAGAAAGGCAGGAGGTGCAGCTCCTACCCAGTGTGGACAGGGAATAGAACTCAGCAACTCGTGATCCAAACAGCAGAACAAGTCCCACGGTGTCATCCTTAGAAATCTCCTCTCTCACCACAAAACTTTATTAAATTTAGTGTACAGCAACATGCACCAGGTGCAGATTTATAAAAAGACAACTGGCTCCCTGCAGATTGAGAGGAATTCAACGAAGAGAAAAAAATTTTTTTTTTTTTCAGGTCCAGGCATAAAATCTGATGAAAGTTCAGGCTTTACAGATTTGGAATTAGTTGAGAAAACCCCTGTAGAGCAGCCATGCTGTTCATATCCAGAGAAAGAAAGTTAACTACTGGAATACACTCAGCAACATTAAAGCACTCCCAGATCTGTTGTAATTAATCTTTCTTGTCATTTAATAAGGAAAACAAAGCTATATTAAAATAAGTTTCATCAAAGTTCATGAATTGAAATGCTGTGCATTCTAAGCAGCCTGTGGTTTGAGATCTTTCTGTAATAAATAACAAGGAATGTGCTTGCACTTCTGGTGTTTGGGCCAGCATAATTGCTGCAAAAATAATTACCAGTAATTTTCCTCTTGCATTAGATCAGTTGGTGAAGAGGAATAACAAAAAGCTTTTCTTCTCTTTGTAGTTCAACACACGCAAAACAATAGCATTGAAATTCAAATCTAACAGGCAGATACAGCCTCCATGGGAGGATGAGTTGATAATACAGGGCTTTTCTTTTTCATGGCTGCAGTAATTGTTTATGGTAGACTGAAGTCCAGCGGGACTGGGAAGGTACATAAATGTTTATTTCTAGCTCCTGTCTGCGTTTTAATTTTAGAGGGATTTCAGAACAGGCTGAGCAGACAGAAATGTTTGTCCCAGTTGGTTCCTTCTGAGGAGTCCTGGTGCAAAACAGACCCAACTCTGCAGCTGAGTGACACCCAGACACTCCCAGGAGGTAAAAAAAGCCTTTCACATCAAACTCCAGACCCACTGGCTGTCGTGTTCTTGTGCCACTGCATGGAAAATTAGCAAGGAAAAAAAATAAATCCATAGTCCAAATACTCCTCTTTAGAGGGAGTTGGAGGAGGAGGGAGAGTACACTGGGATTGAGGAGAATTACCTGAATTCAAAAAATCTACGAACTTTCCAAGCTGGGATATTATGAGCAACCAAACAATCCCTTGGAATGAGCCTCCCATGGTCTCTATTGCCTTTCTGGCTCCTGCTCTGAGCCAGGAGTGCTCAGTGCTCAGGGAGCTGCTTCCCAGAGCATCCAACTTCCCAGGGAGCTGCTCTGCAGAGGAAATTCCTGATTTGAGGATTATTGTAAAAATCTGTGATGTCTTCAAAAGGAAACACTTCTTCAGAAAGCATTTTATACATGATTTTATACAAACTGGCATGTCAGGATCCCAGAATTGTCTTTGGCTCACTTGGAGCACCAGTGGGGACCAGTAAAGGTCTTCTGATGGGAAGTGGATCCTGAGCTGAGACTCTTCAGGAGCTTCATTGCAGAAAAGGTTTTGCACCAATTTCAGCAAGTATCAGACTAAGAGGGTTTTGGTTCCAGCTCCTCACAGCTGGGAAGGTGTGAGGTGAATACACTTCCAAGCAGTTTTCCAAGGAGCACAACCACCTGGGAGCTGGAAAAGGGAGATTATTTTTACATTTTGTTTGTGTGGGCATCAGTAACAGGGAAAGCACCGAGAATTCTCTCCTGGAAGTTGTGCCAGTGCAGCACAGGCATCTCCCCTGACCTGCCTTTAGTCATGTTAATAATTCTGAGCTTCCTGGGGATGCACAATTTTCAGATTTGATTGGGATCCCCAAAACTTAGAGAGTTGGCTGCTGGGATTTCCAATCTACATCACAGCTTTTGCACAGTAAAGCAGCAATTGCTTTAATTGTCTCTTCAAATAACAACAACTTGTAGAAAAGATGTCATTCCTGGGAATTTCCTGGGCACCTTGTGTAAAGTGTTTCCCTGCTGCAGAGGGAAATATCAGCTTTAGGAAAGTTGCTGATGGTTCAAAACCTCTCCTTGTCAGATCTGCAGCCAGCTCTGTATCTGAGCCATTTTGCTCCAGGCAAAGAACAGATTTTTATAGAAATGTTCTTCCTCATCCAAAATACAGAGAGGGGGAAAAGCCCCAACCAATCCCAAAGCGGATGGAAAAGTACAAATATTGGATAATTAGGAGTCACAGGGCAAGAGGAAGCCAAAACAATTTCTCCCATTTCTCTCAAGTGGATAACATCCACAGGGAACAAAGAAGTAAAACAAAAGAAATGAAAAGTCATTTCAAGTAATGGAAAGAAAAAAAATTATGTATTGTATCACATGTGAGTCAAAGAAGCCAGGGTGATATACATGGAAAACATATAAAATCTTGAATCTCACATTAAATACAGAAGAAGCTTTCAGGAATGTAACTTAAATTTATTTAATTGGCCTCCAACCTGAAATTGGGTTTACTGAGGATATGGTTCATGTTTATTCAGAAATGAAGGACTGAAAGATAAAAGTAGAGGTTTTGCCGTGGGTTTTTTTTCTCTCCAAATCTTTTAATGAGGACCCAGACTTTAAGTGAGCACCGAGGTTCACTTCAGGTTTCACTTTTACACTTGGTGATTAAGTCTCCTTTTTTTTTCCTTTTTTTTTCTTTTTTTCTTTTTTGTGTTTTCAAAGAAGTGAAAATGATCCAGGGACCAGATTTGCACGCTGGCTGTTCTTTTCAACCCCGCTGTTATCTGCAGATGTAGAGTTGGACACTTGGACTTGACTTACAGTTATGGCACTTTCCAAGCTGGATTGCATTTTAAAGTGCTGCCAGCACAGAAAAGCAAGCCCTGTTAGGATCCAGCTCCAAATCTGGCCCTTCTCCTTAGAACCTCGCTCTGTTTTTACACATAATTTCAAATTTCCTCATAAGCCACTTGGCCCATAAAGGGTTGGAGATAGGAAAGGCTGGGTTAGTTCACACCAGAGGATTGCAGAGTCCCAGCTGGCACAGAAAAAAAGGTAATTATGCCTGTGCACACCTAAGATTTAATTTATTGTTAATCTCCCTTAAATACCTTCAGCCTATGAGGAGCGGCAGGTCAAAATCTCCTCTCAGCAAGCAGCTCTGTCATTACTGTAAACCACACACTGTCCTAACTCTAATCCCTCAGAATCTGGGAATTATTCAAACTGTTACCCTTTCCCAACTGTTCCACACAGAAGTGGAGCTAACAAAGTCACACTGTGCATGTAGAAACTTCCACACGCTGCCTGTGTGTTTTTCTTGAAACCTTTGCAGCCCTTGGCTAAAATTAAACCAATTTTGAAAAGAATTTGGAAGGCAGAAAGGTATTCTTGTTTTTTTTTTTTCTGATTTCATGCAAAACAGGCTACCCAGAAGAATAAGATGTCACAGAGATAGAGGATAAAGTACAGGGAAACGATGACAGAAATGTTTTTACCATGGGAAACATCAGTCAAAATTTTGTGTGCAACAAACTCCTTCACATGCACCCAGGAGATGCAGCTCCAACACCTCTGGAGCTTCTCTGGAAGCAGCACATTTTTTTTTGAAAAGCTCCTCACCCCACTCTCTCTTTAATGCCTTTTCAGCTCTCCTAAAGCTCTTGAGAGCAAATAGAGACACCTGAGCACATGGCACAGGCTGCCAGTTTTGGGGTGTCACCAGAAGCTCCCCTTGGCCCACTTGTGGTCAGGCCTGCAGCCCTCAAACATCACTTTATTTTGTTATTCATCCCTTTCCCTGGCTCGAAATCTTCAATAAAGGAGCACAACCAGCACCAATCCAGGGCGCTGGTGGGAATTTCAAAGACAGAGACAGTGCTGATGGTCACAATTAACAGATTTTACCCATTCCAAACATGCTCATATTTCTCAATATATGGGAAAAGAACATTTCCAATCCCTTCAAGGAACCTAAGAATTATCACTGCTTCCCCAAGCTCTGCACAGCCAGAATTGCTGTGGACAGCAAAGACAAGAGACATTAATAACAATTATTGCTCAATTAGCTGCTGTCAAATCTGGCCACCAGGGTGTTTGCTGCTGGAGACAAACACAGGCATTTCTTCTATTCTACTGTGTATTTGAACTATTAACTCGACATTTACATTCATTTGTACCTTAAGTTATTCATGTCTCTTCTTTTTTTTTTTTTTTTTTTGGGCGGGTAGGACAGGCAGTCATGCGGGAATTGCTTTTATTCAATGTGAAATTTTCCCTGTTTCTGCAGAGCCGGGAGGCTCACAGATAGACTGTGGATAATTCAACAAGAAACTCCAAAGAAACACTTTGTCATTAAAGGTTTAGCGGCAGAAGGGTGTTTTCAAAGGAGCCTATTCATTAATATCTTCTCTTTTGTGTGAGTAACACTGCAAAGCCCTTAATGTTTAATTTCTTTACATCTAAGGGGTGTTACTCATGGTGATAAAAGCTTCATTTTCACCGAGGCCCTGAGCTAGGCAAGATGTGGTCAGACTTAAGTAGAGCAAATCACTACCTTGCAAAATGAAGAAAGCTGATAGGAAATGGGGAGAAAATAGCAGGCAGGCTTTTAGAAAGGAATATGGGTGTAGTTTTTAATGGTGTGATGGTCACGGTTATATCTGAGCCCAATAAAGGAACATAACTTCACATAACTGTTCCGTGCCTCTTCTCCCACTGAGGAGAGTTAAGGGTTTGGTTTGACTTTTAAAAAGATACTTGTTTTCTTTGAGTTAAGAAAAACAAAAAACCTAAACCAGAGCTGTCTGGAAATCTAAACCAGAGCTGTCTCCTACCCGTGGAGAAAAAATTACCAAGATCTGTCATGACTGAGGTCTCAATGCATTATTGCTTGTGAAAATCTCTCTCTGACACAAATAAAGGGGTTTTTATGTGAAAGAAGTGTTTGCTCAGTCTTGGATTTTTTGAGCAAGGCAATATTTTGAAGAGAAAGCTCGAGTTCTAGGTAACTTAAGGAAGCCCAATGCAGACATTCCCGATAACCCCACAGGTTCAGTGTTAGGTGGAGTCACTACAAAACCTTCCCCTGGAAAAACCTCCCCGCCTGGGCCAAGTGCAAATTGCAGAAGAGCTGAGGAGCAGCAGCAAAGCCTTCAGCTGAGAAGATGAGAGAGTTTTATTAGGATGTTTGGAAACTGAGGATATCTTGGTGTCTTTTAAAATGGTTAAAACAGGAGACACCAGGAACCAAAGTCTATTTCCAGCATTCTTTGCTCCCACTGTGAGTGAAACCTGCTGCTACACAGCCCCTGGTAACTCTCTCCCAGTCTGTGTGCAGAGGAGGATTTGGAAGTATAATAGTCCTTCCAGTGGTACTAAAATAAACAAAGGCAAGGACAAGCAGCCAGAGGAATGAAATCTCAATTATCTGCTACCCCCAAATACTTCCTGCTAGAACAATTTGTAAGTTGACAAACTTAATTAGCTTCTTTACCAATATTTTCCAGATGTCCAGATTTTTGTTAGACTGCTTCAACCAGATGTTTTCCATATTTTATCATATGATCTGTGGCAAATATTCAGTTCCAAACAAACCAGTAGGCTCTGAGAATTAAGTTCGTCCAAGCAGGTAATGTACAGCCCTGTGCAATAATCTCCAGAAAATGTAATTGGGAATGGCGACAAAATCAGACACAGGTGACAATGGAAACAATTAACTTGGTAGCTGATCACTAAAAGAAGTAAAGACTTCAGTGGTGTCAGTGGCAAAAGCTCCCAGATGTTACTGTTGGCAGCTTTATAAAACAAGTCACAGGCTTGACAATATTTGGAGAGCAATAAAATATTTCTTTTTGAGAGACTCAACACATGAGGCAATAAAAAAATAAATAAAAACCTTCTCCCCGTGGTGGTTGATGATGGGAGGAAGGTTTGACAGTGAGAGAGAGGGGGAGAATGTAAGTGTCATTTTCTTCTTTTGATAAACACAATAGATCCAAAAGGGCAGTTTCTCGCATTATTTTTTTATCTTTAAGACAACAGAAGTAGAAGAGGTGTCAGACAACTCATGACTATTTCCAAGTAACAACATAAAGGTGTGAGCAGCTGCAGAAGTAATTGCTGGAATGAGTTCCAGCTTCATTCCGGTAAAAGTCTCACTAATTAACATTTTAATCAATGTCAGGTAAAGATTAATCCACCATTAGTTGTATTGCTGAAAAAAACAGGGAGAAAAAACCAACAAAGGTTGTGCTGTGTCTATTTTGAAGTCACACACAATCCTTAGGTCCTTAGAGGAGAAACCCCAAAGTAAAAGGAGCAATATCAGAAAGGTCCAGACATCAACAGGGATTTAAATATTTTTTTTTCTCATTCCCTGAACGTCATTGAGAGCATCTTTGAATTCCCCTGCCTGTCTCTCCCAGCTCGTTGTTTCAGGCACAGACCCCAAACTTGTGCTGCTCCAGGTGCATCAGGAATTGAGACACTTCAAGCGTGTTTAGAGAAACCCAAATTGGCCACACAAAAATGAGCCTCTCCAAAATTTGTAAAGATGCTTGGAAAATCTCACAGACCCATCACAGCCAGAACCATGTGAAAAAAGTGATGGATTAGGGTCAGACTGTACCTGCTGGGGTCATCTCCATCACACCCTGAGCCTGGGCACCTCTTCTTCCTCTCTTTGTTCTGTGCTGCAAAAGTTTCCTCAAACTCCACACAATAATGACAAAAATGCAAACAGGACATCAGAGTTTCAAACCTGGACAAAGATTTTAAAAAGCCTTTTGAATTTTCAGTCTTTTTCTTGAATTCTTGTGAAGTAACAACCTTACAAAGGTGATCATGAAAACATTATTGGGGGGGTGCGGTGCCACATTTTATCCCGGGAGCTGGAGGGTGGGAAGAGAAGAAAGACACAATACGAAAATATTTCTTTTATTTGAAAAAGCCACATACAAGAAATACAAGGAAATTAAATGTTGATTGAGTTACTGGAAAGGTCTCAATTTTCTTTTGAAAGGGCATCATCATCTCCATCAAAATTAGTAGCAGTTCACACAAAACGTTAAAAAAACTTGTGTCATCTATCACAAATAAAACGTGCCGCCTGCTGAAAGCGTTGTCATTTTCCAAACAAAGACCCAACTCTTCCACCTCCTCTAGGTGAAAACAATTAACAACCCGGAAAGCTAATGATATGCAAATTGCCTCCATGGAAGAGTGGCTGATTTGCAATTCTTGCCGAAAACACCTTTGTTAAAGAGATCTAGAAAACAAGGTCTTCCCCTTCTGTACAATCTTGGGAGAAACAGACCTTTTTCTTGTGCACATTAATATTCCTCCTACTATCTCTGGAGCACAGCCACTGCAAAGCTGCTCACTGAGTGATTTAATGACTATTTCAATTAAAAGTGTACAGTCCACCCTGTTGAATATAGAATTTATCAAGGGATCTTCAGACGCCATGGTCAGACCACTCTGCAAATGAAGTCGCACCCCACACCAGAGCAAGTTTGGAAGCATCAGGTTAAAGAGCTGCTCAGAAAAACTTTCAGCAACAAGTTACAGCGGCATGTAAGTGGCAGATAAGCGCTGAAGAAAACAAAAATGTTCAAATAGAGGCCATTTGGTGGCAGCTACAGCTAAAAAAGCATCTTTTAATACCATCTGCAGCACCCTCTAAAATCTGTGTTGTGTTACACTCGCAGTGGAAGCCACGAATAACTCTGGGGAGCAGATCAGAAATGCATTTTGGTTGAAACCTGCACTCAGCAACACTTCCCAAAAGGGTGGCTAAAACTGGAGGCCGATTTTTTAACTACAGCACCCTCACTCTGTGTCTCCTTCTGAGTGCCCTGAGAGTCATATTTAGGTAGGAAAGAACAGGAACAAGAGCTGGTTAATTTGTCCTTGTCTCCTTCAGTTCAAACACTGCAGGATATGGATCCAGGTGATTTCTTTTTTCCCCTCTGTGTGTCTAAAATAAAAGAAGCACAGACCCCAGAACAGTGTGAAGCATCCTGGCTTGGCTTATCTATGTATGAGTTTCTTCAATATTTTATACAATCATTTATCCGTGTGAAACCACAGTTCTGTAGTACAAAAAACTTAAAAACCAGGCTCCTCTGAGCTCTACCTCTATCAAATAATCCCCATGGCCGCAGGTGTGACACAGGAAATACAAGCCCTGGTCAATATTTAAGACAGAAATCCAACTGGGATGCATTTTTTAGGAAAGATAGCAACAGGAATCCTCCCAGTACAGCATTGCTGGAGCCTGCAGCATCCAGTTTGTATTGGGAATTCCCAGCAGCTTCCTCTGTTTGCCTTAGAAACTGCTCCTATGTGCACGTAAATTGGAAGTGTGGGTGTGTTATCCTGGGATATCCCTGAGCGTGTCCCCAGCCCTGGGAAGGACACCCTGGGCTGCTCCGGGTGATTCACCTCTGCCAGGAACCTCTGCCTTGGCTTTTTATTGACCTCTCTGCGTCTTGTGATACGTTCTGGGAATTTTGAGGCATTACAGGAGTTTAAAGCCAGTTTTTCCATCCTGCTGGTGCCATCTACTGCTAAATTTTGGTTCTAACAGAGGAAGATTTCAGAGGAGGAGCTGAGGGGGTAAATAATCTTTAAATAATAAATCTTTAAATAATCTTTACCCTGCTCCTGAGTGGTGGGTAAAGGCACTTCTGTGTCATTTTGGACTCTCACACAGAGCTGCAGCACAAATGGCACTTGTGCACCCACAGAAAGCCCAAACACCTCCTGGGACAGACCCTGAAATGCTGCTTAGGGCAGAGGAATGGGGTAGAAGTCTCCCAGATGGGAAAATACCCATCCAGAAAAGCAGTAATGCTGGGATATTTGTGTGTAGAGCAGTTCTGTAAAGCCTCCCTCACACTCCCTGCACTTGGTGCTCCTGCTCTGTTAAGAATCTGTGTTTTGAGCGATCCATTTTCCCTGGGTCAGGCTGCCTGGACATCGTAGGCACAGGAATATCCCAATCAGCCAAATTAGTGAGGCTCAGCTGCTGGGCTCTGAACCAGGACAGTGAGGGGTCAGTGCTGAGGACAGGAGACAGGAGATTCCAGGGCTTGTGTTATCACATCCAAGGCTAAACAAAATCCATAAAATCCACAAAATCCACAAATGAAGACTTAGGCAGTTCCAGGGGATCGGCCCCCTCCTCCCCAGCACTTGCAGCATCAGCCAGAAGGATTTGCAACCTTGTCCTCCCACCTGCATGTGCTCCTCATCTCACAGCTCTCAGGGAGGGCAGCTGTCAGAATATCAGGGAATTTCTGTCCTGGCAGCCCCATGGCTTTTATAACACCCAGGGAAGAGCACAATCCTTCCCACAATGTGCTGGAGGGGAAAATAACTGCATTTACCACATAAGTGCCACCTATTATTCTTTGAGGAGCCAAACAGAGCCTTTGGTGAGTCTGTTCTGTAAGCCAGGAGCACAAGAATGGTGGCATCAAATCAGAATTATTTCAGCCTTCTGCCTCTTAAATTTGCAGCCTGTCTTTGGGTGTTTTGGATGGGGCGCAGTTCAGAGAACCAGGTAGGGCTTTGATTGTTTTATGAACTGGATTATCTAACGTGGCTGCTTAAAATAGGAACTAATTAGACCTATTGGGCTGGAAGAATTTACATCTCAGATATAACTCGAAACAGCTTTATAAGCTTTCTTCCTGAATGTAAACATTCCCATTTGCTTTCAGTCCTCTAAGCTGTAATAATCTTTCTTTGGATAAATAGAAACATGCCACCCTCCAAGAAATACAATTCCTGAGAGCAAAAGATGAAGATCTGTCTGGCAGGGAGGTGCAGACAGAAAGGGGTGCTTTGCTCCAGGACTTTTCTAGGCTGAGACAAGCAGGAGAACAGGCAGTGCCCCAACCCAGCTGAAATTCCCAGTCTGCTTCATTTTGGATCCAGTTCAGCAATCTCCACCTTCTGCCCTCAACTCTTGGCTGTTCATCGCACCAGAAAAGGAGCAAAAGGAGCCGAGAAACCAAGCCTCTGGTGCCACAACAGCAAATCCTTGTATCCAATACATGTAAATAATCTTGCTTTGCCCGGGGCTCTGCGACAGACAGCAAGCAAGTGGAATTGGGAGAGCCAAAATAAATTATCTGCTGTTGACAAAGCCACCCACCACGGGCAGGTTCAGGTGAGCTGAACGATGCTGAGAACTAAACATCAGATAGCTGAGGCTGCTCAAATTAATTTCAGAGCCTCGAAACAGAGCAGCTTCTGAACAAAATCCTGGTTTCCAGTGACAGGTTTGCAGCTGATGCACCCTCTAGTGGCACACAGACTTTGCTTTTTCTGGAGCAGCAAACCAGATGGGAGATTTCCCCCTTCCCTACAAAGCCCCCTGTTCCCCTGGGGATCGGGGTGACACCGTTCCACAAACAACATTCCCCACGTGCTCTAGTTCACATATTAATTTTGTTGTACTGCTCTAGATTGGCTTCACTAGAAAATGGCAACAAAAACGTAAGCACCAAAAGGCTCAAATCCAGGAAAACAAATGAAAAAGGATTGCTTTGCTGCACTGTAGCTATTCCAGACCAATATTAACTAGCCCAGGAGGAGCCTTTTAAGTGAGTTGTGCAATGTACTAAACTTGATCTCATTTTCAGATCTCCTGAACTATGCAAGAGCTGCATTTATTGCTCTGCAACAGCACTGTCAGGTGCTGAAGCAAAGGCAAACATCCCAGCCAGCTCATTTAGTGAGAGCAAACCCCAAACTTGCAGCCAGAGCTCCTCTTCCTCCCCATCTGACCTAAATCTTTGTGGCACTCTCTGAGCATGTCATGCTTGTTTGAAGAGCAGCATTGCTGGGTTTAGAAGTCACTGAGAGTCTGACGTATTCAGCACCAGCAGCATTCCTCTCCAAATGAATACCCCAAACCTCCAGGCTAACAACACTAATGTTGGTAAGATCCTACCCCTTTTGTGAATTTAAGGCTTCATTTGCTACTTTTCATTTTCCTTCATGCCACTGCTTCATTTGCCACAAAAAAGGGATATTTTTTCCTCCCTTTCTATCCTGTCCATACCATCTCCCATACAATGATATTCATAAATTATTCTCTAATTGAAGACTATGGTTTTGGGGGTTTTTGTTTGTTCTAGGCTTCATACATCAATCCCAGAAAGACAGGCTTCGCAGGGATGGGGAAAAGCCATTTTTGAAGGGAAGGCTGTAGTTTTGGGATGACCTAATCATGTCCTTCCAGTACTTGAAAAGAGCTGACAAGAAAGACAGAGAGAGACTCTTTACAAGAGCCTGGAGTGACAGAACAAGGGGGGATGGCTTCACACTGACAGAGGGTAGGGTTAGATGGGTTATTGGGAAGAAATTGTTCCCTGTGAGGGCAGTGAGGCCCTGGCACAGGGTGCCCAGAGAAGCTGTGGCTGCCCCTGGATCCCTGGAAGTGTTCAAGGCCAGGTTGGATGGGGCTCTGAGCAACCTGGGATCATGGAAGGTGTCCCTGCCCATGGCAGGGGGTGGAACTGGATGATCTTTAAGGTCCCTTCCAACCTAAACCATTCCATGATTCCCACAGCCTGTGTTGTGACCTCTTAAAAAAAATCTAAGCCTCTGCAAGTCTGATGGTGCAGTTATTTCCGGACAGCCTCTCCAGAAACATTTCTATGGTGGCATCTTTATATATCAGGGAGGAAACTCATGACCTGAACCTCCAGCATGAGCAGGGGAGAGGGCACAGACCCTCTGCTTATCATGAAGCTACCAGAGGTCCCCAGGAAGAAAGAACAAGTACACAGACAGATCTGAACTGCTACAGGATTTGGAAAAGGAAGAACAAAATATTTTTCATCTGTCAGCGTTTCTCAAGTTTCGCTGTCATATCCCAGCACTGGTTGCTGTTTCCTCGGCAGATCTTATCTTCCAAACCACACTGCTCTCACTCAGGAGAAACCCATGAAACTCCTGGCGTAGGAGACGTTCATTGAGGCTGGAAAACCAAATCACTCGTGAGGTCCAGGCTGCAGGATGCTGACAGATTCCAGAGGGGAGAATTGTCCTGTGCTCAGTCATCAGAACCCCAGAGCTGCAAACTTCAGCCCCCATTTGCTCAGAGCACCTCGGCATTGACGTACGAGGAGGCAGCAGCTCTCCACGGAGAGCACAACCAAAACATAATGAGTTTTAAAGCTCCAACCGCAAACTCTGAATTATGCTCCACCTGCATTTCATAAACAGGATTATGCTGGACTTGCCTATTTTGAAATATGACCACTTCTCATACGGCTGGGCTGCCCCAGCTCTGCCCCAGGCCTTGGATCCCTGCCCTCATGGGCTCTTGCTGGTTTGTTCCGCCTTCATCATCCACTCATGTACAAGTGGGATCATTAGGTTTCTTGTGAGCTTCCCCTCTGCTGTGCAATGACTTTCACAGAGGCTTCTGAGCTT
The DNA here is from genome assembly GCA_013396875.1 of Vireo altiloquus. Lineage (NCBI taxonomy): Eukaryota > Metazoa > Chordata > Aves > Passeriformes > Vireonidae > Vireo > Vireo altiloquus. The sequence goes on from VZRF01004307.1 coordinate 211,111, forward strand.
CCCCTCTGCTGTGCAATGACTTTCACAGAGGTTTCTAACAGAGGCTTTTTCCCAGGACCAGTTTCTCTTTTGGGTAAAAATAATTATTTCCTATATATCGTCCTTCTCAATTGAGGGTGATTTTATTCCAGAATTTCTCCCATTTGAAGGAAACCTTTCCCATCTCGAACCAGGATGTGTTTTGCAACCCTTCTGAGCTGGGCACCATTTTGCCAAGTCACATTATGGGACTGAAATGGGCCGTGAAATGCTTGCTAATTGCTGCGAGATTTAAAAAGGAAAAGAACAGACCTGTTCAACAGGGTTCCCCTGGAGCACTTCTGCTCAGAAGGGCGCAGGGGAGGAACAACAATGCAAAACGCACCCTGCTCACTGAACACCAAATTACTGGGATCACTTTCTAACAGCGAATGAAAAATATGTAAAGGTAATTATGATGTTTTTTCATTGTTTTCAATAAATCTAAGCCTCTAATTACCCCCAGCTTTTATGGGAGGGTTTAGATGAAGTGTGTTAGCTCTCTCTTTCCTCAGGGTTCGACAGTTGCAGGACTTGTTTCAGTAATCCCAGATTATTCTCTCATTTTACCTGCCCCCTTGCTCCATGAGCCTGCTTGCGTTCAGAAATTTGTTTGAAGAAGTTTGCAGCAGTTATATGACATAATGCCACTGATACAGAAATTACTGGAGCTGGTTTCAGTCTGTCAGCTTGACAACAGAACAGAATATTGTGTTTTCAGAAGGGACCACTCAGGATACTACAGTTTTTGGGTTTTTAACACACTCCACTCTGATTTCCAGTAATTTCAAGCAGCAGTTTGGTTGATTTCTGTATCAATTTAGTAACCACCCAACTCAATTCAAAGCGGGTTTAAGCCACATCCTGAGAGTGGACACCCTTAGCCTCCTTAATGGACACAGCTCCATTGGAAGCTGGTTTTGCAGGCAGATTTTTCTACCTAAACAGAGCAGAGTCCAAAGGCAGGGTTGAAAGATGATGGTTCACAGAATCACTGAGGTTGGGAAAAACCTCCCAGACCATTGAGTCCAACCTTGGCACTCACTGAACGCCACATCCAGGCCTTCCTTGGACACCTCCAGGGATGGAGCCATCCTGGTTCCTCTTTGGTGAACAATGGTTCATCTGGTCAGGACACAGATGGACTAAGGGACAACAGCCCAGCATTGAGAACTTGTGTGGACACCAGGAAGACCAAAGCACCTGGTCTGGAGACCACAGGCTGAAAATATGTGAAATCCATGAGTTATAAGCAAGGCCAATAAAAGGCTTAGAGTGGCTACTGGGCTGCTCCTCCAGATAAAACCCAAACTGTGTGTCATGGATTAAGTTCTAACCAGAATAAACCAGTAATCAGATTTGCAGAGATAGGGATCTATTTTGTATGGTACTAAGCCTTCTGGCCTTGATTAAGCAGATTATTTCTGAACAACTTTAAATCAACTGGAACAGTTCCTGGATAAGCCAAAACCTCATTTATGTGCAACTGGGAGATTATTCCAATTGCATCAGCTGGCTTCATAAAAAAAACCCCTTGGCTTTACCCACCAGCCCTGCCTTGCTCAGAGCATCATGGCTCTGTTGGTGCCACTGTAACACACTGGGACATTTTATCTGCAGTCATACAGAGCCAATTAAGTGACTCATTGACAATTAACACCCATGATTTGGGTGAATGCACCTGCATAATCCTGGGATTGGAGCTGTTGGAGGGACAGGGGGTGAGGGAGCAGCATTAAGAGTTTGTTCTCACTGGAAATACCCCAATTCTCCTTCACTTCTGGACTCTTGGTTCCTGCTCCCAGCAAACCTATAAAAAACCAACAAATGCTTCAATCTCCTTCTAATCCTGGTCCAGCCAAAGGATGCTGGAATCCTCCAGCTCTCAGGGATGCTGCTGGCTCAGGTGGTAGATCCCAATGGATGCCCCTCCCACCCACATGATGAGGACTCTGATTTTCCTGCATTTTTCGTTTACCCAGGAAATTCACCAAAAAAGGCAAAAATCAGCACTTCTCTCCACACTCAGAGGTTATTGAGGCTGCAAAGTCAAATACTCAGCACAGAACTGCTCCAGGGCTTCAGCAGGGCTGAACATCAAACCAAGGAGTGGCCCCCAAGATCTCTGCTTCATTTGCTGCAGTTGGGGAAGCTCTCTAAGGGATGAGGCAAAATGTTTAAGAAGGGACAGCTTTGTGGGTAAAAGCACTTGGATATTGTCCTGGAAAACCGATTATACCCAGTGATTCCCTTTTGAGTGAAGCAATTTTGCTTAAACCAAACTTTTTTGAAGTGATCACCAATTTTTTCAGGGACAAAACAACAATCTGTGCTAGCTTGAGGAAGTGCCAGGCACTGACAGAGATAAAATCAGCAGCAATTGCATCAACAAAATGGTTACTTGTAGCCCAGAGATATGGAGGAACTATAGCTTAAAGGAGATAGATCATTTCATATGTCCTCAAAGCTCTGGATAAGAGAAAAGAGGATGACAGAATCAAATGTCTGACAAGATCGATGTTCTAGAATATGGATTTTCCTTCTTCAGTGAAGAAAACGATGGTGCTTATAATGAATGGGAATAATTGTTACACTGATCTTCACAGGAAAAAAAGAATGCAAAATTCAAAATATGAGGGCACTGCACCAATTTCTGCTAAGTTTGACAAATGCTTCTTCAAGAAAGTACTTTTAAATAGTGAAGAAATAATTGTTAAATAACTTCAAAGGCAATAAGCAAAAATCAGCAAATTTACTATTTTTCACCAACTTGAGCCTGTATGGTTTTGTTCACCAAATTATGAAAAAAACCTGTGTGTTCCTGCTTGGATATGTCTGTCCTTAGAAGGGAAATCCTTCATATCAAAAAACTTGGGACTCAGAGAAATCCAAGTGCCATCCCCCAAAGTGTTCATTCCATTCTGTAGCAGTCTGGGCTGGTTGAAGAGCTGGCAGCTGATTGTGCTTGGAACAAGGTCACAAAAGGACTTTCTCCCTGCATTAAATGAATTCATTCTCGTGGATTCCTTGCTTTGCTTGTTCCCATCCAGGTCAAGTCACTGCAGACACATTAAAAAGGGCTTATTGAGTTTGGCAAGGGTGATTGTTCAAAGTTTTCAAATCACATTTTACTTAATTTAACTTATTTTAAGTTTGCATTTATGTTTTGTTCAGGGTTTGAAGTCCTGGAAATTTCTCAACGAACACTTCGAAGTTATCACCGTTTTTATTCCTGCTAGTATTGATCAGCCTCGGGGGAAATAACAAGCCCTTCTCTCATGCAGAACTGTAAATGCAAAATAGCTTTCTGTTGAAATACATAAACCTTTTGTGTCTCACCATGATCTGAGAATTATTAGAGGGGGTGTATCCTTTAATAACTTTGAAAAATGAACAGACTTACAACAGCTGGGAAAGGTTTTAACATACAGCTGTTAAGGGAAATTTGCAGGAATTCATGATTCACATCTGAATTTAGAGGCTGGATGAGATTAAATATTTTCTACCAATACATCTTCATATTGAGACATTTGGGATTCTGGCTTTTGAGCAAATGCTAGGCTGTCATATATAATCTAAATGTTTTTATTGGCAAATGAAAGGAAATTGTGAAATTGCTTTTCATAACCTTTGTTTTAATTAGGTTTCCACTTTCTCATTATAATAATAGACAGTCCCCTAAGACTTTAAAATGGGTATTTGTTTTTTTCAACCCTCTGACTCTGCGCAATCCCATCCCATTTATTACTTTGAGTCACGTGGTAGAAGCCAGAGCTCAGCCAAACCCAGGCTGGCAGAACCAGACTCCATCTCCAGGTGAGAGTAAACCTGGTGGAAGCTGCAATCCCTTTGTGCAGACCTGCAAGTACCTTCCAATTTACAGCCAAATCCTGCACTAATTGTGAAAGCCACAACAAAAAAAAATGAAATTATTAGTGGGAATGTGGATACCTGAGGTCATCAAAGAAGCCCCTTTCTTTTTCCAGAGCTGTATGGGAGTAGGGTTTGATGTGCTCCCAGATCCATAATTCCAGCAGAACCAGGGGTGAGGGACAGAACTGCGAGGCTGGGGAGGGCATTGGCACAAGGGCTCTCACCTCTCACTTTGTTCACCTTCAGCCCTTCCTGATCCTCATCATTCTCACAGCCCTGGGATTGTCTGCTGGAGCCAGAGCCAAACTGAAGGGCCATGACAGTGACAGGATGAGAAATGTGCAGAAAAGAAGAAAACACCTCAAAAGGGAATTGTAAATAAAGAGCAAATAAATAAGGATGAAAATGACCAATTTAGGGACAAACTTAACGATGTAATGCAGATTAGAGAGCTGCTCTGAGGAGCTTTTTGCTGACGTTTGCTGGTGATTCTCCTCCTTCCCTCCTCATTCCTACAGGGAGAATCGAGAATCACTGGAACTTGCACATTCCCTGGATTTATGGCCCCAGGAGTAACCAAACCCACAGTGCCTTCTCTGCTGGCTCAGAGCAATGATACAGAGCTCCCCGTGGGCCAGAGACACACACAGGCTCTAACCTTGGCTGAACTTTCCCCCCATCAGTCTTGATAATTGATGGAGCCCAATGAGAAATGACGGCACTTTAATAACGCTCGATGGTTTCTGGGTGACTGCTGGTGTGTGACTAAAGCAACATTTAGGTTAGGCATTACCCAACGCTTCTCAACAGGGGCCACGGGGGGAAAGAAAAGCAGGAAATGGGAGGAAAGGCCTCAAAAATTGGGAAATAATTCTTATTTTGAGACTCTTCCATAGGAACATGGCATTTTCTGATCTGCTGGTGCGGCAGAGGTCAGGCTTTGGAGGTGTTCCTCAGGTATGAAATAATTGATTAAAACCTGCATAAATAAGTGAAGCAATTTTGCATCTGTTTCCCAGGTACAGCAGGACTTCAATCTTCTTGCCTCATTTTCTGCTGACATGAGAGCAAAAGTAGATCCAACAATAATTATGGAAAATCTTAAGGAAGCAGATTTATTAAGATCCATTATGCTGGGGACCTGTTTGTAATACCTCGCAGGACCAGAGCTCAGTCATGTGAAATACCCACCCACACCCCCCCAAAAGCCTCAAAAATACCTGAGCAAAATGGATTATGTTACTTTTTACCTTTGCACTGCCATCACTCACATCTGCCACATGTAGATGCAGAAATGAGAAATTTCTACGAGATCACAGAATCACTAAAGTTGGAAAAGACCTCCAAGACCATCGAGCCCAAGCTGTGCCCCGTCCCCACCTTGTCCCCAGCCCAGAGCCCTGAGTGCCACCTCCAGCCCTTCCTCGGACACCTCCAGGGATTGGCACTCCAAACCTCCCTGGGCAGTTCCTGAGCACCCTTTCCATGGGGAAATTCCTGCTGCTGTCTAAGCTGAGCCTCCCCTGGCCCAGCCTGAGGCTGTTTCCTCTTGTCCTGGATGCCCCCCTGGCTGCCCTCTCCTGTCAGGGAGTTGTGCAGAGCCACAAGGTCCCCCCTGAGCCTCCTTTTCTCCAGGCTGAGTCCCTTCCCCAGCTCCCTCAGCTCTTCCAGACCCTTCCCCAGCTCCATTCCCTTCCCTGGACATGCTCCAGCCCCTCAATGTCTCTCCTGAAGAGCCCAGAACTGGACACAGCACTCGAGGTGTGACCTCAATGAGATGCTCCCTACGGAGGCAAATTTCCATCTAACCAGAAATTTGCTGCTCCCAAAAGGCAATATTAAAGCAAACGCAGCCTAGAAAAAAATAGAGCTGAATGTTTCATACCAAATACACAAAGTTTTTATCTTTCCAGCTTTAGAAAAATCGCCAGTGATTAAGAGCTCTTAAAGACATGCACATGATGAGTTCTGCTAACCAGCAGCATAAACCTACATGGTTTAAAGCAACTCACTGCAAAATTCAATCCTTTTCTGTTTTTTATAGCTCTGTAATATACATTTGGTTCCAGAAAATTGGTGGGACAACTGATGCTGTGAGCTATAAAATACTCAGCTCACAACACCAGAAATACCTTTGGTTACAGAGATCAGAAGCTCTTATCTCGTAAGAACAGAGAAGATACAACAAGCTCCCTGATTTCCTGCAACACTGAAAAATGCTTTTCCCCTCTCAACCTGAAGAAATATGTCTTCATGAAAAACAAGGCATGGGATCATCAGGAATGTCTGAAGATCTCACAGCCAATATATTACCATGAGCTATGGTGAAGGGAGTGATGGAATAGAATGATCCTCATGGCCAAATGTTCAGGAGCTCAGCATCCAAAACATTGATTTGCTTTAAAAATCAGCCTGCTCCTTCTGGAGTCTAGCTGGGAGCTGATTTCCTTTGAAAATCTGGCTGTAATCATGCACAAACAATGTTCTCCTAATAAAAGAGCCACTGTTGGCTGCATGTTTAATTTATGTGAATTTAATCCTCCATGATAATGCCGTGAGTCTTGCTGAGAACTGCTGCCCATATGTAGAGAACAAATTCACATTAACCACAGCAACACGAATGCCTAACTTGGCCAAACCATGGAGCCAAAATCTGGGACTTCCTAACGTATCAATATGGAAGACATATGTTCTTTGGGATATAAATTATAATGCTTTTCATCATATTACTTGTGCAGTCCAGTTTATGGAGTCAAGAAGCTTAGCAGAGCTTGTTTGGATGGATGGAAAAAGCATGAATCACAAGAGGAATTCCCAGAGCTCTGGTTTGATAGGCACCTGTTTACTCTGGGCAACGTGGGTTTGTAGAGCTCAGTTAATAGTCAGGATGAGCAAACCTTTGCTCCTGTGTCCCATCTGGAAACACAGGTGCCACAACTTGTCTGTCACAGACTTGCTGTCTTTATTACACTCAATTTAACCAGAGAAATAAGAGCTTCTGGAAAATAGCTGTTATAAAAACACGTATACATTTCACTGAGCAATTATGAGCCTGCCTTACATTGTTTCAATGGCTGTGGCAAACATTTCTCAGGCAAAGCAATTAAATAAATTAATGGTTTAAAAGACACAGGTGCCATGCCTTGATGTTTAAAATTCCTTCTTTAAGATTCTGAATATGCTGGGACGACAGATTCACTGGCTAGTACTGTGAATGTTGCTCATCTCCAGGGAATTTCTACCACCACTTCCCTTAACCAGCATTGCTTCTTCAACCTGAAATCCTAAAAGAAATTCCTCAAGAAACTGTTAATTCTGAAGCACTGCAGAGACCATCTGCAATTCCCATTACCTCAGCTGAGCAAGGTCATCACAGGGATAAACACATTCCATGCCACATTTCTGATTTCAGAAAAACATTTGCTTTTCACTTAAACTGGAAAACAAAATTAACGCTGTGGGTGCTGCCCACTCACCTCTGCTAAGAATGTGGGAATTAGTTTTTCCAGCCCAACACTGTGGATCTTGTGCTCATTAGGCAGGATTGGCAACATGAAATTGTAAGACCATTTGGGCAGCCCAGAACTCCAGCCTGTGTTCAACAGGAATATATCTATGAAAGTTCTGCTCAATGAAAGGCACAGGGAGATAAAATAGTGATTTTTCCAGTGTTTTCTTGTAGGTATGCAGTGATATTTGGGTTAATCCTGGATGGGAAACGAGGCAGTGCTGTCTGTGCTCTCCTCACTGCAGGCACCATGGCAGGAGGGTTTGCAAGTAAACCACAGTTCATCCTCCAGAGCTGAAAACATGGGGCAGCTGTGAGCAGAGACCCAGATTTCAGCCTGGATGCAATGTATTTTTGTTATCATGACATCCCTAGGGACTTTTAACCCAGAAACTTCCTCTGTCTCAGCCAATGGCTCTGCCTGTGCGCTAATGCTGAGAGCGGAGCTGTGGCTGAGCACATGAACTCCGTGGTGTGGATTCATCACCTTGGATCTCTGCTGCTTTGGGTAGCTCTGTGCAATTCCCAGCTTCCCTCTGGAACACTGACATGTCTCCTCACCTTCTCCAGCATTTCTTGTTGGAGATTCAATGCAGGGAGCTTTTAAGTTTCCCTGATAGAGCAGAGAGGAGCTGTGGTAAGCCAGAAAAAGATTTCTTTTAGGCATTTTCTGCCTGACCAATTCTTGCAGCACCAAGTCAGTCAGAATTGTTCTCAGGTTGAGAAAAATGTAAATATGACAGTTGTTTTGATAATGTGTTCTCCTTGGCCAACGAGAATTTTTATTTTTGGATGTGTTTTCATAGTTTATGTTGTACACACACAGAGCCTGTCTGTTCAGAGACACACACGGATGCTCTCGAGCTAAGAGGCTGGAGAGAGAAAAACTTGATTTCCCTTTTGATAATATCTTGATAATAAAGCCTTCTGATTCTGAAAAATCTATCAGCCAACGGAGTCTTGTTTGTGGAAAGGGCCCAGGAAAAAGGGTCACATCATTTCTACAATGAGCAGCCTCACATCCCTGAAAACACCCTCGTGTCCCATCCACCTTTGGCACCTTGGCTGAGGCAGGAAACACCCTGAACGCAACAGGGTTAAAACCGATCTGACAAACAAGGCAGAGCACGGAAAATATGAAGAGAGAGCTCTGTGGTAGCACATCTGAAGGCAGCACAGTGCTCCCATCTGCAATCACTTAGAGGTGCCCCAGTAAAGCGCAGCCCGGAATGCCTGGCTAATAAAGTGTCAGCAGCAGGGGGATTACGAGGGAGATTTACAAGAGTGCATGAGTTGAGTTGCTGCTGGAGACATCCGATACACTCCGTGTTTGATTCCAGGCTTTGGGAAGGCAATGAAATAAGCCCCGGGACTTGTGTTGAGGAGCATTTTGAGGAGCTCGGTTTTGCCCTGCGTTACCTGCAGGAGTCCTGGCAGCACCTCGCCTGCCGCACGGGTCTGGTGCTGCTCACATTCTGGAGAGAAAAACCTCTCCCCTGGCTGCCAGGGTGACAGTCCTAAAGGAAGAGCCTTGGTTAATGCTCTGATGTGACGTGCAGCTTCCTCCTTGCCCCATTCCTGCCTTCGAAACTTGTGCGCAGTGAAGTAAAAACCACCACGCCTGGGCCAAAACTTGCCAGAGCTACGGGGAGGTAAAATCTGAAGATTTTTCACAGGTTCTTCCATAATTTTTAAAGAATGGTCTTAAATAGACATGTGATAGCTATTTAAATCTAAATTGGATGAAGCATGAGTAAACACGCCGCGGTGAACACATCGACCTGGAAAGCTTGATGAGAGGAACAAATGCTGCTTTTTCAATCTCTGAGTGATGAACTTACCAGCTACACTTTCAAATGTGTTTTCCTTTTATGAAGTGGACTTTCCAGGAGGCAATTAGAGTGATTTGGGCAGAAACAAAGAGTGAAATATTTTCCCTTCATTGTCTAAAGCGGCAGAAATAAGTACCGAGCTTATTACTCACTCCCTGAGTAAATGAACAGAGAAAACATTTTGTGCTTTGTTCCTGCGCTGGACACAGGGATGTAAAATGGGCAATAACCTCAGCCACAGCTCTGTCATTTATGACAAAGCTGGGTTGTGGCTCCAGAGGGATGATAAAGCTCTGGATGTGCTGAAGTGTTTGCAGGAAGAGGCTCCTCAGCACCATCTATCAGCCCGAGCCTTGGCAGCCCATCAGGCTGAGCAGCCCAAGTGCCCCCTTGAAGATGTGAGGGACTGTGAAAGCAGGGAAGGAACGGGAGCAAGGAATGCACTTGCCCAACCTAAGGGAGTAATTGGAGATATTGTTCCCTCTGGATATCCATCAAGCCTGGAGGCTGAATTCTGGCCCCATGGGAGCTGGTGGCAAACCTCTATTGATTTCAGCAAGGTCAGGATTTCAGCGGGTGATTTATGGAATGGACTAACACGACATTTTAACAATCAGTTTTAGTAGTTGGAAGTGTTATTCATTGCAGAGGTAAAGCATTGTTTGATTTTATGTGACAGTGTACCTTTAACAACAGGCAACCTGCAAAGCAACAATATAAAAGGCAGCACTTAAATTACATTATGATGAAGAATGACACCAGGGAATGAAACCAAGGGAACGTTCCCTTTCATTCCTCTCATACTTTCAAAAGTCAACAGTTATGAGGACGCTGTTATTGGTAAATTTAAATTACCTTTCCCCAACGTTACAGCTGTTTGCTTGCAGTTTCCTTCATTTCTGGCAAAACACAAGGATTAGTTTTTCACTATGAACTATGGGTTTTTCTGAGCAAGCACAACAATCCACCAGCACATGTGAGTTGTTCATGGGGTGTTGCAGGACAAAGAAGAAAAACCAGATCTCCTCTCCAAACCTCTGGCTGAATATATACATTAATAACAGCTATAATAATCTCTTTGTAAGCTCTTTTGTTAGCTCTGCCGTTCATAATAATTTCCAGGGAAATTAGAGTAGGTCTTGGGACAACAATTTCAGGCTTTTATAAAAGAATAGGAAGAAGAGTTGTAAAAATTACATCTCTGTGATTTGAGATTTTCTGCCACAGAGGAACAGAAAATGCTTTAAGCGAGGGCATGAAGGCATATTTACAAATAGACAATGACTAGTTTTATTATAATAGCATGTTTTATTTTGATTTTCCTTTGGTTTGGCCAGGGTGTTTTGTCCAGGGCAACATGTCTTTGTCACGTATTTATGTGACTGCAGGAAGAGGACTGGAAAGCAGCTCCACTTGACTTCCCCAGCCACAGATTGGGACCCGAAGAGATTTTACCCATAACAGGAGATAAATTTGCCCATTTCTCCATGCCCTGGGCAGGTTTTGAGTATTTTCAACAGAGTTCAGCAGCAGTGCTGGGTTCTGTGCCTGCTCTGTGCCTGCCAGTCCCAGCCTGGCTCCCCAAAGCAGCAGCCGCGTGGTTACAGCAGCATGGACACAACCTGCTCACAAACACATTTGGCATTTGAGAAGTTCAAAGCCTATTTTCTCCTTTCCTCCTGAAAATCCCCACTTTAAATCAGAGAACTTGGTCTGGAGCCCCCAGAGGGTGCCAGCCCTGGTGGCTTGGCTGTCCACTGGTGCCTGGGTGTGCTGCTTCCTTGGCGAGGTTTGAGGATTTCCCCTGCCAGCTCGGGGGAGAAAATCCCTGTCACAATAATGGGAGATGCTCACGTTTTCCCACATTTCTTTTCTTACCAAAACTGGATGTTTTGGTTAATGAACTTCTAAAGAAACTTAATTAAGAAAGCCCTTCATGCTGCCTTGATTTTCCAAAGGAGTTAGCAGCGTTCCCAGTTTTCCTTTGGCTGCCTGTTAGCTCTGTTTTTGTAACCCCACTATCAAGGGGATTTAACTGCAAGTTAAACCATTCCCAAACATCTCCACTGCATTTTGCATCCACACAAGAAAAAGAATCCAGCCCTGGTGGAGGCTCAGGTCTTCCTCAAATAATCCCAGTTTGGTGTTAGTTGCCATTAAAAGCAGCCGATGATTCAGCGGATGAAGCCCTGCAAAAATGTTGGTTTTTAGAATTGTTCCTTTCTATCAAAGGAGCCACAGGTATGCCTGGATTCATTCAGCAGACCTGTTCTTCCAGTCCTTTAGAATTGTCATTTTCTAATTGTCCAGGAAAATTTATTGTTTCTTTCAAAACTATGAGTGGAAAAAAAAAAAAAAAAAGCCTTGTTCAAAATCAAATGAGTTTTAATGACCAGCTTTGCAGTAAGGCAAAGTGCAGCCTGGTCCTGCCCGGGTTTGCATTAAAAAAATCAACTCTGTTCATCTCTAGGTGACCTTCCATACTTTAGGTTGAAATTTTCCACTTTAAAGACTTTTATTGGCATTAAAATGACAAATTATTCTCAGAAGATTTGGGTATTCTTCGTAAAAAATGAATCGGCACAATTTTTTTAGCATTGCTATCAGGAGAGAAAATAAACTTAGTATTTATTGACATTTTATTAACTTACTCTCTAACGTTCCAAAATTGGCCAGATTTGGAATATGCATTAAATAATAAACAGAAAAAATGAAATTATCTAAACACCATTCATTTTGTGATGTGGAATAACAAAAAAGTACAAAGGAAGTTGAAGCAGTAAGTCCATGGCATTCCAGTTCTCAGAAAACTCTTGAAAAATACATTGAAAAATTGAAAACATTATTTTTATTCCTGAACTCTCCAGTAAACAATGAGTTTTAGGATTTCAAACTTCCCATGCAATTTTCTGTTTGAGAGCTGCTGCGACGATAATATTAATGTGATTTTATGTAGACAATTATAAGCTCCGAAGGAGAGAGTCCTGGGTTTGAGTGCATCACAAAGTTGGGATTTTTCCTGTATTGACCAGGAAGGGACAAAGCCATCATGGCTGAGGCTGCTTGGTCTGGGATCAGAGCCCCTGTGAGCCTTTCAAAGCAGTCACTGAAGCCCATGGGGTTGGGGACACCGGGTAGGTGGTTAATACCAGATGACTATCAAGAAATGCAACCTCTGCTTCCCCCTCATCCATTTTCAAAGACTGAACCGTCCCAAAATCCTGCCCCATGTGCCATATTTCAGATATTTTCCTGCCCCTTTGGCCAGGCTCAGAGGTTTCCTCAGATCTCACAGCTCTGCAGCTTCAAGGTCCTGTTTGCTGTGTTACTGAAAGGAAATATTCACATCTTCCTCACAGCTCAGTCACTTGGCAAGATTTTTTTTTTTCCACCCCTTCATTTTTCAGGAGTGAAAGCAAATCCAGCAGCACCTCAAGCCTGCCCAAAAAAAAAAAGATGTTCCCCTGGTGAGATATTTGCTGCCATGGGTGCCAGCCTTCACTGTGCTGTGGAGGGCCCACCTGAGGCCAGGCTGCTCCTTCCTTTCACCTCCACACTCCTGACAAGTTGGGAAACAGGGAGACTTTCTGTCCACCCCCAGGCACTTAGGGAGCATCTGTAAACTAATCCAGATTTCCTCCTGAGGTTTTGCTCACAGTTCCCACTCTGGCCAAGGATAAGGAAAGGCCAAACGTGAGCCCAGCTTGGTGCCAGAACAAAGAGGCCCAGATGAGGCCGAATCCCAGCGGCTTCAGGAGCCCCACCAGGAGATGACATAGCAGCTCCCTGCCACTTTCTCTATCTGATCACACAGTTCCTTAATCAGCACAGACAGTGCTGGCTGTCAGAAAAGTGTCCCATGAATCAGCTTTCATCTGCGGGGAACAGGTTCTGCTTTTGCAAAACTAAAGGGTGCCCCGGTTGTTTTCCACGTCCCTGCCCTTCCCAGGCCCTCGTGGCTCCGCACGTAAATGCAAAGGAGAGGTTTCAGCCTGGGAAATCAAAGGTAGCCAGGGCAAAATGACTCTTGGAAGTGGAAGCTGGATATTCCAGCACGATGGGAAGGTTGTGTTTGTAAGCACCTGAATCAGCCCTTTTTGATATTTCCGCAATAGCAGCGAAAAATTCGACCTCTTCTTTAAAAGAAGGGATTTTTTTTCTGGTAACAAACACATTTGGTGTGAAGAGAGTAAGAGCTGCCAATAATTTCCATAATAAACATCCTCCATTTAAAATTAGGAATAGAAACTGTCAGCTTAATTAACAGAAAATTAAGACGTGATTTCTCAACTGCTGACGAGGTTTGTGTTTTGCTGAAGTCGTTTCTGAGCGGAGTTTGCTCTAATGAGGGACTTGTGTTTGCATAGCAGGACCACAAGAGAGAGCTTTAGTGCTGGATGTTGTGCTCTGCTCTGGGAAGGATTCAGGAGCTCAGTGTTTTTAACTGGCACTTTTTAAGCAAGGCAAGGGTACCAAAACAAAACATCGAATGCAGGCAGCAAAACGAATCCCCATTTTCCACAATCCAGGCACCCTCCTGAAGCACGAGTGTTTGAGAGGCAGGTTTTCAAAACGGTGCCATTCAGATACAGCCAGGCTTTGCCCAGGTGCTCTGAAAACCTTATCCTAAAAATTTACTAGCAACCTCAAGAAGATCAGGTTTGATGGGCTGTTTCCAAAATGAAGGTGTGACATCTATTTTAGCCCTGTCTTTACAGCCTGGGCTGGGTATTATCTTCTATATAACCTTACCTATAAAATCTGTATATAGCCATATATAAATGTGTGTATATATATATATTAGTAAGAATATCCAATCTTTTCCCTACACCACCCTTCTCTGCTTAAACAGCCTCCCATTTCTGGCCTGCTGAGCAGCTGGTCTCATTCCATTCAAATCCTTACCTAAGACTAATTTCTCCCATGATATCCATAAGGACTTTAATAATAATGATTATGCTGCAGTCCAACCATCTCAAGCTCTCCACCCATCTCCTCCCTATTGTGCATTACCTTCCACTCATTTTCGCTCTGATAAAATAACCTCTTGAGGGCAGAGACCTGCTGGCTCTCCTTGCCTTCTCCGGGGTGTTGTAAAAGTAATAAGGCAATATCACACATAAAGCAGAGTATTCAAATGGCTCTGAGTCAGATGTAAATGAGGAAAAGCAGGTCATTCCCAGTTACCTCATCACGGAGTGCCTCGCTGCATTCCATTCCAGCAGCTTTCCGGATACGGCATGTAATGAAAATGGTGAATAATCGTGTGTGTGTGTGTATTACACCTTTCATCCCAAGGAGTTCTCAATTACTTTGCTAATTGGCTGTGCAAAACGTCTACACGAGGAGCTCTTTGCTCGTCAGCGAAATGCTGATGCTGGTGCTCCGGCACATGACCAGAGCGATTCCCAGAGAGTCTGGAGACAAAATCCCGGGCTCCAGAGCAGAAGGGGGAAATGAAAGACTCAGAGATGACCTTGAACTTGGTGCTTCTGTGCCCAGTTTCACAGAACAACCCTCGGATTGTGTGCGAGACGTGCGTTTGCACGCAGTCCCCATTGCTGCGAATCCCTCCTTCCCTTTGCACTGAAATAAAGGGATCTAGGTCTGGTCCTGGAACATTCTGAGCACTTACAATTCCCTTGGATTCAGCAGGAGCAGCCCCAAATGTAGCTCTTGAAACACCTCGCTACAGCGAGTATTGGCAAAAGTTGCTGCTTGCTACGGCTGTGCATTCGTTTGTTTTTAAAACATAGCCCCTGGATGTTTCCGAGTTACATTTTTTTTACATCATTAACTATTTTTAACTAACAC
Organism: Vireo altiloquus; assembly: GCA_013396875.1. NCBI lineage: Eukaryota > Metazoa > Chordata > Aves > Passeriformes > Vireonidae > Vireo > Vireo altiloquus. The sequence continues at coordinate 226,156 of VZRF01004307.1, forward strand.
CTCAGTAAGCTTCCTTAAACTTCCAGTGAACTCTTACGCATCCAGAAATATGAGAACAGTGAAACCTCTCCCTAGATAGAACATTTTTTCAATACCAAAGCCCTCGATTACGCAACTGATTTTGCTGTCTTGCAAATGGGGAAACTGAGGCAGAGAAAATGAAATCACGTGTGCGAAGGCAATCATCTGCTAAAAGCAGACTGAGCACCCAGTGTCAACTTGGAGCTTCTCCCACACACGTGGAGAACCAGCAGCTGCTTCAGGAAGTGCCTCTGTCCCTTGCTCAGGTCCTATTTCCAGCAGCAGGGTTTTGAATGGTTAAAGGAATCTGTGCTCGCAGATCTGAGGGTGAAGCAGGGAGCCAGATCTCTCTCTCTCTCCTCGTTTTATGACATGCAGATGCATCTTCTAACAGGCATTGTCTATCTCTCCATCTGTACCACACTCATCAGATTACGCTATCTGAAACTTCTTTCTTTCCCCACCAAGAGATCATAAAAGTTTCAGCGTTTGCTCAAATGTTTTGTCGTGTTTTCAGTTTGACAGAGTGAGCAGTGGCTCCAAAGATAACACGGCAGCTGCCAGGGCTGCTCACGTGCTGAGCTGAGCTGTAGATGCCTGTCTCCAGTGGCACGTTCCCTCAGCAGATTCAGATCCTCTGGAACAGAATTTTCCAGTCTTCTCAAATATGTGAGATACAGGATGGCCAGCAGCTATTCAGGTTGCACAACAGGGACATTTTTGAAGGCCAAGAAGAGGCAAAACAGCAGCTCTGGCGGTGCCCAGCCTCCAGTAGAGCCCCCCTCCAAAGAACCTTGGTTTTCCTCCCTCTTTACCCTGCTCAAACCCCAAATTAGCTGCTTGTTGCCCCTATTTGCTGCTTTGCCTTCTTTCTGGCCCTCAAAAGCCACGGCTTTGCTCAGCCCTGTGGCTCTGGGTGCCGAGGAGGAGATCTGTGGCATGGAGCCAAGGCTCTCCAGCACAACCTCTTTCCACAAGTGCCTGGGAGTGGGATGTTCGGAGGATGAGGTGCCAAGATCCAGAACTGCTTGGGACGTTTCCTGCTGCTTTCCATCCCTTTATAACTGCCCAGGAATTCCCCCAGCTCCTGGAAGTCCTCCTGCCATGGCAGGGAAAGGGACTGTTTCCATTTATCCCTCTCAGTTCAGCGCGGAGGCAGAGGGCAGGGTGCAACAGTAATTTACACACTATAAACTTTTGTAGGTTTTATTCACCTCATTGGCCTGGTATTAAACAGCCTCGCGTGGAGACGGTGGGAGCTGGGAATGGTGGGGCTGGCTGCTGCCCTGGGGTGTGCACTGCCACACACTTCACACCTCCCTTCCCTTCGGCTTGGGATGGGAAGGAGGTGGGAACAGCACATCCACCACACAATCAGCCTTCAATATTGATGCCTGCAATGCTGAAAACTCTGCTAGGAGGTGTGCATCTGGAGCTGTCTGCACGCTCACACACAGACCTTGACAGAAAGCAAAGCTGCACAGGATCTGCCAGGAGGTGATGAAGGTAAAGGAGTGATCTTCCCTTCCATCAGGAAGAATAAGGTGGCACCAGTATGGAAAATGTCTCACGAGGTCTTTGCTGATCAGTGCAAAACCACTTGGGAATAGCAGAATTCTCTCTCAAAAATGGGAGTCTCCAGAGGTGAGGAAAGTGTGATCCAGGCTCTTTATCCAAATCCCAGGGACTGCACAGGGATTCACTTCCAGGGAATCCATGCAGTGATTCTTCTGTCCCTTGTGTGACACCCAGAGCGTGACAGGAAACTGAAAGCAGAAGCACAACAGCATTAATTAAGAGGAGTCATCAGAGGAACAAAGCTGCTGAGGGGATGCAGATCTTCACCCTCTGCAACCACCAATGCAAAACTCCCGCTGGAAAGGCTCCTGCTCCAGCAGCTGCAGGTCCTGCTGGGGTAATTCCCCTCCAGTTCCCCCCCAGTTCCCATGGAGAAGCTTCCCAAGAAACTCCCTCCTGACTGAGCTGGTTAGGATTGTCTCTGTGAGTTGTAGATGATCCTTTCAGAATCTGATTTTGGCCAGTGGCACAGATAATGAGTCCATCCTTTGGCCTTATGCTTTTTTTTTTTTTTGCCTTTCACATCCTAGCCAGCACCAGAGAGCTCTTTTCTGAACCCTGAAGATATTCTTGCCTAGAAGAAATTACACTGGATAAGTGTATTTTTTTTTATTCTAGGCAACGAAAGGGAAAAATCTTCACGCATTAATAACAGCCCAGCGTTTTCTGGACCAGAAAACAACTCTAACATAGACCAGCTGCATCTAAACCCAAAGTATTTTTAATGCTCCTGCATTGCCTCACCTGAATAATAACATTCAGGGCTTTGTTTCAAGACTTAATTTGTTATAGGAAGTGAAAAAAAGACACATACGCAAACAACCCTATGGAAACTTTTGCCCACAATAAGTGTCAAGCAGAAGGAATGTTATTGATTGCCATAGATTTACACCCAGAATGAATTTGGCCGGCTGGTCAAAAGTCTGGTGGGTGTGTAAACGGGGAGGTGAGGTGGGGAATGACGTCTGTAGTGGTTTATCTGGAGAGTGGAGCCGCAAAATGTTGTAGTTACACTTAAGTTTTATTAAAAATGCCATTCTAACGAGCCCTAGTGGCCCCAGCACATGGAAAGTGGCTTGCTGTGTTTTGAATGGCACCGAGTAACACCCCAGGGCCTTAAATCAGTTCAAGATGTGTTGGTGGCGTCTGATGTTAAGCATGGAAGGGAAATTCAAAGCAATATAGATTTAACCTAGAGACCCTTCTTTTGCCTGATGCTTATCAATAACCAAGCCTGAGTAAGAGCCAGGAGGAATTCGGTACCGAGGCAGAGTATTATGGGAAAGTGTGATTTTATTTGTAATATTTGCTCTGAGGTTCAGGTGACCAATCCGAGCAGCAAGGCAGCAAAATGTGGATAACAAAGAGGGAAAGTTGGATATTCCATCCTGTGTGTTTCTGCAGGCATCATTCAATGCTCTGTGCTCAGGGAAAATTGAACAGGGGGAATAAAAGGAAACAACTTTTTTTGTTCTACAAGTCAAGTGGAGGAAGAAGAAACAGCCGTGGAGTGAGTGAAAAAGGAAACCCTGATACACATTTCAAGTCAGAGCCAGGGTGGAGGGGTTTGTTACATGGCACAGATGATCCCAGAGGACACTAAAGACAAGGAGAAAAAGTAAAATGTGGAAATACCCCTCATCCCAGCTGGAAAGGAATCTGTGTGTTTCTTTGCATTTACCTGCGATGTCTTGCTAAGGAATTTAAGTGGAGTGTTCACATCACAGAGGGGATGAAAGGAGCCCTCTGTCTTTAATCCAGGGCTGTGCTTCCAAACCCTGCCAGAGCTGGGACATTTCTACAAGAACATCTCGAAGTCTCACCTGTTTTAAAGGGACGGTGAGAATTATGGTTTCAGAGGCATCTCCAATGCTAAGAAGGATCTGCTGGGTGTTTGGATTTCACACAAGCTGCACATATTTACCCAAACCTAAGCTGTGCATGCCAGGCTCTGGGATGACACCCAGAAGACCAAGGTGCATCCCTGATGCTGTGTGGGTGGCACGATGGGCTTGGAGGGTTTAATTTGACCCTAATAGCTGCAGGAACTTGAAATCTGAAACCCTGAGTGTCCTTCACTCTCTATCTCTGTGGTCTGGAGACACAACCACTGAGTCATGAGCTGCAATCACCTACTTAGGAGATGCAATTAGAAGAGAACCCCAACAACCACTTAATGAAGTGCCAAGGACTTGGCACAAATACCTCTGGTGATATAACGAAGAAGGAGCCCTTAAACTCTTACCTTAAGCACTTCTTGCTTCCTTCCCACACCGGCAGCTTCAGGAACAACGTGACTTAGAGTGTCTAATTATAGGATAATTATTGTTGTTGCTCTTGGTAAAGGTCAGTCAGTAGAAGGTAGGACCCTAAGGGAATGGAGACAAGGAAGGTGAGGGAGGAAATGGGAGGAGAAAGGTTTGGAGTCTTTTTGACCAGGTAGAAACAGAGAGAGAGATGGTCTCTCTCTGCAACTGGACCAGAATTTGGAGTCGTGCACCTTTAATGGTTTGTGCTCTTGGCTAAAGACAAATCCTCTCCTGGTACAAATGTGAGAGAAGATCCAGGCCATGCCTCCTGCCTCTCTCTGTCCCTACAATGCCAAGGAGTGGAGCTGCCGTGGTGATATGGCCAATTACAGCCCAGATAAATCACTCTATCTGTCCACTCTCCTTTCCTACTTCTGTGCTGCCTCAAGAAATGAGAGACATTTTCTGAGCTGAAGCTTGATTTTTGCTTCTAAGATTTAGGAGGAAGATTTGGTGAAGGAGGAGGAGACATCTCCACAAACAGCTGCCACCAAGGACGGGGAAGGTGGGCTCAGAAACTGCACAGCAGAGTTTTATTCCCCCACACTCATTGCCACCTCAGAAAGAACAGACTTCAATCTGAGAAATCCAACCTTCTTTCAAATCCACAAGAAAGAAACAAACCACTCCACAGCCTCTTTGCTCTTGTTCTTCTTCCCCCTCTGAGTTTCCTGCCCATTTTTTGGCACAGAGCTGAGGGGGTCCTCACGTTCTCATTTGAGTCTGTGGAGGGAAGGCTAAAATTTGTCTTCTACGTCCAAATTGCATCTTGTAAGCTATAAAACATTCTTAAACACTGTTTGGAGAGAAGCCTTTTGTAATCCTAACCAGTAAATAAGTAAATGAATAAATAAATAAATCCTTGTGAAGCTGCTGATCCACAGCCACCTCAAGAGCCTTGGATTTCCTTATGGGAGAAACCCAAAGCAAGAGCAGCAGAAAGGAATAGTTGGATTCAGGAAATCATCAGAAGTAGGAAGACACTGATTATTTGGACTCCTATCCCCTTGTATGAATAATTGCTTCATCCTGGAACAAAGATGAAGTTATTTGGTGTACATAAAAAAACCTCCATAAATTGGCAGCAAAAATGTTGTGAATAATCTTGAACTTGACCTGTGCAAACGGGACTGGCTCACCTAATTCCGTTTTTGTAAGACTTCAAAGAAAATAGGTCAAAATTCCTCACTGCAATTAGTTCAACTTAATACACTCATCTTTGATCTGTTAAAATATAATTATGCTTTTCCAAATTATCCTCATTTCATTGGAATTGGCAAGATATGAAAGTATGGATGGATCTGAACCCTGGGAATTGTCTTGGTTTGGGTGTGTGAGGTGATGGTCAGGGTAAATCCTTTTTGAAGTGCAATTTCTTTCCTCCTGCAGTGTTCATTTAGTCCTTTCCACATCAGGGTGATGAGAAAACTTTTGAAAAAGGAAATGTAGAGATTTTAAATTTGTCAAGAACAACTCAAACTCCAGTTCAGCTTGAATCCACCTGTCTGGTTTCAGCACCCTCTGGGATCTGCTTCCCAAACACAGGGCAAAATCAGGGACAGTTTGTCTGAGCAGCTGATTCCAGAGCACTGTAGGAATTGTCATTAATAAGAATTATTAGATCAATCAGACATAACCCTGCTGTTGTTCTCCTCAGGCATCCTAAACTTTATACCTAATTCCAACAGTGTTTTTAGGGTACTTCCTGACTTTCAACACTGGGCTGTATTACACAACCAAAGAGCAGAAGTCATCATCCTGAAGTAAAGAGAAAGGAAAACATCCAAGGCGAAATTTAAAGGGCTAAAATGACTCAGTGGGAAGAGAAACAGAAGAGTTCTGGACAGATTTAAAAAGTCAAGGAGAGAAAAACTTGTTTTCGGCTTTCATGATTCATGGGAAAGTCCAGGAATGAGTGTTAGAATGGAGATTTAAACTGAATATAAGCACGAAGAGGATAAACCAAGGGGATTGAAACTCTAGGTGAGACACAAGTGTCCTCATTTTCAAATATCAGAACTTTTTCCTCAAAAGATGATACATTTGGGCAAGGTTTTACAAGAAAAAGATAGTTATGGTTGTGATCTTACAGATAAAACTGTAGGGAATGGAGATTGTAGCCTATATTTGGAATTTCTGAGTCGATTTCACTGCTGTTCCTTGGTCCCCCGAGTGTGTGTCTGAGGAGGGAAAGGGAAAGAATAAATGCTCCAGGTAAACAAACACATTGTGCAACCCTGAGCCTGGAAAACTGTGTCAGCCTTTAACTTGTTTAACTGGCCCTCCTATGGCAGTAACACATCATTATTGCTTTCCGGTGTTTATTGATGTCATTTTAATGGTTTATTCGTAGCAAGGTTCAAATTCCACGCAAATAGATGTTTAAAAAAAAATTGGGGGGTTCATAGCTTTGGTTATTCTCTTTTGTAACAAGGAGATTGCAGTGGACATGGATGGAGCAGAGGGAGAGGCTAAAGGAGCAGGATTTGGGATGCATTTGTGGTCTTACACAAGATTCCCAGCTCATCAAATTCCCTGGAACGCCATGGAAATGGAAATGGAAATGGAAATGGAAATGGAAATGGAAATGGAAATGGAAATGGAGGTTCCAGTCCGAGCTGCCGTGGCAGACTGGAGCTGCTCAGCCCTGCTGCTCTCAGGGTTTCTCCCTGTGCAGAGAGGGGAACAGGCTCTGGAGGAAAGAGGAGCAGACTCATTCCCAAGCGGGGTCAAATGCCCAGGGCTTCTCAAAATTAGGAGTTGTCATTCCTTTAATAACAGCCTCTCATTCCCAAGCCACCCCTGGGCTGCTGGCACCAACGCCAGGGGCAGGAATGGGATTCCTCTGCTCCCTCTGAGGGAAAGGATGCAGCAGAGCTGAGCATCCCCAGTGACCAACACCCACCAAAAAGGAAAACTCAATGGTTACTCACGAGACTGAGGCAGCAATTGTCCACTGCATGTAAGAAAACTGAGCTCCCGAGCTCAGATTTAAAATCCAAGCCCTGTGAAGGGCAAATTGGAAACCCTTTGGTCTTTTTTTCCTTTTCTCCCCCCCTCCTCTCTTATAGGGTCTGAAATATGAATATATGTATGTCATCTTCTCCATGTAAATCAGGGTAAAAGTCTCACTCTAAGGATTATTTTCTCTGCAGGATGAAAAAGAAAGCATTTAAAATGTGCTGTATTTGATTTAATTTGAATCAATATTTTGGGTGAGTTCTCCAATAAGAGATGACACTGACATTTTTTATTTTTCCCCAGACAAATCCCAACATCATTTCAGTGACAAGTCCGTAGCTTGACCACGGTCTTGTTCCAAAAATTTTTTATTCCACAAATAAAATCCAAGCCTCAAAGTGGAAATAGGTTCTGAGGGGATTAAACAAGTGACACTTGTTAGTGCTATAAACATTCATCATTGCATCCCAAAGGAACATTCTTGCAGCAAAACTTGGTTCTCCTTTTATCCTTCTCTCTGCTGTGGAAGGAGGAACAAAATATTTTTGGAGTTTTCTTTACAGCTCCAGCAGTCTGCAGGCTCTTGGCAGAAAGACTCAGTTGGGATAAGCAGGGGGAGCCAACTGGGAAAATCCTGCTGAGGAGGACAGCAGTGAGGTTATAAATTGAGTTTTCAGGGAGTCACCTTCCTTCTACTTCCATAGTTTGGAGACTGAAACCACACAGCTACTGGGTTCTCAACAAAGTCTGGAGCACAGTTTGAAAATTCAACAGAGAGGATTGCGCATCTTAAAAACGTGGGGCTTTGGTTTAGCAATTCTAGTCACCTATTTCAGGAGTCCTTTTAGAAGTTTGCATCAGGTTTAAAAGCTCATTTCAGTTTCAGGACCTCAGCACAGGAAAGGAGCTAATTCTAGGCTAGACCTTAATCCTGACAGAGATCTCTCAATGTGACTGAGACACATCCTTACACTGAAAGCTGTCGACTTTGGCAGGTGAAATGATTCCATTTTGTTACGACATTTTCAGTGAGAATATTCAGTTTCCCTTTTTGGTTGCCTGAGATGTCTTTGAAGCTGCAGATCTTCATGTGCCACTTTCCCTCTGTCTTCAGTGCAAGGAGAAGATGGTCTTTGACCTCATGGTAGCTCAGTATTTGACTTAGGGCCAGGTTTCTGCTGTTGTTTCTCGTTAAGAAACCTCATTTCTGTTTCTAAATTCTCTGTGCCTCTTCCCAGTTACGTGGGAATATTCAACAGAATATTGGAGGTTGCAGCAGAAAGGCTCTGAATGCAGGCAGCAGAAACAGGCTGAGGATTTTCAGGGGTGTCTCTCAGCTAGGTTCTCTCTCCCCTGGTGTGGCTGAAGGCTGTGGAATTCCAAAGGCAGATGTTTGTAAATCAGACAAGCAGCCAGGGAGTTCACAGGGGTGGAGGCAGGGAAAGAAGACAAGCATGGGGTGAAGGCAAGGTGGACCTTGGACATCTCTTAGGATGAAATCCTGCTGGACCTTCTCCCAGATCATGCTCTACCCCATCAGCAGCCCTGCTGGCTGCCCTGGGACTATTCAGTCTGGCTAGACTTAGCCCGGCCCTAATTTCTCCTTCTTAATTTAGGGATGGCAAAGAGAGTTAGTCAAAATATCTAAAAGCCCTAGAGAGTTACTACCAATTGCAACAGCAAAACTTTGCAGAAGTAGATCCAATCTGGCCCTGTCAGCCCTTGCCAGGCAATGTTTTGGCTCTGGGTATTTTTTTAAGTTCCTTTCTTGTCACTCTAAATCAGATGATTCACGCTGGTAACATGTTGTATCGCTTATCCAGTAATGCAACCTAATAAAACCCTGCTTAAAACCATTTTCCTTAAAGAACCAGAAGAATTTGTTCTTTGCAGAATCAAACCTGTGTTCTTAATAAAGGCAGATTGAATAAAACAAGCTCTGTGAAGTAAAGGGACTAATTTAACAGCTCGCTGATGAAAATCTGTGGCTATGGTCCCCCTCCCTCACCCGTTGCATGAGAACAGATGGTTTAACACAAGTTTTGAATGCAAAGTTAATTAAAAAAAAAAAAAAATCCATTCCTCTTACAATCCTTGGGCTAAGACTTTAAAAGTTCCCTGCTAAATCGGAATGCCAGTGCTCTTATTTTGAGCTCTGTAATAAGGAAACAGACTCATTAATGTTCTGCAATTATTGGAGTGGAGTGATGGCTATGGATTAGCCCTTGAATTGAGCTCGGCAGGCTCCCTTGGCAGCGAGACACCGGAATGGAATTTGGAAACCTCAGTGTTCCATTTTCCCCTCTGCTCCCAAGCTGGTGCTGGGAGCAGGTACAGTCACCTGGATGGCAACGTCCCCAGAGGGAAGAGAAGGCATTCAAAGGGCAAGATCATTTCCCATAACAAGAACGACAACAGTGTTACATGTTAGGATTTGATTGCAATGAAATCTACAAAAAAAAAAAAAGCCAAATTATTTTATATTGGGCTGGAATGAGTCTATTTTTTGGGGTGGAAGGTAATACTCGGTTAATGGCAGCCACCTTGTATAAAAACCAGCACAAGACATGAGAAAACTCATATGAAATTAGTTCCCACTATTGCTGCAATCTCCTGCCTCACAGACCTTCCAGTCTGAAAATTCACTTTAAGTAGCTGGGAGGAGCTTGGCCTAAGTGAAAAGTAATTGCCTGAAATAGAATCATCTTGTCTTGCTCCATTTAGTGCTTTCACGTGACAAACATCAGAGGAGCTTTAAACGACCAAGGGCACCTGGAGAAGAGTTTTGTTTTACCTCTCGTTTGCAACCAAAGTAGGTTTAAGTCCAGCTCCTGGAGTTTAATTCCAGGTGGAAAGCCACCTCTGAAGACTCAAAATTATTTCTTCTGATATTTTCTTCACCCAGCTTTTGACCCCAAAACAAATTAAGCCCAAACATCCTTAATAGCAGCTCCTAAGAAATGAGGAAATACCAGGTCTCTAGGGATGTCTTCTGATTAGAGCAAGATGGTGAAATTTATGGTGAATTTTAATAGGATCAGGCAATTCTTGTCAGAATCCTAATCGCAATGGGACCAAAGCTAGTAGTGAGTGAAGTCACTCCCCAGCCCTTGCTGGAGTGTAACTTGGAAGGAAATCTAATTATCCTGCTGGTTACCTTATCCCTTTTCCATCGGATCCTGTACAAGCTCCGGTAGCAGCACTCGGGAGCTCAAACAGGCGCTGAGTGCTTGTTTCCCAAATTGCACCCAAGGAACCTCCATAGCCTCCTCCAGCAAGGGGACTATGAATAGAACACAGCACCCAGGAGCTGGGGCTCCTCGTTGTTGTTGTTGTTGTTTGGGTTTTTTTAAGCCAGTCTTTGATTTCTGCACCACAACTCGATCCCCGGATTGCAAAACCCCGGCAGCAATTAATTGCAGAGACAAACTCTTACCCTGCTGCTGCTGCCTAATTCCTTAATAGCATCCTTGAATCAAAGAGATGTCTAAACTTTATCACAGGCACCTATGATTAACAGCTCCCACAATCAATTACAGATGCAAACAGGCAGGAGCAGGCTTGGCCCAGAACGTGAAGGGACGGAAGGGATCATTCCTGGGACCAAGAATTCAGTCTATTTATCACCTGCTGCTGGCATTTTATGGAGCCAAAGCTCTCAGAGTTTATCCTGAACGGAGCAGGCTATGGAACAGCTTTAAAGGGAATAAACATGATCTACAGGTGATGGCAAAAATCTTGTTAATAACATCATATCCCTCCAGCTGAGGTGTGGCTGATACTCTGCCTGATGTTTTTATTGGCATGAGGGCTCATGGTAGTCATGGTTTACTGGAACCAAAGGAAGCCCTTTGATTTCCAGTCTATTTATTCCTTCTTCATTGCTCCTCACGTGATTTTTTTTTTTTTTCCATCCAGTAGTAACTGTTGGGACTTTTTGTGGGCTGTGGTGAGGAACAAAGTGACAAAAGCCTAGTGAGCCTACAAAAGATGCAGTAATTAGGGCTAAGTTGGTACTTGGAAAGCAAAATTGGGCAAAGCAGTTTAATTCTCCTCAGTGTGCAAGGAGCAACTGGGAGTTGTCTTTTATTTCTCTTCTTCCTTCCTCACCTGTGCTGTCCTTGTAGTGAACCTTCAGTGTCGTTGAGATCAAAACTCACTAAAATCACAGAACTGCCTCAGTCAGACTCTGCAGATCACAGTGAACCTGTGAACCAGCTCAGGTTCACTTAAAACTCAACCAAACCCCAGCTCCAGTGGAGTTTCACATGACTGAATGCTCGAGCAAAGAAGTTTCTCACAGCCTCAGTTACTTTGAAATCTCCTCTCTCTCCTCAGTGTCCTGCCCAAATTGTTGGCCAAACTGTGGGAGGAAAGTGTCACTGAGGAACAAGACTCTGCTGTCTCTCTCTCTCTCGCCCCAGACACTCTGACCTCTCAAGATCTGCTCTTGCATCACCCAATGGTTCTCCTGAACTGCTTCATCATTTCCAGAGCTGCAGATGAACCGGAGGGGTTTTCCCTGCCACGAACGTTGTGGGTTTGTAAGTGCCTCCCTAATTCTGGGTCTCGCATTGCTAATCCTATTTTCTTCAGGCAAATGATTCCCATAAATGTCAGCTGTGGGCTCTGCCCTGGTCTCCACTGCTGCTGTCTGAGGCAGAGCTGTACTTGTGGGGGATTGTGGCCAGATTAAATGCAACCCAAATGCAATGCAGAATCTTTTCTCCAGCCCTGCACCTCCTTAAACATTCAGAGCTCGGGCAGAAAAAGCGAGATGAATACAGACAATGTCTGCACAAGGAATAACTCACTCCTGGTAGGAAAGTCACACAGAACTGGTGGCTGTGGAGGTTCTCAAGGTTGTTCTTCAGACAGCAGCATTAAAAACTGAAGAGCAGAAGTGAAGGGCTTTCTTCTCAGCAAGTTTCCTTTTCACTGATTCATTGTTTTTAAGAAAACAGGTGAATCAGGGAGGGTGAAGCAGGGACTCAGCATGGACCTTCATCATTTCTGAGGCACCTGTGACAGAGCCTGGCTGAGATCTTCCCCTGACCTTGCAGCCTCCAGGGCTGTTCAGAGTCTGGGTTCTTGTTTTGGGAGCTGCACATACCACAGGGCTGCTGTGAGCCCACGCCAGAGTCTGCCTGATGAAAACCTCATTCAGAGCAGTCTGTAACGTTTTGGGCTGGAGCCATCTCTACCCAGAATTGGCACCCAATGCCTCTTAAAAGTTCCATAAGAATTAGGTTGATTTTTTTTTTCTTGTTTTGGTTTTGTCTCGCCGACTTCCCATATTTATTCTGTCTCTGCATATTCTCTCTTCAACAGGGAATAGGAAATGCTGAAGTATCCTCAGAAAGACTCAGTTTTGCTTTGATTGTTAGGGTATTTCAAGGTCAAGAAACAAAAATGTTGAAAACTTTAGAAGGAAGGTTTTAAGACAAGACAAAACCCCACTTCTTTCTCAGAGGTTTCCTTCAAATGAATATGGTATGGTTTGAAATAAGTCTGGTTTAACTCCTAACACCATGAATATTTGGGGGTTTCCAAAACCTTAAATTATCTATAAAATGCCCAGGTTTGGTTGAAGCTCTGAACAAAAGCCCAAGCTTATGGGCTCTGGCATGGAATAAACCCACAGTTATCAGGCAAATAAATATTTGCACCTCCCAGAACCTGACATCCCTCTGTGCCTTGAGAAGGAGAGGTGAAAGGTCTGGGCCTTCCCCAGAAACACAAATAACTGCTGTTAATGTTGTTGGGAGGGGAAAGAAATAGTGAAGAAATTGAGGAGTTTCTGTTTGGGGACTGAGATCCTTCCTGGCCTCTGCTTAGAGCCCATACACTCATTTTTCTCCACCTGCACAGGCACAATCCCTGTTCTGGGGTATCCACACCATTACTGCACCTCCCATTGAGAGGATTTTGCCATAAAATGAGGTTTGTGCCCAGGGCTGTGACTCCCACATCCTAAAGGTCCCAAGCAGTGTGTGCAAAGCACAGTGCACAGCTCTTCCTGTGGGACAAATTGGCCTTTGCTGTCGTGAAGGACAAGATTTCAAGTTTGAATAACTTGAAAAATGTTTCCTTTCCCTCTCACCATCTCCCCAGATGTGTTACATCACTTCTGAGGACACTGACACTCGCTGGATTTTGTAAGGCAAGAGGGAGCATCTCTTTCTTGGCATGGAGAACCTGACTGATTTGCCCCAAAAGTCCTGTCAGGAATCTCAGCATCCCTTCCAGGGCAAGATGGGGAGAGTTTCCATGAGTATGAAAATGGGACTAAGTCCAAAAATGACAGCAGAATTCTGCATGTGCGAATTCCCTCTGGCACTTGCAGAGTTTGGAGAAGCCGAGGTGAGTTCTGCCTTTCTGGGGATCTGTGTGTGCTCAAAGCTCCACTTGGGAGTTTGGCCCCGACTTTAACCCTTCCTAGAAAGTTTTTAATCTTGCTACAGCACCCTGGCTGCACAATAACATCACTGCAGGAGCTTTGTTTCCTCTGAAAAGGAGCTTGTGTTGTAAACAGTGATCAAAAGGAACGACAAGAGAGGGGAGCTGTGTGGAAAACACTCTCAGTGATCTCGGGGTGTTCACTTCCCCGAGCACCTCCTGCTCTGCTGTCGTGGCTGGCCTGTAATTTTCAGCCACTTCTGATGATGAATCACAAGGTTTTCTAGATCTCAGAGGGGGAAAAAAAAAAACAACCCCAAACACTGAGAGCCTACAGTAGCATTTCCTGGTTAAATACACGTTCCAGCTCCACATGAAGCACTGGGTTTAATGAACAGCTGCACTTTACTTATCTTTTGAATGGATCGCTTTAAATGCATGTTGGAAAGCACCTTTCACCAAACTGCCCATTAGAAGTGAACTACAAAGTAAAGGGATTGTGTATGGGAATTATTTCTTATCTCTGGGAGAGCAGCTCATCGCCTGCAGAGACTTTTTTCCCTTTCTTTTTTTTTTCCTTCTTTTAAGTAGAGGACATCGAATGACACCTTTTAAAATCCTGATAAAATTGACACGTTTTATTTTGACTAACAATTCAAACAAGGGTGATCTGATGGCTACGGGCACAGATGTACAAATTAGATGCTTAGAATAACTGGCGAGATTCCCAATTAGGGATCTCATCCTGCTCTGCTGTTTTACTGTAAGATAATTAATGCTCTATAATATGGGACAACTGGAAAAGAGTGTGTTTGCTTATCCTTGGCACGGCTGATCAGTCCCTGGTCCTTTCAAGGGAATACACTGAGTATTTCAAGATTTGGTGGGTCTGGATCATATTTCTGCAGGTTTTCTCTCGCTGAGCACAGCCCAGGCAGTCAGTATTTAGTTAGGAGTGGATTATGACAGTCCATTTTTTATTGGTATTTTGCCATCAGGAAATATTCCCAAGTGCTGCTTCCCCTTTGGCTCGCAGTGGCCGTGGCTCTGATGTCACCAGTGGGAGCTGCTGAGGGGGCTGAGCTGCTTTTGGGGGCTGCAAAGTTCATCTCCACCTCCACTGCACAGCTCCCACCCTGCTGGAAGCTGGTTTGGTGTCAGGCCTGGCTCAGGAGGGGATTTCTGCCCAGAAGCCTGAAGCACAGAGAATTCCTGGCCAAAGAGGCTGCAAAAACAACCCCTGGGATTTTACTGGTCAGTAATAAGCACCCAGCTCAGAGCTGGCTGCTCCCTAAGTCCTTCCTGAATAGGGCAAGGGTGCTATCAAGGCTGCTGCCCCACTGTCACCATGCCACCAAATGAAACAAAACAGATTTGTTCCTGTGCTCGATGCCTTTCATTTGAGTCAGGAATTTCAGGCTTCCCAACTGCCATGAGTGGATGTGTCTGCGTTTGGCTCTGCGGCCACCACAAAAAAAAATGGATTTTAACAAGCAAATCTTCTGATTTCCCCAATTGCTTCCACAGGGCTGCTGCCATTGAAAAGATCAAGGTGCAGCATTAGCCTGGCATTGTCCTTGCAATGGCACCAAAAGCAGACACAGGGGCAGACAAGAACATCCTTTCCTCCCTGCACATTCTTTTCAGGCAATAACTGTGATCCCAGTGACTCATGGACAGCTAAACCCTCATCACCAGCTCAAGGAACACAGCAACAATATCTGTTGTTAGATTTGGCAGGATCCATTAAGCTCAAAGTGATGTGTCCTATTTAGCGATGACAGCCAAGCTCAATTAAGTTCCATTTGACATCTCTTTGGACGCTTTTCCAAACTTTATAAGACCCTCTTGGCACCGTAAATCTCACAGAGCTGTTTTCTTCATGAGATTTTTGTTATAATTTTAGTTCTGGATGGGACTGGATGTGAGAGAGAGTGAGCACAACCTCCCACTCCATGCACTGGCACTGCTGCCTCTAGGAGCTTTAAAGCGAGCAAGAGGAGGAAAACCACAGGACAGCTTCGAGAAGGGGCAGGAAAACACACATTTTTCTTCATGTTTTGGGCAAAAGATCATTTGGGGGGCAAAGGGAATGGCTGTCTTATTTTATCTGAGCTGACTTCTCATCTGCTACTTGAGCCTCTCTCGTTTTCCTCCTCGCTGGGAAACAGCCTGGCTATGGCCATTGCCTGCCTGGTGAAGTCAGGGTCAATTTTTTCCATCTGGACTGCATTAGGAGTCTTCCATTTGCTCATCTCCCTCCCCCCAAAGCACTCCTGCTCCTCCCCAGCCTCCCCCCTGCCACTGATGTGCTGCCAGGCGTGTTCCGTTTCACCCACAGCCAACAGGCAGCTCCAGTAGGATCTCATTAATTCACACTAATGATGGGGAATTTGGCAAATTAGTGAACTGACTTGATCCTGCCATTATTAATAGCTTTGCTGTTGACTTCAGGCAGAACCAGATTGAGGCCCTGAACTGACAGCTCTCCTCAGACACCAGAGAGAGGTTATATTTTATGCCATAGACTGATTTTTGTTTGGATTATTAGGGTCTGGTGTTGTGCTGGTGCAAATTGCAGCAAAAAGCAATGAGCTCTAATTAATGTGAGGACTCACAACAGCTTTTCAGCTGGTAAATCTCTGCAGAGAGTAAATGAAAGCAGAGAGATGAGGTTTCCTTCACATGCAGTAGAATGCAGAAACTTGCACACAGAGTCCCTGCCTGTCTGCTTGGCCATCAAAAGGCTCAGCCCAGCAAGGACTGAGCTGATGGGACTCTGCCAGAGATTTCCACAGGACTGGGCTGAACTCTTCATTCTTCCTGTGCTTGAGCTGCCTTCTGGAAAAAGAAGATATTCTTTCCTTTCTGCTGCATCTATCTCTGTCACTTGGCCGATAATACCATAAAGTCTAGTCCAAAAGAGCTCAGTTTGGGGTAGGGGGATGCTCTCTGAGAAATAACAAAGAGAAATCAGTGATCCACTGGTCATTTCTATCACCTCTTCTGTCTTTTTCCATGAAGCACAGTCGAATTTGTCCAGAGAATTCCACATCAGGAATGTTTGATATCCTGTGCCAGTTTAGCAGCCCCCAGCGACTCCACATTCTTGTGACAGCAGGAAGAAAAGCTCAGCAGCACCAGCTGAAGACCTGGATGAGTAAAAATCCCTTTGCATCCCTCAAGGTTAATGCATTTAAATTCACAAAGAGCAAAGCAAATGTACACACACAGAGATCTATTCTCTCAAAAACACCAAAGGAGACAAACTCGAGTCTCCCTTTGGTGCTTTCCCTCCTGGAGGCGATGCTTAATCGACTTTTGGTGTTCTCCCCAGCTCGCAGCGATGAGCCAGCCCGTGAGCTGAGGCACAGACACTCGCTGCCTCCTGCCAAATTTTGGGAGCAGGGCAGGGCAGACGGCTGGAGGCTGTAACGTCTCCCAGCAGCTCCATCGCCGAGCCTGGAAGCTCCCAGGGCAGAAGGGAGGGCAGGGCGAGACCAAGACCACACTGAAAATCAATCCAGTGTTTCCACCTCTCCCTGGGAATGGATTTGGTTTCCTAGGCTCGAGCAGCTCGTGGGAACTGGGGCTGGAATCCACCTTGCTGTCATTCCCAAGATGGGAAAGAAGCACCTGGTCCCTGAGACAGGCTGCTGCTAAGTGAGGTCCCCAGAGCTTAGAGGAATACAAGAGCCTCATTCCTCCTGACTTTATTCCAGGGATCTGTCCTCCTACAGAGCAGAAAACATCCTCCTGGCTCCCAAAAGTAAATTACATCCCTTAAAGAGAGTGGATTGGGATTTCTAAGCGTTTTTTTCCTCTATGACAACATCAGCATGTGGTGCTTCCCAGTAGCTGTTCTTTGTGCTCTTGCTGCTCTGGACAGACCAATTCTTTCTGGGAAACAGCTTTATGGACAGTTTCTTCTCTCCTAAAACTTGTGAAATCCCCCAGTCAGACAGCATGGCACAAAATCCCAGCACTCTGCAGGTGTTGTATTCTCAAAATTCCCTGTTTGGGATCAAAACTAGAGGGAGGACTTACCTCATCACACACCAGCTCGTGTGAAGTCCACATTAGAATGCACCAACACTGGCTGGAATACGTTCAGGATTTCTTGCTGGTGTGCCCTGGAGGACAGAAATCAGGAATAAATTGGCTATTTCAGGAACTGAGGGGAATTTTTGTGTTTCAATTCATGGGTGACTCCCCTTCACATTGTGCAATTTGATCTTTGGCCATTGTTACTCCTTCACAAACTTGTTCCCACTCCAATTTCTGTATGTCCTGGTGGGGCCAGCCCTTGGCTAATTCCATGTGGCACTTCCATCTGTCTCATCCCATACATTGCTCTGCGTTTGCAATGCTCTAAGATTATTCCAGTCTTGCCTACAACAGATTTTCGTGGCATTCCCTGCTTTCACCCCTTCTCCTTCTGTTTCCCCACTCACCTCAAAGGGCAAAAATCTTAAGGGAAATGGTCTGATCTGGGAAGAAAAAACGGTCTGCCAGAAGGGATTGCTGGGGTATGTGTAGGCAGCTGGAAGGAATCCAGTCATATTTGTTTTCCCTTGTTCTACTTTTCCTAACTTTTCCTTTTGTTTATGCCCAATTTGGCTGTGTCTGATGCTAAAGGGAAGTGCCATTCCATGAGATTCTCCAGCTCCTGAGCACCTGTGGCTGGTGAAATCCTCCCTTAGGCTTCAGAGTTAACAGTGCAGTGACATGGAATAAAAAACCTCTCTCTCCCCAGGGCACTGTAAGGCCTAAGTTTTGTCCAGGCTCACAAAATCCATCGTGTTGGGAGCCTTTTCAGTGACAACAAACCCATTTATTTTAATAAATGGCAGCTCAGATTCTGACACAGCCCTGAGCTGGCAACGTGGCTGATTCCATACTGGCCCAGTTGGACTTGGCACCAGCAGGGAGGAAATGTCTCATTCCACACTGGGCTTGCCAGGGAAGGCCTCATTTCTCTTGGAGCAGTGCAGGATGATTCTCTCCGAATTAGGGAGTCAAATGTCTCCCAGGGATGAGTCTATTTGCCCAGCACTACCCCGCTTCCCACTGGCATCCTCTGGCTAAACGTGGAATTGTGGCAGCACATCCCAACCCCAAAGCAAGGATGCCATGCAGCATCCAGCTGGATATTTGTTGTGTCAAATGGGAATTAATAGATCTGCTTTTCAGGCTAGACTGAGAGTCACAGGCAAAGCCATCAGCTTGAGGTTCAGAGTTTAAATGAAACTGTTTCATTTGTTCCTTGATCTATTTGACCACTTTCAAAAATACCTAGAGCCTGCTTTGAGACTCATCAAAGAACCTGGGAGGATTTTCGTTCTTCTTCTCGCTGCTTGAGAGGATTTGGATCAATCTGTTAAAAACACAACAGATTTCCACTCAGAGAGAGAACACAGACAGCAGTGAGGGCAAAGCTCTGTTCTACAAACTCACAGACCTCTCATACCCCAAGCTCCTGGGCCAGGACCAAGCCTCAGGCTTCCTCCAAAGGCCCTGGAGGTGTTTGTGCTGTTGCTGCCGTGGCTGATGCCATCCCACAGCACAGGAACTGTCCCAAAAAACTCTGCCAGTGCCTAAATCCACCCTTTCATGTTCTGCTGCTCTCCAAGACAGAGGACAGATTGGTCCAGAAAGTGGCAAAGACAAATAAAAGCAACCAATAAGAATTCCCTCAAGCACGAATCACGTCACCTTTGGTCCTTGTGTCTCAGAGCTGCTGGACTCTGGGAGCCAAGGCAAAAGCTGCTGGGATATTTGTGGGATGTTGTTCTCACTCCCATTTAGCTTCTCTGGTGTTTTAAGAGTTGAGCTCTGGTTACAGCCTTAGAAGGGATTTAACAGGATCTGTCTCCCTGCTATCCAGCAGTCTATTTTCAGGAAAATCACAGCAACCTGATTATTTCTGAGACCTCTGCCCCCTTGTCAATTTTGATTGGAGTTGGCCCAGGAGTTCAAAAGGCTGTAACAGTTTGATCATACAATCCTGGCTTCCTTAGGAAACCAAGCTAAGGAACAAACAAACATGAGTCCTTACAGAAATACTCCCTTGACGGCTCAGGAGTTTTTTTAATCAACACCTTGACTTCTATGAAGATTTTTACCTTCACTTCCCACAAAGATTGTCTTACAGGGCAGCCACCAAACGTAGCTCTGGAGTGGCTGCTGGGTTTGCATTAGGGACAGGCTGGATCTCAGTGTCCTGCCAGCATCCCCCAGGACAGGGGATGAGCCCTGCAGAGCCAAGTTTAACTGCAGCAAAGCTCGGAGCTGAGCTTCCAGGGGACAGGAAGTGCAGAGGGAGAGGAATTCCCCAGGTGGACAATTCCCCCTGGCCTGCTCACCCAGCTTAAATCCTGCCCAGAGCTGCTGTGTTGGCTGGCACAGTGGTTCTGTTGCCTTTCCCTGGTCTTAAAATGAAAACCAAAACACTGTTTATGAGGAAAAGGGGTTTTTACCTCAGTATTTATTTCAGGATCTTTGGGTGCAGCACTTTGTTCAGGTGGAATGCCCCGAAAATGCATTCACACCCTCACACCGAAATACACACAATTATAGGCCTTGCAAAATCAACATATTTATCAAAGATCCCCCAATGAGAGGCTGGAGTGAAGCCCTCGTTGTGAGGAACCTTCCCCCTGGCTGGGCCTGTCTGAGGTTCCAAAATGTGTTCTGGAGAGGCCCTTGGTGTCTGGGGCTCCCAGGATGTTTGCTCTCCTGGTTTAACGGTGCCGTGGGGCTGAGCTGAGTTATCAGCCTTGGGAAGTCACAGGGTGTGGGCTAAAAGCACTGAGAATACATCAAACTATAAAAGAATGTGTGAGAGGGGAAAAAAGCAAAAAATCATTCTGGCATCAGTTCCAGTCCCACTTTTGGGGTCCCAGGATTTGGGGAATGAAACAACACCTCACCCTGGCCCCTGCTGGGTTCCTGCCCATCTTGGTGGGGTTGGTTTCCCTCAGGAGTGCAGAGAGTTCTGAGACACGAAAGGCCTTTGGTTCAGCTGAGCAAAACTCTGCGAACCGAAATCTCTGGCACATCCCCCTGGGTGCAGCAGGAGTGCCCAGATCCCTCTGGGTTGGCCACTGGTTTCCCCTCCCTCCATTCCCTTTTCCCTTGGTGCTCTTTCCATGAGCTCTGACAGCAGATCTGCTGACGGGGCAATTTTACAACCTAATCCCAATAAAAGACAGCAGCTGCCAGTGCGGAAATCATGGACAAGAGCATGCCTGGATGATCCAAAGTAACGTGTTTTGGAATTAATTGAGAGCTCTTTTTTTTTTTTTATCTGCCACTTTCAGAGAAGTTCTTAAAAAAAAAAAAATTAAAAAAAAGGAATTGCAAATATGCCAAAAACGATTATTTATGCTTGTTATTTGATCTCAGCCAATTACTACCGTGTTCTGAACAAGAAGCTACAAAAGAAAAGCTTCTCCCTCCTTTTTTTTTTTTTTAATTTTATTTTTTAAGGAAATCGGGACTAACATTTTCGTCAGAAATGATGACGCCTCACTCTGTTAGCCTGGGGATTTAGAGAGAAAACACGGATTTGAGAGGACAGATGAGGCAGAGGCCGCAGGCTGCTGGGAAAGGACGGGAAAAGAGGGGATCCGTCCGGCCGGGAGGGGAGGCGGGGCTGGCGCTGCAAATCCCGGACTTTCCTGGGCCAAAACCAAGCAAATAAGTGATCGGGAATGGCCTCGCGGAAGGCAGAGCCCGCATCACTCTTTTACAAAGGGAACAAGATCTCTTTTTTATCTTTTCTTCCTTTGTTTTTTGTTTCCCAAACACAGCTTTTCCCTCCGCGAGAGGTGTACGTTTAATTATAAAAGGGCCTTTTTCTGTTGTAATCTCTTTCCAGCTCAATTCCTTTGCTGGATAAATCCCTTAAACGTGTTGTCATTCCTTATTTATTGATTGCAGGTATTTGGGGTTTAATTGAGCAAGTCGGTCGTGGCCCAGGGCAGGAGTGGCGCTACATGAGCAATTAAATCTGATTAGCCCGAGCCCTTTAAGCCCCAGCTGGGTGATTGATAACCGAGACCAACATTCTTCAATTGACTCGCTACATCAAAAAGGAGAAAGGCTTAGAGGAGAAACGCATGAGTCCAACATGAAAAATAGCAAAGGAGCCGAGCAGATTAGATTTGCAAAGGAGCTGAGCTAACGGCGAAGGGGGCAGGGAGAACAGTCCTGGTCAGCCCATAAAATAAATCCGTAAGTGTCTCCTCCTCTAAAACTCAGCCAAGGTTGGATTTTTGTTTTGTTTAGGTTTTTTTTGTTGGCTTTTTTTTTAGTTTTTTTTGTTTTTTGTTTTTTTAAGAGGCTGAAGTGACCCGAGCTGGAGCGAGAATGGCTGAAGGCGGCGGAGCTCAGATTTTAACACCCCTCAGCTCTGGGAGCGCGGCTCCATCCATAAAGCTGTCGTCTGTTTGTTAGGGTGTTTGTCTGCTCCATCATTACACTTTTGCCCGGTAGTTTAAGAAAATAAACTGGCGGGGAGAACAGGAGTGAGGAACACGCATCGATCAAGCTGATGGATGTCGCTTGTCTCCCCCGGGAAGGGGACAGGCCGGGCGGGGACAGCGACGGCGCTGCCCGCAGCATCCTCGGGCACCAGCGGCAGCCGAGCGCCCGTCGGGGGCACGCCGGAGATTTGGGGCGCAGGGATGCTCCGAGGTCCCGGTCAGCACTTCGGGAGAGGTGGCAGCGCTGCGCTGATGCTCTGGGAAGAGCTCACGGATGGGCAGTGCGGAGTTTTTGGGAGCAGCACCCCCCGAGTCACACATCCCGATGTGCCCGGAGCGGATTCCTGCCCCGACTGCAGAGCACACGGGAAATGCGAGGGGTGGGGGTCCCTCCAGCGCCGCCGTGACAGCTCGGGGGTCCCACCCTGCCAATCCAGGGGTCCCGCAGTGCCAGCTCCGGGGGTCTCACCATGCCAACCCAGGGGTCCCACCGTGTCAGCCCCGAGGGGTCCCGCTGTGCCAACCCCGAGGGTCCCGCTGTGCCAGCCCCGGGGATCCCTCAGTGCCAGCTCGGGGGTCCCGCAGTGCCAGCCCCGGGGGGCCCGCAGTGCCAACCCAGGGGTCCCATCGTGCCAACCCCGAGGGTCCCGCTGGGCCANAGGGTCCCGCAGTGCCAGCTCGGGGGTCCCGCAGTCCTCCCGAAGCCGCCGCGCCGGCAGCATACTCCTCAGCCTGAATTACAGCGAAAGGGGAAAGAAATGAAAGGCAGGGCAGGGGGAGGCTCGGGGGAAGCTCGGGGGAAGCTCGGGGGAGGCTCGGGGGAGGCTCGGGGGAAGCTCGGGGGAAGCGCTCCGGGCTGCGCTCGGGGCTGGGGGTGCCACCCCCGCCGGGCACCGCGGGGCCGGGGCGGCTGCCAGGGCGCTCCCCTCCCGCTGCCGACTTTTGCCTCGGATCAAAACAGCCTTGAAAGCCCCAGAAATCACCGGGGAGGGGAGGAGGAACGTCAGCAGGAGCTGGACTTCTAAAAACCGTTCCGCCCCATAGGCTTTAATATTAAAAACCCCCTAGGAGCCTCAGACACTGTATTAATTAGTGCAACCACCCATGAAAAGTTGGGTTTGGAACAGCATTCTTTGCCCTGTGTGAAACAGCAACCCTAATAAACAATTGTTAACTTGGCCTATTGCCTCTGGTAAATTACACAGCATTAAAAAATAATGCTTTTCATATTAGGCAGTAATTAAAGGTTGGGACAGCTTTAAAACAAGAGGGGGAGGGGGGGGAATCAAAGAAAATATAAAAATGTTCTTTCAAGAGTTATGGGAGGCTAATAAAGTATGTCTGTTATAGTGCACCACTTTGCCCCCAGCTACAGCCAAACTGGAGCCACTGCAATTGCCTCTCAATAAGATAATGATATTCCTTTCTCTGCTATTAAAAGGCTCCCAGTGCAAACTTAAAATGATTTATTTAATTTAAGAAATTATGAGGTGTAACTTCAAAGCGTAAGCCGTTAGTAATGGAAAACACCAGGTTGTTTAAAATTATAATAATAATTGTTTGGAATACAGTGACATCAAAGTGCTTTCATCACCAAATAAAATATAGCACAGACCCCCAAATCCAGTGGAGTTTATTGAGTAGACATTTTTTGGTGTGTTTTTATTATTTCCTTATCAAGAGACATTATTTTAGCAGCTCCTTTTCTCAGCTTTGATGTTTTGACAGTCTTAAATTAATTTTATTGCATTTTTTTGGCTCGGAGATGGGAGATTATTCTGACTGCTTATTTTTCATTATGACTTTTTTGTTTTCAAGAACCGGTTTGTTATTTAACACAGCACCTTGATAAGCGCAGTCGAAATGAATTGGCCATTACAGGTCATTAAAAAGCAAAGAATTCTGTTTTCAAGCAATCCATTACACGTCTGGGAAAATATTCCTACTTAAAACAAACTTTTGAGCTGAACGCTGGCATAATCAGTTTATTAAAATGGGTAGCGCATACTTTTAAGGAACGTGGGTTTCTTCTCTTTACGAGATTCTTGCTTATTCGAAACACAGCAATCTAAGAAATACATATACAAAACATTTTGCCAAAAAAAAAAACCTGCCTTTGCAGCGAGAACATCACAGAATGTTTTTAATTTCCTTGAACAGTGTTATAAAACCTTAATCGCGCATACATTGCTCGAGACTTTTTCTTCCCAAGCAAAGCAGAATTATTCCAATCCCCTTTAAAAATGGTAGCGTTTTAAAATATACTGCAGTTGCAGCTTTATAGACCGGTATTTCCACTAAAACAGCAGGGACAGAATTGCTCGGGTGTTAAAAGACTGAAATATAATGGATGGAAAGATTTTTATTCCTCGCGTGCAACCAGTTGGGAGCTGCTGGTAGCACCCGCCAAAAGCCTCGCGGATTACGGTGGGAAACACACAGCGAGGGGCTCGGGGAGTCGAACACAAACCGAAATAAAAAAGTTCAACAACAACAACAACAACAGCCCGCCCCAAGTTTTCCTTCTCTGCCTTTCCCCGCGGCAGCGAAAAGGAGCGTGAAGAGCGGAGTGGCTCCTCCTGGGTTTCCCAGCGCTGGGATGAGCTGAGCAGTTTCCCTGAGATCCCTCATGCTTTTCACTGGAAAAATATGCCCCCTCTGCTCTGGAATGGAAAAAGGGGAAAAAAAAAATATATCGGAATAACCTCTTTGTTTTTATTTTGCGAGAGAGGCTTCCTACGCCAAGAATGTGGGCGCTGCCGAAAGTAGGTTAACTTCCAAAAGTGACCCCCGGAAAAGGCATTTTGGAGCCTCCGTGGCTGATAGCGAGCGTAGGGACGGGAGGAGCACAGTCACACTGGCGGAATGCTGCGGCTTATTTGTTCGGGGAGACTTTTTTTTGGGTGCTTTTAAGGATTTTAATTTTTTCTTAAATAAAGAGATCCACGTTGTTCTTCGTGGATGCTAAACGGGGGACAAATAGAGAGGGGGAATACGCTTTAGAGAGAGAGCAAAATGCTCGCTTCTGTGTCAGAGCAGCCCCGAGGGAGGTAGGAGCGGATCCACCGCGGTTGTTCCGCTGAACCTCTGGCTATTTGTGCGCAGCCAGGGCACGAGTGCGTGGCTTGGAGCTGCTTCCGAAGGCTCAGGGCCCCAGAGTTTGGCGCTTTCTGGTCCTTCTTCCTCATCCATCCCCTCCGTGGGCTCCCGTCCTCCTGCAGTGCGTGTCCAGCACCCACCCCAAAATCCTGCAGAGCCCCAGGTGTGCGCGAACGAGTCTGTGGCACTCGTGTGAGAGGCGCGGACACTGCGCGGAGATGTGGAACACGCAGGAGAGGTGTGGGGTGCGTGTGAACCCCTGGGGCGGTGGAACCAAGGGGTCGGGACGGGGCTGGGAGCGGAGCTGCTGCTGCTGCCGGGCTCTACCCGGCCTGGAGGGCACCTGAGCCCCCTGCAGCCCCGGGTGGGCTTCGCGGGGCAGGTGTCGGGAGCCTGTCCCCATCTCCATCCCGGTCCCCATCCCCGAGGTCCGGCCCGTGGCTCGGGGGTCGCTGGGTGCCCGCAGCCCCCGCCCGCAGCGGAGAGAACCCCTCGCTCTCCCGGGCACGCCGCTCGCAGCCAGTTTTCCTCTGTTCGTCATAAAACGCAGGAATTCCGGGCTCTGACAAGGCGACGTGACAACATGAAATGCAGGCTCGGAGCGCTCGTGGCTTTAGGTAATGAACGCTTGGCCGGAGCGAGGCAGAAAAGCCCAATCCCAAATGTTTATGTCAACAAATCCATCCCCGGTGACTGAAGGTCCCGGGAGAGCCGCGCTGTGCCCGGCTGGCCTGAGCCGCCGCTCAGCAAGTCCGGGTTTTAAGGACCGGGATAATTTATCGCGTTGTTTTTAATGTTTATTATTTATTGCTCTAATTATTTTTCACTTTCTATTGGGAATTTAAAATATATAGATGTACCTGGAACAGATGCCAACTCCTTTCAGTCTCACTCAACTTCTAATCATCGCATCTGCTTTGTGTCAGAAAATACTTTGGGAACAATTTAACTTTGCATTAAAATAACTAATTAAAGCCACACCTCCCCGGTCTCTTGCGAAAGTGGGGGAGGAATTTCAGTAAGTGCATCGCTTTTAATGATAGCATTCTGATTTCCCTGCCTCGCTGTAATTTATTCAGTTACAGATCTGCCTGCGGGGCAGCTCCCATTAGGACGATGATGAAGTCTCATGAGTAAAGCTTGACACCTCCCTCCTAATAAAATATAATACTCAATTAACTCGGCCTTTCTGAAGGCTTTAATTGGAACAAGTTAATAATGGGCGCAGGGTGAATTGTCATGCCATCCGCAGGCTCCGGGAAGGTGCCACGGATCCCTCCTGCCTTTCCCAGAGCAGAGGTTGTAACCGAGATTTGGAAGCTTTTCCTTCAACACCCTTGTGTGCCGCAATAAATCTGTATCCATTTAGGGATCTATCATAACACACGCAAAGCTCCTGCGCTCAAAGAATTTCCAGCAAAAAGATTTAGCTGTAATCCCTGACACAGCTGATTTATTCCGAAGGTTAAAAAACACCGCTGGTTTATTTATAGCCCGGCTAAGGGAGCACTCGGGACAACCGGCCGGGCAAGGACAGGGCCGAGGGGGATTCGCCTCGCCCTGGATTTCGGGGGACGATGCTTCGGGAAAAGGGAATCCGGGAAAGAAGCAGGTTTCTCCCGTTTTAATGCGGCGGTAAATTCTAATTTGAAGAGTTTGCGTGGAGACAGGGTTACCTCAGCTTTTTGCCCTACATTTGCGAAGTGGGAAGGTCACCGGGTTTTTTTGTTTCCAGGGAGTCGGGAAAGGGGTGAGCAGGGCGAGCTCCGCGAGTCCCTGCGCTCCTCGAGCCCGCACCCCTCCCCACAGCCCGGCTCGCCATGGGTCTGATCCCCTTTTCTTCCCGACCCAGAGGGGTGCTGAGCCAGCCGGGATGCGGCTGGGAGCCTGTGGCACGGGAGAATTCCCGGTGCTTCCAGCGGCGGTGCCCGGAGCGGGGAGAGCGCGCCCGGGAGAAGCCCCAGAGGGGGCAAACACACCTGGGCAGAGGGCAAACACACCTTGTCCCCGCGCCCTCCCCTAACCCAGACAGCCCTCCTGCGACAACATTTCCATAGGGTGGCACTCGGGTGTGCCCCTGGCTCCTCTCATCCGAGCCCCCCTCGCCAGGGGAGGGTGGTCCAGCACCCACTCTCCGAGCCTGGCCCCAAAACTGCGCCACAGCACAGCACCCTGGTGCCCTGAAATGCAGCACTGCAGGGCCCCCGCCAGGGTTAACCTGTCCCAAATCCCCCCCTCCCCAAATCCTTCGGGAGTGGAGATCTGTCTCTCTCTAAAGCACAGAGCTGAGGTGGAGTCGAGGGGAGAGCTCCCAAGGAAAGGGCTGAAAATGATGGAAACGCCACTGGAGCACGGTGTTGTAAAGAACAGAGGCGCCTAAAAGCGGTTGTTAAAAACAAGGAAACCTCATAAAAGCTTTGGCTTTTGACTCCGAAATGTTGACTTGCAATTCACCTTCATGCGCTGCAAATTTGGCTTTAAATCAGATCGAGAAAGGGGAAATAATCATAAAGGCAACCCGAACATTCCTTTGAACTTGACCCAACGGTGCAAAACACACACGGAGAGAAGGCACCTTTCAAAGGACTCCAAACACTAACAGACCCACACGCGATTAAACATGTTTTTTCTTTTTTAATTTAATTCGAAATAAGAGATAAGAAATAATAAATCTTCAATAAAATATATAAAATTGTACAAGGCATCCCTTTCAAAGGGATTCTCCTATAATGGGAGATCAGGGGTGAGGGGAAGGGAGAGAGGAAGTTCATCTATAGTGGGTCCCAGGCAACATCAACGCCTGGGTCAAAACAAACCAAAACCAACAAAACCTTGTGGCTTTTTTTTTTCCCTTTTTTTTTTCTCTGATTTTTTGTTTGTTTGTTTGTTTCATTTCTTTCCTCCACAACAGCATGCTAAGAAAATAAATCCAGGAGAAGCTCTGACTTCAGTGCTCCACAGCCTTGGGAGTAACTTCCTCATAAAGTTTAGCAAGAATAATACAAATAATACAAGAGTTACAAGGAGAAGCCTGGGGAAGGTGCTGCCAGAGCTCCCACGGGGACAGAGAGGTCACACAGTCTCTTATCACCCCACTGCCCTGCTTGTGGGGCTGATGTGGCACTCGGATCTCTCTTTGGAAGGGCTTGAAGCACGAGTCACTTCTATTGGCATCCTCAGAATGGAAGAAAACTCAAGGGGTTCTATTTAACACAGGCTGTGGCAAATACTAACAAAAACCCCATAACAGCCCCCAGAAGGGTTCAACAATCCTTTAGGGGAACAACCCCATGTCTTCCTCCCCTCTCTCCTGGCTTTCCAAGAGCCTTGCAGAGCCAAGATTACCTGGCTGCAGCCAAAGATTTCTAAGCATGCCAATAGGAAGAGATAAAAACCAGTCTGCCTAAGAACCCTGCCTTGGCTCTTCACCTCCCCTCCCAGTGCTTTACAAAGGCTGAAGCTATTTATACACAGAAAGGCATTACAGGAGCCGTGGTGGGGAAAGCTGGGCTCTACATTTAGGGGCCCTGCTGCTCATCTCGCTGAGGTTTGGGATGCAAAACTTTGCCCTCCCCCTCCCGAAATGCAGGGAATTGCTGGCTCTGAACTTCACTGAGACTCTACCGGCTCTAGTTTCTATTTACACGTCTCTAGCTACAGGCTCTGCTGTCTTTAAAAAAAACAACAAAACCTGGATTAGACCTTTTTATTTCCCTCCCCCCTGCCCCCCATGTGAAGGGATGGCAACTTAGAGCGTGGCTCCAGGGCACACACCCCTCTTATTTCAAACCCGTGTTGGGCCCCGCCAGGAAGGTGTCAGGGAATTTCTGCCTCCATATGATGAAATTGCTTTTTCACCCGCTCTTTTTTTAACCTAGTTTTACGTGCACTGGATAAAACCCCTACATTTACTCGATTTTTATTTTTTAATGTTGTTTTTTTATGCCTTTTTTTTTTTTTTTTTTTGCTTTGCTTTGAGGAGCAGACTCTGAGCGCTCAGAGCACTCTCAGGAGACGCCCAACCCGTAGCAAACTCCCAGACAACTCAGGATTGCCAGACAGAAGCGTGCAGAAGGAATGGCCAGTACTGGTTGGGGTTCTGCCTTCTCAGGGGCTGGACAGGATCCACCAGGAAGTCTGTGTCGGATCTTCTTAGGATAAGTGGTACATGCTGTATCCAACGGGAGTGGCGTAGAGTCCAACGGGCGGGATGGGAAGCACAGGTCTGTGAAAGGGGTAGGATGTCCCATACAGAGAGGCAGCCTGGATGGGGGAGTTGATGGGGAAAGGGAGGCTGAACCCCGACGGCAACATAGGCTTCGCTGCCATTTTGAGCTTCTCCAGCTCGGCCTCCTGCAGTCTCTTGGCCTTAGCCCTCCGATTCTGGAACCAGATTTTGACCTGGGTCTCTGTGAGGTTGAGGGAGCTGGAGAACTCTGCTCTCTCGGCGATGGACAGGTATTGCTTCTGGCGGAACTTGCGCTCCAGAGCCAGCAGCTGGGAAGTGGTGAACGGGGTTCGGGGCTTCCTGTTGGTCTTGTGCTTCCTCAGGGTGCAGGCAGTGGGGCTCAGGTGTCCTGCAAGGAAGGGAAAGGCCTGTTATCACAGCAGCAGGGACACCCCGGAGCTCTGAGGGGATGCTGTGCCTGATGGGTGTCCCAGGGATCCCCTCCAAACACGGGATCCATTGGCAAGGGGCTCTGGAAATCTTTTCCCGGCCAAACTTAAATTCACAGCACCTCAGCTGATGAGCTGGGAAGGGGAATTTTGCCTCAGCGATTTCAAAAGGGATAGAGGATTCACAGGTCGCTTTGGGAGTCACTGCAGTGGGGTTTAGAGCACACAAAGCAGTACAACTCCAGGAAAGCACAGGACGAACACCACGAAAGCAGGAGATTCCCCAAAGGACAGTGGGGCAAGAGGAGAGCCCAGCCCTGCTCCAGGATTTCCCCACCAAGCACAAGAAGTGACAAGCTGAAGAAGGTCTGACAATTTTTGTGGTTTTGCTAACTGGACATTTTTTCTTGCTGTTTCTTCTTCCAAATCAAGTTTCTCCTCTGCTTATTAACTTTGATTTTCAGTGGGTATTTTCTGATTATCAACCAGTACAAAAAAAAACCCAACAAACTCAAACAAGAAAGCATTTAGCTTTTATGACATTTGCCAATTAAAAAATAAAACAAAACCCAGACAAAACTTCAGCATTTTGTAGCCAATAAAAGCCAGGAAATCCACCACCTTTTGTGTCCAGCCAGGTTAGGCAATATTCCCGGGATGGCAGAGTGCTGACTTGCCTTTAGATTAATTTAGCACTTCACAAATAATTTTGCAATCTAAAGAATAACAAAAAAGCAGGCGGCTGACTTCAAAAGCTCCATAATTTGGCTGTGTTTTGCTCACTCCTGGGGCACAGGACAAGTCACCCTGGCTGGACACAGCAAGTGACACCCAGGCTGCTGAGTTTTGTTCACGCTTTGTTGTCTGCTTCAAACTCTCCTCAGTATTTGCACTTTGGGTTTTCTGGGCTCGTTTCTCTTTTATTTTTAAAAATAAGACAGACTAAGAAGATGTTTAAACGTGTATCAAGCTATTAAAAAAAAAATCCCACGAGGGAATTGTTAAAAAGTTCAGAAAGGGGAGGGAGAAAACAGTTACAGCGGAAAAAATTAAACTACTCTTATTGCTCTTCCTCGGGATCCTGAAAGCCAAAATGAAAGCTTTTTTAGGAAACAACTTGTCAAACATTGGCCTGTGATCCCACCAGGGCACTTTAATAATTCAGGCGCTCACCGTGACAGCTGATTCACTCCTAAAACTGCATTAAACTAAAACAACAGCAAACCGTCCCTGAACTCCCTGCAGCTCTCCCCGTTGTTCCACGCTGTTTTTAAACCCAACTCCTTTCTTTTTTCCCAAAGCGAAGTCCTCCCGGGACTCAGCTGCTCGCAGCAGGGACGGCGTTTGGAGGGGTGGCCGTGGTGGCTCCTGCCGCGCACGGGGGAAACCGCGGAAAGACGCTTTTCCATGGAATTCCATGAAATTCCGGGACGTATTCCCCGCGGGATACACCCCAGAATTCCCAGGCTTCTTCCCCCGCCGCCCCCCGAGGGATAGCCAGGCTCTGATAAAGCAGCAGGGGCCGCGGCCACCGCAGTCCCCGGAATTGCCTTTATCCCGTGCCTCACTCATTTGTTTCGCTGCTCTTCTTCTGTTTATCCTCCTTTTTATTAGCCGATGTCAGATAAAAAGAATATTTTGGAGAGGGTTCCCTCTCCGTCTTCTTTAAATTCCGACTTTTGCAACTTTTCCCCCAGCTCATCCCACCCGAAATGTTAATATTAATAACAATAAATCGAGGGGCTGTTTTTAAAGTCGAAGTTCTCCACGGACAGGCGATTTTCCTGCGGGAGATTCGGCCACTGCCTCCTGCCGAGGTGGGAAATCAGAAAAATGGTCGAGGCCGAAGGATTTTCCCTGCCCTGATCCTCAGTTTTCTCCCCAAATTCCTCTGAAGCCACTGGAACTCCCAGCTACTGAAGTCCTTTACAACACTATTCTGCCGATCCCGAGAACGAATAATTTTCAAAGAGAAAGAGGAGGAATTTCGAAGGGGAAAAAAATGTAGAGGGAGATTATTAGGCCGTGTCTAAGCCTGGGTTTTGGGCAGATTTAGAGAAGGGGTCCAAACAGGGGCACGCGCTTCTTTTCATGTTTTTCCAGCACACTTGGAGTACATGAAAATTAAAAACTGGAGCTACACAGGGCATGCCACGGGCGGGACGCCTTCCTCCTGCCCTCTCCCAGCACGATAGAAATCAAATTAATTCGGGGTTATCAAAGAAAAGGAAGTGGATGAAAGCCAAATGGAAATTATTGTTAAAAAAAAAAAAAGAAAGCTGTAATAACTTTAGTAACTTTCGTCTTGCAATATTAGATTGAGGAGTAAATTCCGTGAGACAGTTCACGTCTGTAAAGCGTCCGACTTAAATAAAAGCAGAGCATTTAATTTCCACCAGGCAAGTTTGAGATGCGCGGAGGAGAGCGGATAAATCCTGACACAGGTGCGCAGCTTCCCTGCCACGGCAAGGCAGGAATGAGCACGGCCGGGATGCTCCTTCTCCTGAAGGATGCTTGGGAACTTTTAAACTTAAAAGCAAATTTTTTTTTCCCCCCTGTTTGTTTTTAAGGGATGGCAGGGAAAGCGAAAGGCGGCTCAGAGCCGCTCGGACTGCGAAGGGGTGTCAGAAGTGACCTGTCACCCTCCGGACCGAGTGTCCCTAAGGCTCGGGGACGGGGCCGGGAGGGACCGCGGGGGCTAAAGGCGTCAGGAGCAGTTCGGGGAACTTTGACAGGCTCTGGAACCAGGGATGGGGGACGCTGGCTCGAGGTTGGAAGGGAGAATTCCCGAATTCAAGAGATTGCTGCGCATCGCGGACGGGAGAAGGGAACAGGGAGATATTCCCATTGTTGCAATGGGATAACATAAATGGACAAACTGTCTGCCAGCGGACCGCGAGTCGGGAAAGGGAGCTGGTCCCTGGTGATTTCTGATCTTTCTATGGCTTTGAAGGCGGTATATATTTATATACAGACGTGCAGTCACGTGTAGAAATGTATAACTATATAAATATATAACCGCAATAAATAGATGAAGAAATAAGTATCCTATATCTAAGAATTACACACACATGAATATGTATAAAAGTATCACGGAATCGCATTTTCAGCTTGGAAAGGACCTTAAAATCATCTCCTTCCATGGGCAGCGACACCTTTCCCTAGATTAGCTTGCTCAGGGCCCCATCCAACCCGGCCTCGAGCACTCGCAGGTATGGGAATATCGGCTATAAATCCTAAGGTAAAACACAGGATCTACGAGTATTTATCTGGGTGCTCCAGCGCATCCCCGCCCGCCCCCGGCACTCACTTGGCGGCGGGGAATATCTCCCGGCCTCCGACGGGATCCAGGACGAGCCATCCTCCGAGTTCTCCGACTTCACCGAGGCGGTGTCGAAGGTTTTTGTAAGCGCCCCGGGCGGGCTGTGCGCGTCCCGGGAGCCGTGGCCCGCCAGCAGCAGGTTCCTGGAGGTGCCCACGGCCGCACCGTCAGCGCTGCCGCCAGCCGCGGGCAGCGGCGGCTCCTTGGGGGGAGGCTTCTTGTCGGACATGAGCGCTTCCACGCTGAACGGCAGGCTCGACACCTTCACCTTGTGGTGCTCCTCGGCGCCGGCCGCCGGGCCTTCCTCGTCGGAGGAGGAGAAAACCTCCTTGGCCTTGTGAGGGGAAGCCATGGCGGTGCGGCGGAGCTGGCGCTGCCCGGCGAGTGCGGCGGAGCGGGCCCGGCCGCCCCCCTTTTCCCCCTCTGGGGCTCCCCGCCGCTGTCCTCCTTCGCCGAGCGGGGGAGCCGCCCCGTCGCCCAATCAGCGCCCGCCGTGCCGCGTGACGTCACGAGAGGCGTCTCCCCATTGGCTGGGAGCGCGCGGGNAATGACACACGGGCAGCGGCGGCTCGGGAGCCGGGCAGGGCTGTAATCACAGCACAGCAAGGCGGGGGGGAATAAAAACCCGCCGCGGTAATTAACGCTGATGATGAGGCGAAGAGGGAACTTCAGACAAGCGCGGCTCTGCCCTCTCCTCCCGCCGCCGGCTCGGCTCCTCCTGGGGCACCCCAGGCTCATCGCGGCACCCCCGGGCTCATCCCGGCTCATCCCGGTCCTCCTCGGGGACCCCCGCACCGCCGACCCTCCCGGAGCAGGGTCCGTCCTCCCCTTCCCTCCATCTCCCCCCAAAAGGAGTCCTTTTCTCGAAATAGAGGGGCCTGGGGATGCGGGACACGGGAGGAGGGATGCGGGAGGAGGGATGCAGGACACAGGATGAGGGATGCAGGATTCAGGCCCCGCGCACCCAAACGCTCCCCCGCAGAAACGCGGGCGCAGCTCCTTGCGCCGCTGTTTTTTCATCCAATTTTTTTTCTTGTTTGCGTTTCCACGGCAGCAAGGACCCAAGTCGAGAAAAACCACTCTGCGGAGGTTAGATCTGTAATTATTATATTTTTTTTTCCAGCGTCAATTACACACGTGATGAATATATGAGCTTTAATAAATTAGGGGCACGCAGCCCTTAATTAAAAGTCATATCAAACCAGTACTATGAAAGCGATTCTCTCACTTTTTGACTTCCTACCAGTGGTATGAATAAAGAGTATCCTTTAAAAAGCTTTTATAATTACAGTGTGGATAAAAGCAAATACATATTGTTCTTTTCATAATTATTTTAATCTTGCACCAGGCGTTATTTCATGCTGTGCCCGCAACTTTCTCAGGTGTTTAGTTTGGGTTTGGTTTTTTGTTGGTTTTTTTTTTTTTTTAATGTCCAGAGTGCGCAGTGTCTGGGAGCTGTTTTGGTGTTATAATTTATAAATTAGGGGGTTTTTTAGAGCCACTAGAAACCATCCTGAGAAGACGACAGGCACAACTCCTCTCCCCAAGCCCCGACTTTGGGGGCAGCTCACATAAAGCTGCAGGCTCGGTACTGCACGGCTGCAGGACTCTACTCCACGAACATTTGGATATCTCCCTTCCACTAAACATGGAGGATTTCATTAGCTCATCTTTCGCTCGGTTTGGACTCCTGACTTTCAGGAGCAGCGCTTCTTGGAAGTCCCGTGCCCCGCAAATTGGGATTTCCCAGCTGGAGGATGGGACTGTATGGAGTGCACTGTGCTGGGCCCGGGGGTCCTCCCGACCCCTTAAAGCTCTGGTCATCTCTCCCCACTGGTCAGCCACCAAATATCTGAGCGGCCCCAGCCCTGATAGCATCTCGCCTGGTGCCAGGGAGAGCAAATTGGGACGGGGGCAGGGGATTGCCGTGTGGGAAGGAGCGTGGGAGGACATGTACGAGAAGCCGTGTTACAAAACCCCACTCATCAGCGGGACTAATAGCAGGGTTTGCACACTCATTACTGATTGCTGGCAGTGTTATTGCAGACCTCGATGGGTTAAGGATTAAATATCTGCGAATAGAAGCGATGCTTTGCGTTGCCTCAGTCCAGCCAGCCTGGCTGCAACATTTCAGTCAGCAGAGCCCCGATTCTCTGAGGGTGAAAATAATAGTTAATTCCACAAGCTGATGCCTCTCCAGCTGCTCCTGTTAACCCCAGTTTGTCACTTCTCCTTCCCCACGTCTTTGCTGAGAGACACAGAGACAGCAGCCAGGCAGCCCCGGCCTTGCAAAGCTCTGCTGCTGCAGCGAGGTTGAGTTTGTCCCTCTTCTCCCCCTCCTTTCCCTTCCTTTCCTTTCTCCATGCTTCCTGCACCGTGACAAGTAAATGAGAATTGATGGACACGCAGGAACAATGTCTGTGTGTCAGGAACAATGCACCGCCCGTGGAAAGCCATTGTGGGGCTGCTGAAAATGCCGCGGATAATTACACCGCGCCCCCAAAGTCAATGCCCGCTGGAAGGGCGCCTGGGGAACGACAGCTCGGGGTCATGGTGACACCGATCACGTCCCTTGGGTGCCGCTTCTCTCCCCGGGTGCCCCGTTGTGCCCCGGGTGTGCAAGCTCCGTCCCCGTGGGCTTGGAGAGGCTCCTCTGCCTTGCCATCCTTTGGGAGGCTGGAGGAAAAGAGGGCACCAAGGGGCAAGCTGCTTTCGGTGCTGTGAAGCACAGAGCACAAGTTGGCTCATCCAGCCTGGTCTGGATGAATTTTGGTTGCCATAGAGGTGCCTGGGGTAGCAAAGCGTGGGCAGGGTTCGCTCGTGGTGTTTTCCCTCTTCAGTCTCAGTCCATTGCGAAATTGGAGAATTTTCTGTCTAAAGTCTGAACCTGGAGATTTCTCTCCTCTTTCAGCCCTCCCCTTCTTCATCCTCCTGCTGTCAGTTAAATAACAGAGAATGAAGCCCCACACGATACTGAATGTCCGCACGGAAACCTCGCCGAGACGGGGTTTGGAGAAATTTCTAGGAATTAAGGCTTTCTCCCCCTATCCAGGATCTCAGAGCGGCAGCCCAAACTCAGATCAGCAAGGAATTCCCCCAGGCCGAGGGAACGACGCGAGTCGGGGGCTTTGCCCTGCCGGGCTCCCCTTTTGTGTCCCCGCTGAGACCCCAGTCCCGGAGCTCGGCCGTCGGGGCTCGGCGGAACCGGGCCGGCTCTGGGGGCCATGGCCGG
>VZRF01004307.1:262248-294680 GCA_013396875.1 Vireo altiloquus
GCTCCAGCAGCAGCGGCAGCAGCAGCAGCAGCAGCAGCAGCAGCAGCGACGGCCCGTCCTGGCCAGCTCCGCCTCCCCCTCTGCCTCCCCCTCTGCCTCCCCCGGGCTCCAGGCTACCCCTGGGCCCACCTCCGCCTCTCTTTTCCCAGCCTGGAGGCGGAGGGAGGTGTCGGGCAGGCAGTGCCGCAGCATCCTCGCTCCTGTATCCATCAAGCCGGGAGCAGCATCCCCCGCCACGAAATTCCACAGCATCGTTAGTCTGGGATAGCTGGGGATGGTGGATTTGGGGGAGGGGGCTGTCCAACATCCCACTCACCCCCCTTATCGGTGTAAATCAGGAGGGAACTCACTGGGACCATTACACGAACGATGTCCCGCGCCCCCAGTCCCCGTAAAGCACCAGCCCCTGTCCCTCCCAGACACCTCGGGAGGAAAAAACGCCCGTGGGCAGTGGGGAGCGCGGCTATTCTCCGGGAGGGAAAACATCACGAGCATTTCCCCCTCCTGTTATGATCGATTTGGTTAATAATCCGTTTTCTAGAGACAGGAGATTTTTTTTTTTAACGAGCCGCCGTGAGGCTGCCGTGCGGACATCCTTCAAGGGAGGAAGATAAGGCTCCCGATTTGCCTCGAAAAAGAAAGGCAGGAAAATGGAATCAGAGTGGGCATCAAGTGTAAGTTTTGCCCCGGAACGAGGTGTACACCGAGGGAATGTTTGATGTGTCAGAGGCTGGGAGATTATTGTTTCATCGCTTTGCCCCAGATGAGACCCGGAGCCAAGAGAAAGGCGTTGCATTAACAGTAATACGCGTTTATCTCCAGACGCTAGAAAGGAATTAAAGCGAGCTGAACATCAGAGCTTCCGAGGGATCAGGGCTGGTTACCGACGCCTCGATCTAGATCCACCTCTGGATTTCCGAAGCCGTTTTGGCTGACAGCTCTTGGCTGCGGAGCCAGCTCCGGGCGGTGTGAGAGGGAACCCTTCCCGGAGCATCCTTCGGGGGGACGCGTCCCGCAGAGCCGGGCAGGGGGCGGGGAGGGCTCTGCCCCGGCTCCCGGTGCTCGGGGAAGGTGGAAGCGATGGAGCCGAGCTGCACTAAGTGCAATCACGCGTTGTAATTGTCCCCCGTGTCACCCGGCAGCGGTCCCCATGGATCGCACCGGTGTCATCCACTCGTTCCGACAGCGAGAGCACAACGAACCTCGCTCGTTTAAGGGTTGAAAACACTCCTCTCGCACCCGCCGAGGGTTGTTCTCTCCCCGTCTCTGCGCAGGTATTTGATTTACCAGCAGATATTTATTCTGCTTGGCAAGAGGCAGGGGATAGCTGGGAGAGATCAGATGTCTTCCTGCTCAAAGCAATTAACAGTTTTGCCCTTAAGGGTTGAAAACAATTTTTTTTTTTTCTCAAGGTAATAACTTTTCAAATAAACACAAGGAGAAGGTTCGAGGGAGGAAAGCGCTGGTAGAGAGGTTAAATTTACACGCAGAGAACTCGCGGTCAAGAGGATCGCGTGGAGATGGGGATTTCGGAGGTGATGCACGGCCTCTGGCTGCGGAGAAATGCGGGACTCCGGGGCTGCCCTGCGAGCCCAGACCCCGGCGAGTCCTGCTGTGCCCTGGAGGCCAGGGCCGGATCCCGCTCCCCCCAGAGCTGCTCCCCCCAAAGCGCAGGATCGAGCCCCGCGGTGAGAACCCCCGGGCACCTGCTGGAGCCGCTCGGGGCCGTCACAGGACCCCCCCAAATCCACCACTGGCAAAGATTTGGGCAAAATAGTTCAAGGTTTGGCCCCGGTGCCATCGTCCCTCCCCGTCCCCCACACTCCGAGGGCAGAGAGACCCCCCGGGACTCCCCAGAGAGGGGGAACGTCAGAGGGGTACCTTCCATTTTTTAAATTTTTAAATTTATTTTTAAAAGGCAGAGAAAGGCAAAAAAATACGGTCTATGTCATTAAAACTTTTTTTTTCCCCTCTCTCCCCCTGACTGTTTCTGTTTGCAAACGGTTTCCATTGAACGTGTTGCAGGGAATCCTAATAATCGCTCACACCTTCCTGCCTGTCTGGGCGATGAATAAACCAACATGATTCAGCCAGGGAAATAATGCGTGGAGAGTGAGAAACTCAAAGCTGCTGCTTTGGCTTAGATTTGGGCTCCCGATTATTCCCGGAGTGTCCTCCCCTTCCCGCACAAACAAGCAGCCGGGTTTGTTTTCACGGGTGCATTTTATTTTTATCGATTTTCAGATAGATTCGTTCTCGGTGTTTCCCCCGCTGCCTTCCATCAGTCTTGGGAATGCAGAGGGAGTGCGGGATGAGAAATACCCTGAACGCGAAATACACGGAGCCGTCCCGTGCCCAAAGGCAGCTCCTATAAAAATCCTGTTGTTTGTGCAGTGCACTCGCGGTGTGATGTGTCCCACGCTGGATGCAATTCCACAATTCCAATACTCTCCCGTCAGTTATTTGTTTTCCTATTCAGCTCCACGTCATTATTTCCCAAATCTATCCCAAGCCTCCTGAATGATCGCAGCTTTGCCACTGCCGCTTGTCTTCCGTAATTTCCCATCTCTTTTTGATTATCCTGGACGCTGTAATAAACCGATCAATAAACAGCTTTTGAGTTACAGGCTTAGATTTGGTACAAATTGATTGTGAGGGTGCCAGACTCCGTGAGATCAGCTGGCTGATTGGTTTTTTTTACTTCTCGAACTCCATTTCTTCAATAAAAATTTAATTTTTCGTATTTTTTTTTTCCGAAAAAAACCACACGTTGAAGTGACATTAAATTTTATTTATTTTTATTATTTTTACTCGGTAGAAGGAAGATGAGGACTGACTCTGCAGCTGTTTGGGGCTCGGTTTAGCTGTGCCCGCTGGCTGAGGAGGGAGATGCTCATGTCCCGGCGCCCAGGCAGGGACAGCCCGTGCTGC
Organism: Vireo altiloquus; assembly: GCA_013396875.1. Classification (NCBI taxonomy): domain Eukaryota; kingdom Metazoa; phylum Chordata; class Aves; order Passeriformes; family Vireonidae; genus Vireo; species Vireo altiloquus. Next base: position 265,180 of record VZRF01004307.1, read on the forward strand.
CTCCCCCGGTGTCACATCCCTGGCCGGCCGTCCAGGCTGTGAGCTCAGCGCTGGCTGCTGCCAAAGCCGCGGCGATCCCCGCAGGAATCCGGAGATGGCAAAAATCCTCATCCCAGACTCGCTTTTCCATCCCTCCCTCCATCCCTGTCCTCTCACCCACGGCGTGGAACGTGAGTGGGGTGGGCAGCGAGCACATTCCACTCCGGATTCCAGCCAGCCTTCCACGGTTACAGGGATTTTTCCCCCCCCCTTCCCCATTTTTTAATTACTCTCAGGGTTCTTTCACGGCTTTCTCAATGACTCTGATTGCATTTCGAGCTGATATTAGCCCAGGAGTGAATGCCATCGGCATCCCCGCCATGGTCCGAAGGGGTGGGGAATTTATCTGGATGCTCCTGATTCCTCTGTCGATCGTATTGGTTCCAAGCCTTTTTTAAGCAGGGCAACAATTTTTATTTGTGTGTATAAATATATTTGCACGGAGAGTTGCAACAAGAAGAATGAATCATACTTCAGAATGTAGCAGATGTTGGAAGGATGCTCGTTCAGAAAATGATGAAATTAAATCCATCCAATTCTTTCACAGATTTATTTAGCACAGATTCACAGAAATCAGAGAGAAGCAGAATCCCCAACTCCTCTATCCTTGTTAGTATAATTTTCCCTCTTTCTACACATGTAGGTAGGAATATCTAACCCTGCCTTGTTTCCATAATTTGCCCCTGGAAAATAACCCTCTTTCTAATGTAAGAGTTATCTTTGCCTGTGCACTTACAAAATACATTTTAAGCAACTTCATTTGTAGTCTCTAAGATGTGAAAAATTTAAAAAGTCTGCAAGTCTAACTCTGAGGTGGCTGCTTGCAGAGATTTTGGGGAGGAAGCACTTCAGGGAAGGTTTGTCTCTTGTCTAAGAGATTTTTCTTCGTGTAAAAGACTGACTCAGGTTTTCCGCGCTTTCATAAAAAAAATCTGCATTTTCTTCTGACTGCACAACCCCAATTCATTCCACCGAAATGCTCCTTGGACAGTAGCTCCCCACTGCTCCTCATCTGCAAAAATCTCAGTTATCCTATGGAGAAACCCAATTGTCTTTTCAATGCTTGTATTTTGTTTTTTAACAGCGGCGATAACAAGACCACGGTGCCCAGAGATGCTCTTGGGATTTAAGTGTTTGGTTTGTAGCTGGACTCTGATCCCAGCAGTGGCTTGGCTTTGGTCAACTTCCCCAACTGTGCTGCATCAAAACGTGGTGCAGAATGTTTCAGGGTGGATGCAGCTCAGGGTCCCTTCCCGAGAACAGCGACAACGGTGAGGAAACGTGGGGTGCAGAGATTTGTACCAAGCAAAGAGATTTTTGCAGCGTCAGGGTGTTTGATCGTGATAACAACGAGCTCTGGATATTTAAGGTTCAGTTAATAGAGGTTTTATTTCATTTGATTTACTCCAGATGGTTCTCAGCCACAACACAGAGGCTGAGACAGCAACCAGAGCTCCGGCGTGCAGGAGGCTCTGAGTAATGAATTTTCATTTGGCCCACAGCAGATAAGAGCCCAGGCAAGGCTTGGATCTGCAGCAGTTGGGATTCCAGAGCCCTGCTCTGCTCAGGGGGAGCAGGAGAGGGCTCGGGAGGTGGCTGCTGCTCGTTACAGCACAATGAGAGCCAGCTCCGTGTGCGCCAAGAAAATCATCTCAAAATTATGCTAACAGTTTTCTGTGGAGGGATAAATCCCAAGCTCGAGCAATCAGGAAAGTTTGGTCAGCCCTGGGGTGCAGTGCCAACACCAGCTCTGCTCCTCCATCGTTCCTGGGGTAGGGCCAGCAAAGCCAACCTCGTTGCGACCTAACTCCAATTACTGCTGGCCTAATCAGCCCCAGCTCTAACATGGTAACAAAGGCTTTGCATGACTCAAAATTCCCACCAGATCTGCTGGAGCATGACCAGTACCACCTAAACCCACAGAACACAGAGCAGACAGCAACAGAGAGATAAAGCTTCCTTTGTTTTTTCTTCACTTCCATTTGTGCTTTAAATAACACATTTTTTTTCCTATGCCTAAGTACATAATTCGCAAGTATAAATTCTTAGTTTATTCAGCCAGATTTTGATTTCTTTGGTCACGTTTCAAATAGGTGAAGATTGAGTGTGTCTCTGATTATGGGAAAAGAGGGAAAATTCTTTGTCGTGAACATCTCTACCTGTTACTAATAAAGGAGAAAGTGGCAGGAGCCCTCAGAGGGAATTGCTAATGGCACGATTAGAGAAGTTATTGGTGTGGTAGAATTCAAAGAGGATAATGCAAAAGGCAGATTATACCCAATAAATATGAAAGTTGCTGAAGCCTTCCGGGAAACACAAGAAGCTTTTCTCCCTAGCAACTCCTTCTTGCAAGTGTGACATTATTGTGAGCGATTATCCATTTGCCTTTCTTTCCTAGCAGAAAGCAAAATCCCATTTCTGTGTGTGTGTGTTTGTGTTCTGCAGCTCCATTCACAGTAAAATGCAAAGTGCTCTCCCTTTCAAGTCGCTGGATGCCAGGAAAAGCAGCTTTTGCAGAATGCAAACAGCAGCGAGTGAATCACGGGGTATTGCTGTCCTCGAGTCACCTCTGCATTCCCACCAGGGCTTGGATCCAGGGCAGGACATCCCTGCAGGTGCAGCTCATGCTGCAGGGGCCAGAGGGTCCTGAGGGAACCAAAGGGCCCCTTCTTAGTTCTACACTGGCCGTGGTTTGGGAGGTGGAGCAATTTGGGGTGAGGTCTGGGAGCCCACATGGATAATGTCTGTCTAAAGCTACCCTTCCCTCGATGTTGGAGGTGTTGGAGATGCTCTGTGGCTGCCAAAGGTTCTCCAGTCTGGGTGCAGAGCTGCTCCCTGGCTTTGCAGGCAGCTTTCCTTAGTCTGGCACCTGCTCCAAGGCTGAGCAGGAGGGGTGGGATGGGGCGAGGAGCAGCAGTTCCAGCTCTCCCCAGCTGCTCGTGGCCAGGCTGGCTCCCCACTCACCTCTGGTGCCCCCAAACAAGCTTTAAACCCCACCTGCAGCCCTGGGCTGCGTTCAGCAGACGCTGGAGCCCTGCCCAGCTGTGAGGGGAGAGCTTGGGAGCTCCCATCTCATCCCCAGTGCCTGCTCCCAAGGGAAGCAGCTGCCCTGTTTGTCTCCTCCTGTCCTGCTCCATCCTGGGTCCACAGCTCGAGCTGAGCTGTAACTTCCACTGAAGGACTGATTTCACAACGTGGGGAGCAGGAAAGTTGTTTCCAAGAGCCAATTCCACTTCTTTCCCCTCCAACAGGTTTCCTTCATCCCTTCCTTGGCTCCTGTGAGGGATGTGAGTGGTGCAGGTTGTTCTCTGCTGGAAGCAGGGTGGTGGCACAGACCCTACAGACGTGAGGGAACAACAGCATTTTCCAGCCACCAAGGATTCTGAGTCTCCGTCAGAAAGTCAAATCAATTCTTGTCTTCTCTTTTATGTATTTATGATTTTTTAGGCAAAGCTTTCCAACAACAATATAAAAAGGCAGGAGAAACATGAGATCATCCAGTGTTGGATTTGAGAGAGTCAGACACTCCTTCATCTGTGTATTCTCCTGCTAGCTCTGTGCAATCTTTAGGGAGAAGCATAAATACTGAGTAATTTTATTAACTGTCTCTTCTAGGGACTTGTTCAGGCCAAATTTGGATTTTATAAAACAAACAAGCAGGACTTTCTTTAAAAAAAGTCAAAATGTATGAAAGTATAAACAGAGGGATATTAAGTTTTCCAATTAGAAGAATTATCTTATATAATTAAAATCCTCACCACCACCTCCCAGATTTTGTGGTGCCAGGAATGAAAAAAGTATAAATGCAAACAACAGTGAGCTCTTCACTTCCATGATCCAAGTGAAATGAATGTCTTGGTAAAAGAAAAAAAAAATAAAAAAGAAAAAAGAGTGATGATTGAAATTCTGTTTTATTGAGTGCAGGTGTTCTTAATGGCGTAAGAGAAAATGTTTTTTGTTTTTAGGTTGTTGTTCCACTGAAGTTTCTGGACTGTAAAAACTGAGATCTGAAAGCAATCCAATCTGCAATGAAATGGGAAAAACATACCTGGGTTTAAAGGGGAACACCAGAAGCTGACAACAGCTTTTTCAGCCCTAAAATTCACTCTGCCTACCCAGGGTTTTGTTTTTTGAGAGCAACGTCTTTAAAACAATTTGCTGCACTCTGAAAACACTTGTTTTATTACCCATAAAGGTAGCTGATGATTTAGAAGATGGGTAATGCCAGGGTTTCTTTGGTTACCTCCAAACAATCTCTCTTTATATTCTCCCAATTATATCTCCATCAAACAGCGGCAGAGGAACCCTTGAGATCTGATTCCAGACACGTTTTTAAGTGTGTGTGTGTGTGTTCATCTCTCCGTGCTCGTGTATTTACAGCAACTTCACAGAGGAGAATCTCCGCTGCTGAGATCTCCAACCATTCCTGAAGCGACACAACCTTAAATTAAAAGCTGGTTAACGCAACGACAAGAGAATAAAAAGATTACTGTCTGCCCTTAGCGTTGTAACCAGCGCTGGAAACAGAAACCGAGCCGTGCATCCCTGACTCCCATCGGACTGAATGACTTTGGCATCACGGCTCCCACATCCAAAGCTGGATCTGCCTAAGCCGGCCGCAATTTGCATCCTAAGTCCAAGGAAATGCAATATCCAGCCAAATCTCCACTTCAATGGAGGCTGCTCGATTCAGCCTCGCCTCTCTGCTTTGAGCCGGCAGAATCCTCCGCGGGGCTCGCACCAGGCGCGGCCAAATCGCGGAGAAATTGCCCCAAAGGGGAGAGGAAAGGGCCGGCCCCGGGATGCGGGCGGATGGCAGCGCCATCGGAGCTCCTCTTTCATCCTCCTCTCGTTTGTTCTGGCGCCTCTGACAACGCACGCACTCGAAAAATTAATGGGTTAATCACCTGCGTAATGGCTTTGTAGCCAGCGCCAAGAGGATCTTCCCGAGCGCTGCTTGCGAGCTGGAATAAACATCTTCATCTGCAGCGCCGGGAGAGCCGAGGGGAGCAGGCTGCGATCGGGAGCCAGAGCTGCTGCTTTCCATTCCATTCAATCCTGGAAAAGCTGAAAACAAATTTTCCTTTTGCATTTTGCATTTCTTTTAAGAGTTTTCGCAGTTGGTTTTTTTAACTTTTTTTTTTTTTTTTTGCATTTCATTTAAGAATTATCAGTACGCCTATATCCATTTGCTTCATTGACTCTGTTCTGCTTAAAAATAAGGAGTTTTCATCGTTTTATATTTCTTTTTTATCAATTTATATTTGTTTTTCTCACATTATATTTTTCCCACTTTATATTTATTACAATTATAGACATGGATTCAAATGCACAATTCAACAAGCTTTTAAAAAACTTTTTTTAAAAAACATTAAACCTTCGATCACATTTCTAAACATATTTTTATTCAAAACTGAGACTAAAACATCAAAACAAATTTGAAAATACCCACAAAATGACCAAACCCAAACCGTGATATTTTGATGCTGGTGAAAAAGGGGATTTTTAAATACGAATATTTCATTTTTGGAAATTTCCCAATATCCCAGCGCAGCGTTTTAACAAAAATGTGTTGCACCTTGTGCTGACTGACAGGGCACAACTTCTGGAAACATCTTAATTGCAGCTCTGCAGGTTTGGTAGCTTATCACAACCATTTAAACAGTCAGACAAATACAGAGTAATATGATCCCCAGCCTTACACCCTCAAACCATAAAGTAAACTTGTTTTTCCATGAAGCAATTAGAAGGCTACATTTAGACATAGCCTTAAAATAAACAACAGGAGCGTATCTGAAAACATTATTGGATGTTGTAACTTGTGGGCTCACGGAATGAGAGTTTACAGTTACTGAAACTGCAGGGAAAATATTGATCAAGATGTGGAGGGGAAAATCAGGCTGGATGGAGGAAGGAATTTCCATTCTAACCCTGACTTTGCACAGTGATTCCCCTTCTGTGGTTTACAGAGACAGGGGTAGATTACAGGAAAACTCCCCAATTTCTCCCGTGCTTCAGGCACCTTTTTTTTTTTGCTTTTTCCTAGACCATCTTGAAGTTTTATTTCTGTTAATTAACTCCTTAATTTAAAAAAAAAAATCCCTCTGATGTCATATACATGTTCTAAAGCAAACACCTCTAGATGGTTTCCTGTTAAATGCTGAGTTTTGCCTGATTTACATCAGGGTAAATTTGACAGCCACGCTAAAACCCCACTCACAACATCCCTGAGACCTGGGATTTGTGTCTGGGTCATTCCTGCTTTGCCAAGAGTCCTGTCCCAGCTGCTGCTGGATGAAGAAACTCATCCCTGATCCCTCTGGAATCAAAGAAGCACAAGCCACTTGTATTTTCCTAGGATTAATTTGGGGTCCAGCACTGCATTTGGGGTCAGTGCCCTCTCCAGGAGGTCCCAGGTGTCCCAGGAGCAGGAATAAACCCCTGCCCTGCTCAGAGCTGCTGCCCAGAGTCTGAAAAAACCCCAAAACCTCAAACTTTCTGCCTCTCTCACATCTCCTGCTCCTTCCATCCCCTCAGTGAAGGTCATGTTCGCTGTTCAAAGAAACAAACACAAAAGGGGGGAGAAATCTGCCTCAAAATTCAAAGATAAGCTTCAAACCGGCCAAGAATCTCAGCCCATTTATTATCCCTCTGCAGCCAGTGATGCAGCATTTCCACCCCCTGAAACCACTGTTTTTTTCCCTCTTATTTGTCTTTTTTCAGGGATTTTCAGATGCCAGAGTAACCACAGTTTTCCTGTCAGAACGACTACGCTGGAACATCTTTCAGTGGATCCAGTGCGCTCTGTACTTTCTGCAGTTTAGAACACAGCCATAAAAAATTGCTCAAGGCTGAATCTTGGCGTATTAAGTGTCATCACAGAGGTAATTGCTTTTCTTTAAACACCTAGAAAAACAAAAACCCAACATGTGAAGTTGCCAAGAGGCTCTCATGTCCAAACACCTACACTTCCACAGAAGGGTTTCTTGGCTTTTCTTCCAGTCTTTCTGGAATTTTTTTTTTCCCTCTCTGCTGCTTTTGCAATTGAGTGGAAGCATCAGAAAACAAGCGAGATTGTTAACCCACAAAAATGTGTCCAGTTAACAAAATGTTAGGAAACAATGCCTGGGACAACTTGTCCTTATTACACCCTTTCCTAACACAAGTCTCTGGACTATTAGAGGAATGAGTAACACATGGCACTGAGGTTTGAATATGGCTCCTTTAATAATCCATTGTCAGCTCTGACAGCAGAAATGCCCTAATTCGGTTTATTTCTTGGTCCTTCAAACTTTGCTGCGTGTCAGTAAATTCAGATTTACCCACTTATGTTAAATCCTGACATAAAATGGGGATGGTGCTAGATTTTCAGGAGTAGATTGTTGCCTCTCTGTCAGAAATCTGCAAAAATTGGGGTATGGTTCAGTCCAGAAAACTGCTCTGGGTTCCCAATTTTGACAAAGCTTTCTCTAGCATAGTCAGCTTATTCTGGGAGTTCTCAACATTTGATTTGGAAATGGTAAAACAATATCAATTCAAGGAGCTGCTTTGGGTATTTGGATCTTTACAAGCTGGAACAGGAGGACTGTGAATGAATAAAACCCCCCGACAAAACAAAATAGCAAATAAGCCGTAACCACACCAAATATTTTCCCAGTCTGCCTTTCTGGTGTGAATTTCACCATTTTTCACAGCCCTTTGGTTATGGTTTTTGCCTTTTTAATTTCTAATTCCAGCACCCAGCCAGCCACTTCCCAAATTGCTGCTGTGGGGAGCTCTGAGTGCTGGAGACCAGCAATGCCAAACAGCTTTGCCTGTTCTCCTGGGGAACAAATTTACCCCCAAAGCTCCACAAGAAGGCTTTGCCATTGAAATGAGCCCTTGGGAGAGGCTGCCCCCACTCCTGGGTGAGCAGCAAGCACCAAAGAAATGGAAAGCTGAATGTTTGATGTGCCACAGAAAAATGGGTTTGTAGTTTTAGGAATTGCCTCATGGATTACCATGGGACCAAGATGGAGATTTTAGGGTGTCGGTGCCTTGTCCTTCCCCTTCTTCCCTCTTCTCCTTCTTTTTCCCTTTTCTCTGACCTCAGTTCCTATCATGTAGTAATTGGTAGAGAGAATTTAGTTTAGAAGAGACCTGTTAACAATATTGATAGTTATTGGATTTAGAAACAAAATAATATACGTAGAATTTTCCTATTTGATGATAAAATTATATAATCTCCCTGCTCTGGGTGTCTGTGGCCATTTGGCACCTGGACACAGTGGAGACGCTGTGCTCCTGAATCCTTGATAATCTAGAATAAACAACCTGAAATAGCAATGAAGTATTTTGTTATTTTTCCCTGACATGAGAGATTGAGAAGAAAAAGCATCCTGGGCACGAACCATCCCAGTGGGGCCCAACTGGGTTCTCACACTGAGCTGCCAAACTGCTCTGCTGCACTCCCCAGCCTGCACGAATCCATCACGTTCTGCTTTAATCCCGTGTGGCCGTGGCCTCTCCAGCCTGTTCCCTGTTTGGGGAATGCTGCCATGCAGCCAATCTCTCCTTTGGGAGCATCCCAGCCTTGCCCTGCTGCTCCTGTCTGGGCTGCAGCTCCAGCCGTGCCACTGCTCTGTAGCTGCCGGGAGGGTTCTGTCAGTCTTTCACCCCATCCCACTGACAGATCCACTGCCAGTTTTAATTAGTTTTTCTGTCTTAGTACGTAAGAGTTTCTGGGCTGGGTGATGTCGTGGTAGGAAATAACTGTGGGGTTCTGTACGGAGATTTCAGCCCTGATTTTGAGTGTGAAATTTGGGCGCTTCGTGCAAAGAGTGGGAGAGCTGTCAGCTCCTTCTGCTGAGGGATTCAGAGCTCGTTGCTCCTGCTCCTGGTGGCTCCTGCTTTCCCTTGTTTTTTCCTAGTGATGCCTTAGGTTTTACCTTTTCTGTGTTTCCAGCCCTGCAGTGCCCAGTGTGACTCTGCAGGTCCCTGGAGCTCGTTCAGTGCTGTTCTCTCATGCTCACACTGACATAACAAAGCCTCTCCAGCTCGCTCTCCAAGGACACCCAGACCCTCCTGGGCCCAACAACTGCAAACCTTCATCTTGGGGAGAGGGGGGCAAGCTTGGGCAAATTCCATCCTTGCCTGGCTTCTGCTTGGGCAATTGATGCTGATATCAAAGTGGGAAGAACTCGGGAGCTGTCATTGTCCATTTTGGGATGCACTGAGGCAGGAGCCTCTGGAGCCCAGAGTGTGACCTCTGCAGGCCTTTCAAATAAATCCTTCCTTTATTCCTTTATTCCTGTCTAATCTCTGTTTCGAGGGAGCCATTTAAGGCATCACTAGGATCTCCTACAAGAGTCAGAGATCCCTTCAGACCCTTCCTAATGCAGCCTGGGCCTCTCCAGCTTTGCTCTTGCCACACTCCCCGTGGTTGTTTGTCTTTTCCAGTGCTGGGGAGCTGGAGTCGTGGCTCAGGAATGAACACCACATCAAAAAGGTGCACATGAAACCAATGCAGCTCTTTCCAAGAACGCTGCACGCTTGAATACAGCCCCAAACAGTCATCCCAATTAACATGCATATTCCAGCATTTCCCATAACTAAGTCAGAACGTCTTGGGCTGTCAGCACTTCAGGAAATTTCATCACCTCACTGTCCACTTCTTTCTGCAACTCATTAAAAACCCCAACACATTAAATCTTGCTGCTCTGCAGCTCTGACATGAGAACAATCCCCGGGTTTGTCTTTCCTTTCCTCTGGGGGCTGCAGGGTTCCGCCTGCTCCTTGGCAGCTTTAAGGCAAGAAGATACTTTCTCCTCGTCCCAAATTGGTGATTTGTTTTCTGTGGAGCAGCCTCACATAAAATAATGTGAAAAAAAAAAAACCAACACCAAAAGCCTCTCTGTCCCCAAAGAAATAATCCCCATCCAAATACATTTGTTTACCATGATCTACACTGGATTTTGTGAAGAAATATCCCCAGTTAATCCACCCATCTGGCCTGGCCCCAAGATTACACCACAGCCAAGTTATGCCAAGTGGTGCAGAGAAATCAATGCACAGATTTCTCTGCTGGGACATTTCCTGCACAGGGCGATGGGTGAGCTCTGCACAGGGCTCAGCACCTGCAAGGAGAAGCCTCTGAGGAGGGTTTTGGTGGAGGGACAGGGACAGGGACAGGGACAAACCCTGCTGCCTCTGAGGAAACCATCAGGGGTTCCAGCGCTGTGCATTCTCAAGCAGACAGGTAGGTGGGAAGGAAAGGTGATTTTGTGGTTAAGGCTGTGCCCTCTCCCACAGGAAATATGGGTGAATTTTTTAAGCCCTGGACATTTGTCCTTTGCTGTAAGAAAGTCCTGTGACCTCTCTGGGGCTGGGGTTGCCGTGTATGAAATGGGAGCCATTGTATTTTCTTCCTTCTCCTCTTTGTCTCCCGATCCCCTGCCTGTTTGTTTTAGCCATTATATGTTTGTACAGCACTTAGCACAATGAGATCCTGTTCTTGTCCAAGACCTCGGAGAACTCCGTAACAACAAAGGTTGTGTTAATGAGAGAGATAATAAACCTCACTGGGAAGGAAAAAAAGGGAACGAATTCTTGTCATTTTTGTTGGAATTCCAATAATGATCAGCTCTGAGCGACTGAACCCCAGGTGACTCACGGAGCGAGGAAAACACGCAGCCAGTTTTTCACAGCTGGCCTCCAAACACGTCGTGTTTTGGGTTTTATTTTTAAACAGTAGCAGCCCCCTCTCCAAAAATCACAAGTGCTTTGCCTTCTGGGGGAGGGGGGGAAGAAAAAGACATCTTTTTCAGTGAAATCTGACATTCGCAGTGCTTGGCTTTCAGCTTTTCTTCTTCTGGGAGTTATTTGGCATTCTCTGAGTGCTCCTGAGCTGGATGAGGCAGGCTCAGAGCTCTCACTCAGCTCACGACACAGCACCCCGGCAGAACGGGAGGGTTCTTGCAGGGACGAGTCTCCCACCTCCTGCGAGGTTTGGGATTGGGATTCCCCTCGGGCAGCTTTTCTCATCCTTTGTCGGGAGCAAGTTTTGACAACAGCAATGCTAATTGATTAAACGTTCTAATCAGAGATTACAGCTAGAGGAGAGATAACATTTTTATTTCATTGTGTCTCTGGGAACATCAGCCTTGCAAGGAGCTTTGTTCCCCTTTGGCCGTGCATCAACCCAAATCTATCTGCTTCCCCCTCCCCTCCTTCATTTGTGCTGCATCTCTGAGGTCAGGTGTTCAAAAAGCTCATTCAGTACTCACAAAACATCTTTCATCACGGTTTGGGCGGGGGAAAAACTCTTTAAAAACGATTTTGCAACTTTTATATTCCTCCTTCTTGGGTAGTTTTTCCAGCTGGCAAAACTGGGTAGTTTTTCACAGGCTGGAATCCCCCCCCCTCTCACTGCAGAAAATATCTTAGGTTAAGCTATGGCTTTAAAAGGGGTGGTGAAAGGGGCTATGTCTGGAAGGAGCTTTTCCCCAATTATTTCACTTAGATATGGACAGATTGGCAGAATGCAAAAGTGGAATGAAAGAAATCATCCTGTGCTGAGGCAGAACAGATTATTCTTAAACAAGGTATGGAAGTTAATTTGTCTCCCCGCCCCCCTCCCCCCCCCCAAAACCTTTCCAAGAACTATAAAAATCAGGTGTGTTAAAGGCTTCCAGTAACATTTAGAGCATGAATAAGTGTTTCTGCAGATGGAATTAGGTGGTGCAATGGGTGAGTGAGTGGATGAGGCTCTGGGATCTCTTGGAATCTCAACCTGCCAATGGAACCAAACCCCCGAGGGCCTTGGGGATGTCACATCTATGGCTTGGATATCAGCTGTACAAAGAGAGTTATGTTTTCCAATGGGAACATCTAAAATCTTGATTTTGGCTCTTCTTCTCTTTTATGGACCATATGTTTTGCTTGACATCATTCAGATTTCAAGGAAAAATTATTGCAGAAAGTTCTCAAATCGCGTTTCCTAAAAAGGAACTTGGAGAATCAAGGAGCAGATCCCCGCAGTATCACCTGCAGTAAAACCAAAGAAAAAAACACCCCCAAAACCAAAAAAACCAAAGCAAAACAACCCAACCCCCCAACTTTGATGTATTTTTTAATACATAAAGAACTGACCATTAGGATTTTTGGGTTTTATTCACATTTTGAAGGATAATGCCAAGTTCATCTCACACACACAGAGAAGGATGCTACTGCTGCAAGTGCAGTTTCCAGGCAGAACTGGTTTCCTCCCTAACTCTGAATAATTTACCTTTTTAGTTTCTCAGTGAAATATTTGAGTGAAGTGGAACTTCTGCAGGATTTCATGAATAGAATTAGATGCTCAGCAGCGGCTGAGAATCAGATTGGGGTTTTTAGATAGCACCAGTCATAAAACGCTGTCACTTTTGTAATGGAACCCAGCTATCAGCTCTCCCTCCTCTTAAGAAAGGACCAAGATTAGGTGATTAGAGCAAATCTTGTAGTCCAAGTATGCTAGGAGGAAAACTCCTCAGGAATGTAGGAAGGCAGGAGATAACAGAAACATAAAAATACTCTGGTGAATAGGCAGGGTAATACCCAGGGCCAGATTTTGATCTTTATTGGACTCGCGTAAATCTGGAGCAGCTCCACAGACCTCAGCTCCGTCGCTTTGGCCCCGCAGAGATTCCAGATCCACAGCATAAATCAGCAGAGACAGCTCTGTGTCGTTGGGAGAGGTGGGTTATGAATGCAGGCAGATATTTGTGCAAACACACAGAAACATCCCCGCGGTTGTTTTCCTACCAACGCAGGGTGCAACCTCCAGCTCTGCTGCCTCTGCCCTGAGCTCTTCCCCCTCCTGACCTCAGAGTTTGTACAATTATTACTCCTACCTTACTACCACCACCTCGGCGTTTGGGTGGTAGCAAAGAGATTTTGGCTGGATGTTTTTATTTGGGTTTTCCTGTAGCTGTGCTAGGAGAGAGCAGCCGCAAAGCATCGAGCAAAGCATCAGATGGATAAACCATGTGTGAAACCAAGATGCTGCTGTCGTTCTCACTGATGAGTTACTTGACCTTTTCTTTCCTTCTTCTTCTTTTTTTTCCTTCTTTTTTTTCCCCATATTTTTATCTGTTTCCTCCTTCTTTTTATTTCCTGCCATGTGGTCACAAAGCCACCAAGCCTGATGTTTGCACCCCATGCTGACTTCAGTGATAATTCACGGTAGATTTTCAATTTTAATTGTTGCCCATCCAATGTTCTGAGCATGTAGCATCACAAGGAATTCCAGGAATAAAGGTTTTCCCTCCTGGTTGCTGGTATTCCCTCTTTCCCTGCAGGAATTTCAGTGGCACAGGGCAGGGGCATCCCCATGGCTGCTGAACCCCTGAGACTCGAAGATGCAGGTGAGTGATGGAGAAACAATTTGAGAAGAGCCAAGGAGAAAAGAGACATTGGATACACAACTGTGATGGGTTTAAAAGAAATTTTATTGGCTCAGGTTTGAGATATTGGCATTCCTGAAAGCTCTGCTGTGTCTTGAACTGCTGCTGTCTGTAAGGAATCATGGGATGGTTTGGGTTGGGAGGGATCTTAAAGCTCATCCAGTTTCACCCCTGCCATGGGCAGGGACACCTTCCACTGTCCCAGGCTGCTCCAAGCCCTGTCCAACCCGGCCTGGAACAATTTTGGAGAGGTCTCTGCTTTGGTAACACAGGAAGCAGAAATTAAAATGGGCAGAGGATTGGGAAACTGCTGTGAGAGGCCAGCTGGGAATTTTGAGGGAGAAACTGCTTCATTCTCATGTGGTATCTCTTGTCTAAAAGCTTCAGCAAATCACACCTGTTAAAAATAAATTAAAGAGATCAGTGAAGCCTTTGACTTACCCCTGATCTGAAGTTCACACCGAAAATCCATGAGTATCCTCTCTTCCTGGGGCTGGGGGAACAAGGACACACAGCTCAGGTGCTCTGTATTATCAGTAAAAAGTAGTAATAATGAGAATAGAGACAAAAAGGAAGCAATGGGAACTTTCTTGTCTCTGGTAAAAGCAAATTGTGTGGAGGCAACATAAGTCTGGGTGCAGCCTATAGGCAAATCCTGGTAGGGCTGCTCTGTCCTCCTCTGAATTCATTCATTTTTTTCATTTTTGCATTTTTTTTTTTCCCAGACAAGGGAAATCTTGCATTTTTTTTTTTAGCAAATTCTGATTAATGCTCTTCTCAGACCCCTCCCACCCTCTTTGAATTTTTCATCTTAATGACACACAGCTCAGATTTTCCTTTTCCTGGGGGAAATAAGCCTGTTCTGGGAAGGCACCTCCACACCATTCGTGCAGAGCATTTCCTAGGGTGAGCTGAGGGCAAGATCCCCAACAACATTATTGCACCAGGTTTGTCATCTCACATTTCATAAATCCTCGAAAATAAGCTCCTGAAAAGCAGGGATAAAGTGACATTTGGGAAGGGAGTGAAATCCCAACCTGAACGTGAACCCCAGCCATGGAGGGGAGTTGGGTTTCCAACTCCTCCGTGTGTTTGGAATGGCTTAGGCTGGGCTGGAGCTGTTTGCTTAGCCCTGTTATGAACACAAGGCTTGAACTCCTGCCCCCCTCCCTCATAAATAAACTGATGTCCAGGCTAAAGGCAGATGCCCATCTTTCCTTGAAGTGACATCCACGGCTCACATCCGAAAAAATCTCTGGGGTGACGAGGGTTAAGGAACATAAATCTAGGAAAATGGTTTATTAATTCTGTGCTAGGGGCTCATGCCTATGAAAGTCAGCAGGATGGATTAGGCTGCCTGTGTGTACAGTAAGGAGGGATTTTTTTTTTTTCCCTTGCTCCCCTCCCACCCCTTTTTAATTAGAAGCAGATTTGGAAAGTGGGACTTTCCTGAATAATCATCCCCAGTAAAGCTTTAATCCTGGTCACCTCCGTGAGAAAAGAACAGGGGATTGGTGTGCAGAGAGCAGGGAGACACAAAGGAAGGGACTGCCAGGGGAAGCACAGCTCACTGAATTCACCTTTTTAAAGCTGTGATCAGGCTGCATATGTGGATGTTCTGTTGTCTTGTGCAGTTCCAAAAGCTTTTCTCCAAAGCAATTTCCACCACAAGGTCCCAGGAACCAGAGCACAGAGCCACAGATATGGAGATGGCTGAAACCCTTTCCTATGAAAGTCATCCATGTGTGGCTTGGTTTTTATTTATTTCCCAGGATATGAGCACTTTTTGAGGCACGTAATTGATGGTATCTATCAACCTTTGTTCTCAATATAAAGTGTCAGGAGGGAGGTGTTCTTCTTTGGACCCTGACTCCTGGCCTGACTGTGTTCCTTATTTCAGTGTCCCATGTCCCAAAAAGATGAAATGAGGCTTCTTTCTGCTGTTTCAAAGCTTGTTTATTTCTTGTTCTTATCAAAGTTTGGGAAGCACAGACTGTGCTGTGACCTCCAGGAACACGAGGGCAGAATGGCAATGGCTACCCAAAGCAGGTAGCTTTTATATCTATTATCAACCAGTTAGAAAACTTTACCTATCTTATTTTGTTCCCAAAACCAGTGAATATCAACCTTATTGACATGTCTCCTCTACACTAAATTCTATCTACGAATTAGCAAACCACAGGAACTCATGTCAGAGAGGAAAGGAAGAGAAGGAGAAGAGAGAAGAAGACGAAGAAGAAGGAGCTGACACCCTAGTATCTCCATGTTTGCTCTATATAATATATATAGCAAAACCTAAAAACTCCAACTCCACACTCTATGGTGCACTAAACAACATCTCCTCATTCCTTTGGTGTTCTCAGCTCACCCAGAATTGGGGTAAATGCTCCCACGAGCTTGGTTCGCAGGCCAAGCCTTTTCTGAGGAGCTCTGAGGGTAAAACAAACAACCAGAGGAGCAGGAAAAGTTCTGGACTCCAACAATAAAGATATATTTTTTTAAATGGGGAAAAGAGGAATAAAAGCAGCTCAGAGTTAGGGTTCAGAGCAGCCCTGTTCTGGGTCCTGCTGCTGCTGTGGGAGAAATCCAGGCTGAGTAACATCCCCACATGGGAGAAACTCCTCAGCAAAGCACTTGGGAGATCCAACAGCAAAACCAGAATATGAACAGTCTCGGTAGCAGCATCACTGAATGTGTCTGGTGTGGGCACAGAGATGCCTGGATGGCCTCGCTCGTTTTTCCCACCCTCAGAAGAGCTCCAGCCAGAGATCTGTGCCCTTAACTCTGCCCCTCAGCTGCACCCCCAGAGCTTCACTCTGATCAAAGCTGTGCTTGCTGCAAGCCCTGACTCGCACCACTAAGCCAAGGGGGTTTAGGTGTTTTGCTCCATCCCAAAGCAGGGCCTCTGTAAGCCTGGCCTGCAGGATCCTTCCTGCTGCTCCACTAACTGCAGCAAAGCTGGAGCTGGCAAAGCTCAGAATAATCCAGGGAAGCCAAATATGGCTTTTCAGATGTCTGGAAACGGTTGGAGCAGCAGAATAAATGATATATTTGTCACAGAAACTTCTGATTTTTTTTTCTTTTGCATATCCTCTGTCCATTTAGCTTTTGCTCTTGGGCAGAGCTGGGAGTTTTGCTTCATGGGCAACTCTTTAAAGGGTTACATTTCCCCTCTGCAGAGGGCTGATAAACCAGCTGTTTGTGGGATGGCCTTCTTCACCCTTTAATGCTCAATTTGTTGCCTCACTGCTCAGCATTTCCCATATATTTCCTGTGTATTTCCTATTTCCTGTGTATTTCCTATCTATTTCCTGTGTATTTCCTATACATTTCCTGTGCATTTCCTATATATTTTCTGTGTATTTCCTGTATATTTTCTGTGTATTTCCTATATATTTCTGTGTATTTCCTATATATTTTCTCTGTATTTCCTGTGTATTTCCTATATATTTCCTGTATATTTCCTATATATTTTCTGTGTATTTCCTATATATTTTCTGTGTATTTCCTTAATACTTCCTGTATATTTCCTGTGCATTTCCTATATATTTCCTGTGTATTTCCTATTTCCTGTGTATTTCCTATCTATTTCCTGTGTATTTCCTATATATTTTCTGTGTATTTCTTGTATATTTCCTGTGTATTTCCTGTATATTTCCTGTGTATTTCCTATATATTTCCTGTATATTTCCTGTATATTTCTGTGGATAACTTGCTTTTCAGCCTGCATGGATCCCCCCAAGCTCCCCTGACTGCAGTGGACGAGCACCACATTTTTTGCAGACTCAAGGCCACGTTTTGCTTTCCTTTCACATTTTAAAGAATTGAATTATTAAGCATAACATTTTCCAGAAATAAATTGATGACGAGCTGCCACTTAAAGCTCCTGATGTGGAAGTTCAGGCCCATTGACAGGGACAGGAGAACCCAATGGGACTCACATTAGCACCAGGACTGGCACTGAAACAAAGCTGCTTTTGGACCCTACTTCAGTCATTTCCACTTGGAACCCCCCCAAAGGCAATAAAGCAAATACATTAATATGATTAACTCGAACCAATCCAAGAAAATGGTTTGTGTATCCATCTTGGCACAGCTTTTGACATGTGCGTGAGATAAATCAGAATAAATTTACTTTAGTGAACGGGTGTGAAGCGTGCCATGTTCTCAGTGCTGGGGTTGCATCTGACTAAAGAGGGGAAAATACACGAAATAATTGTAAACTGGGAGAAGGTCGTGGTGGTAGTGGGGGGAAAAGGTAATTTTTACTCACTTTATCCACAAGAAATACTCTTCATTTATTCACTTAGCACCGTTTGACCTTATAAGTGCCTCGTAAAACAAACCCATAAAGAGACAAAAATTGCTAGCATGAAATTAAATTACTTATCATTAGTAGCCACTGATTCTTCTAGATTAGGACTAAACTGTGATTTCTTACCTCAAAACCGCTTTTCATCTCCAGACATCAAAGTCTGCAGTACTTTTGAATAAGTGCTGGTGGGGCTTTTGAAAGGGGGAGGCAGACACAGCACAGGAAAGAGGAGCTGCTCGTTTCTCTCAGGGTTATCTCCTAAGATACACAAAGAGCCACCACTTGAACTCATCTGACTCAACTCCAGCCCTACACTTAATTCCTTATGACTGTTTTCCCCCTTTCCAAATAGAGGGGAGACTGGGAAGAGGAAAAATTAAGGTATTTCCTACTCACTCCCCTTATTTTTCCTCATGTCTCCCTCCCTCCCTGCTTTTGTAGGGCAAAACACCCCAATAAGTTGGGTGACTCTGGCTGCTCAATTTGCTCCTTTTCTCATTTCTTTCAGTCTCCACCTGAAAACTCAATGCTATTTGTCATCTGAGAAGTCCCAGAAATTTTCTAGACAAAACTGTTTGTCTGAGATTTCACAGTTAACTTTGGAAGGTCTGAGGTGGAGAAGCTGCTCAGCTCGCAGAAATTCGACTCCACTATTTGTAATACCAAATTTTTTGAAGTTTCTCAGCCTGTAAGTAGCTTTGAAATGAATCAGGGCTTGCACTGCAGCTCTGTAAGGTGTCTTTTATTCAATTAGAGTAGGAACCATGTTAACATTCTTCAGTGTTGTCATAATTCCTCTTTTTTTTTTTTTCTTTTTTTTTTCCCAGTGAGAATTAACTTGTCAACTGCAAAGAAGCTTCGAATTTGTCCATAAATCATTTTGCTGCAGGCTAAAATTTGACACGCTGTAGGTAAACACTTTTCCTCTGCTAAAAAAAAAAAAAAAGACCAATATATTATTATATTTTCCCCCTTTAGAACAGAGTCTCTGATGCCTCCAATTTACGACTAAACCCAATTTTCTCTGAATTAC
Source organism: Vireo altiloquus (assembly GCA_013396875.1). Taxonomy (NCBI): domain Eukaryota; kingdom Metazoa; phylum Chordata; class Aves; order Passeriformes; family Vireonidae; genus Vireo; species Vireo altiloquus. Next base: position 283,988 of record VZRF01004307.1, read on the forward strand.
ACCGCACTGTGCTGTTACATTGTCAAGGTAAGCGATCACCAGGAGGCTGAGCACTGCCTGGGGTGGGACCAAGCTGAAATCTAGCGAGGAAATCCAACTCGGATTTCTGCTTTGTGCTAGTGCTGAGCTGTGTCTCCTGCTCGCCTCGGTGGAGCTGAGACCTTTCAGGACCACGAGCAGATCTTGAAACCCCTCCCCGGGTCTGGGGAGCTCTGTTCTTGCTGGATTTATTTTGGAGAAGCAGCTCCAGGTTGGATTTCCAGGACGCCTCTCTGTGCCAGCGCTGGTGATTTGCTGTTGAGGCTGAAAAATTTTTGACAATTGACTCATCCCCGCTCCAGCAACGTGTCCCATTTGATCCTGCAGTCCTAGAGGGTTTTTAGCGAGCAATTAGGAGGTGGATGTGAAAATAATTTGTACGTTTGTCTGTTTGTTGTTTGTCTCCGGCTCTTCCATCATCAGTCGCCTCCCCTGCCTTCCGCTGGGGCAGGAGGGGCTGAGACCCCTCCGGGCTGGAGCTTGGGATCTCTGAGCTGGGATCTCTGTTCTGGTGTACAAAGTGTGCCCTGGGAAGATGGGAGAGAGGTTTGTTCCGAGCTGTCGTGCTGCTACTTGTCCTCTCCCCCCCACGAAAAGGCTTCTCCAGCAGCAATTACAGCATCGCTGCAAACAGGCTGGAAAGAGACATGATGTAAAAATTCAATTACTTCAAGCATTTCTGGGCTAACACTTGGCTTTATATAAACTCAGAGACAATCCTATAAGGCACTCAGGGCAGATTATAGGTTTGGGCAAAGCTAGAAAATTGCTGCCATTATATTGTTATTATTAACACCTTGTAATTAGCCCTAAGGAATCCTGAAGTTCTCTCTCCTGATTTGCCTTTAATGAAGGAAAATTGCTACCTTTGCAAGTTGGATGGCGCCCGCTCTGATTAGCCTTAAGTATATAGGACTATTATTTTGAAAATGTTTGTTGTCATGTGAATATTAGTGTTGCCTGGAAAGGGGGGGAGGAGAGGGGGGGGCTTCTTTTGTTTTTTGGCTCTGGGGAGTCCCATGGTCACTTTAGGGGTGGCTGTCCCCTCCAAAAGGAAGGCTGGGAGCCTTGTCAGGGTATCAAGAGCACGAGGTAATGAATTCAGGAGGCTCCTGTGGCAAGGACTGCCAGCTGCCCTACCTGCTGATTGCATGGGCTGATGGAGTAATTGTTGCATGGAGATAGTTTTATGATTGCTTTGAGAGGCTGAATGAGATCATGCATGAGTTAGCACACTAAGTGCAATAAAAATGATTTTATTTGCATGTCCCAGAGCCTTTCCTGATTCCTTTACTGCTTTCACAGGCAACGTCTTCCCAGTGAAATCAAGCCAACATTAATAAAACATCCCTTCCATGCATCTCCACTCCTCTCCTCCCACATACTCTACGCTTTCATTACCATCTCTGGGAAAAAACTGACATTAAAGAAAATTCATCTGATCTTATCTGTAATTAATTTGTATTTTGATAATATAGAAGAAGAATTTTTGCATGTAATGACTTACCTGTTCATTATTTCTCTCCTTTGAACTCCTGTGACCGCTTAATAACTCATGCCAAAGCAGAACTGATTATGACATTTTCCCCACCCACCATCCAGGAAGGTTGAAGGTGTTGCCTCTCATACTTAGACAAATTGCTCCAAATAATGACTTTGTGCAAAATTAGTCATACATAATTGAGAAATTCTATAGATGAATAGGAAAGTAACTCGAGATGAAGTTATCATTTTAATGTTTTTTAAGTTAACGTGGGATTCGCCGCGCAGGTTCAGGCCAGCAGTCCACCCTGAACATCCAGCTGCCTTTTGTGGGGGTGAGACCACAGCCCACTCCTGCTGGGAGCAAGGGAAGCTCCTGGTGGCACCAGGGAGGGTGCAGAAAGGCCTGGGGGGTTCCCCTGGATGGCACCAAGGACCTTGGTGCAACAGCAGAAGCATCCAAGGGATTCTCTCCCCGGCTGGTGTTGGCTCTCAGGCTGCTGTCCCTGCTCTGCCTGTGACAATCTGGTCCTCAGGTAATTTGTATTCACCTAAAACTGTGATGTGGCATAAAGTGTCCACCCAACATTGAGACACCCTCGCCACCAATCAAAATTCTGTTATTTGGCTTAAAAATAATCCCTGAGCCCCCCATGATCCATAGAAATGATGGTTTCAAGCTCCCTTTTGCCATATGTATTAATTTTTTTTAGAAATTCTTGCCCTTCTTTCTCATCCCTGGGAGAAATTCAACCTCCTTTGTGCAAGTGTCAGATCCAATCAGCAGGTCTGCTATGAAAGATAGATCACGTTTCGTGATAAAAGTATCACAGGCAGCACCAGAGAAATCAAACCTAAGAGAAATAAGAATCAGCTCCCAATTCTCCTATAAGAAGTGCAAACAAAACCTACAATATCCCATCAAAGGGGAGACACAGCTTCCTCTTTCCCCAGGGAAATACCACATTACACCATGAAAGCTCTGCCTTTCTGACTGCCCGGGCCTGAACTGCAAAACAAGTGCTCAGTGATCATAAAATTATCCAGTGCCTCTCTTCAAGAGCTGCAGGAGAAAGGAGGAAAATTAAATCAAAGTCCCAGCGATGTAAATGGGATTATTTATAGCTTTTCTGTGCTGAAGGAGGAGGACTATAAAATCTAGGAAGAGGTTTGGGTTCCTCGGGCAGGGGTGAAGCTCAGGGGCTGGGGTTTCTGCTCCAGCCCTTGTAAAGCCGTGGGTCAGTGGAACAGGTCAACATCTGAAGGTGTTCAGGTTTCAGGAGCCTGGCTCTGGCTCTCCCTCTTCGCCTTCCACTGCTGGATTATCAGAATGTGGCCTGGAGTTTGCCACACTTCAAACCCAAACACGCTCGCTCGCTCTTCATTACATTTATGACTCACTCCGTACCTCGACTTCATTCATCAAAGGCCAATATATTAAACAAAGCAGTTCTTTTAGCCTAATTTACATCTATTTTGTATTATCAGGGTTGCTGCCTGTCTCTCTTCTCCCTTGCTCAGATTATTGGACGCTGCCTGTACCACAGCACAACCCATCCTCGGTGCATCGAGGCAAAAAAACTGGGAAAGGGCAACACACTAAAGAAAAATCAGTTTTAAAACTGAAAAAGTTGTGTGTTCAGTGTACTTCGAAGTTGACAAGAGTGGTTTGTGGGATTTTAGCCCAAGCCCTGCTGGGAATGGAAAGCATCAGAGAGATTTTACTGAACTATCTGTGTTTATTGCAGCGTAACATTTAAAAGGTGCCTGCTTGCTGCCCACAGTGCCTTTGGTTTTATTTAATTAGAAGGAGATAATGAAGATCAAACTATCATCTCCCCACCTGCCAATCTCTAATCCCAGCAGGGCTGCCCTCAGCAGTTTTTTAAACAAATGCTTCACCATCAGGCTTCCATCAGGTATTATCCTCACACCTCCCCAGGGGGATTTAACAGGTTGCACACAGAGAGTGGAACCAAGGTGCACCATAAATCAAACCAGGATAAAACAGAGGACATATGAGCTTTTAATTCTTTGCCTCCATAGGATGCTTTTTAACATAGGATGAGGGAAGCCATGAGCAAGGCCAAGTCTGTGGTTAAAACCTTCAATAAACAAACCAGGCCTTATAATGATATTCAGATTTCTGGCTGGCTTTTATCAGCAATGGCCTGCATTGCCCGAATGCAGCCTGGTGGAGGGAAGAGAAGGGAATGGTGCAGGGAATTTGAGGAGAAAATCCCTCAGATCTTCTTCACTGAAGCACCTTCTCACCATATTTTCCCCTTTTATTCCCCTTGTGGCTGAGTGGGTGTGTGGCCAGGCCTGGAGAGGAATTAGAGATCATTGCACTGCTCTTCAATCAGGCATGTTTTCAGAGAAAACCAGCACCTCTGATGCAATTTGTTGTACAAGTTCTGCTTCCCCAAGCAGAAATTTTCCCTTTCCACAATCTTGAGCTGAGCAGAAATTCTCCTTTTCCACAATTTGAGCTGGCTGTGGGAGACAAAACGCTGAGGCAAAGCCACACTTCCAGGGGTGTCCATGCTGCAAGTGGGTGTTGGATCCAGAGCTCTTTCCAACCTCCAGGAACTCCTCCTGGGGAGCTTGGAGTCACCCTTGGGATTTGTAAAAGGCTCCTTCTTTACAGCAGCCCCACAGCTCCCTGATGTGCAGCAATTTGGATGTCTGGAAATTAATTAATCCAACCGTTAATGGTTGTCCCTCTTGCCTACAAAAACACAGAGGATTTTAGCCCTCAGTTTTCACCATCAGGAGCAGCACGTGGGGTGAGAGAGCCCAGCAGAGGCACAGGTGGGACTCAATGTTCTGTTAGAAAGGCAGAAAGTGAAGTCCTGGTGCTGCACTACAGCACTAATAATAAAAAAAATAAATTCCACCACATCTGTGGCATCACTGACACGTCTCTCTCTCTAAAATCAAAGGGTCATCTGCAAATCTGTCCCAATGAGACCTCTGCAGACTGAAATCCTCTCCGTGCCCAGGCAAAGGAGACACCTCAGATGATTTTCCTACCATTTAGGCAGCAGTTTGATCCAGAAGGGTCCCATCTGGTCGAGGGATGAAACCTGGATGCTGCTGTTCTGCAGGGGGGAGCAGGGAGAAGAGAGCAGAGGAGGCCACACAATTCTGCAAATTCTTCTTCCCTCTGTGGCTGGGGAAAGCACATGAGGCCCAAATCGATGCAATTGTGTCACTATTTGTCCCCTTGTTTTCTCTAAAGACCCAGCCCTGGAGTGAGTTATTTCTTTGGGATTGTTTCTGGGACTTGAAAGAAGCATGGCATGGATGGTAGCTGTTCTGCAGTGTTGGCAGCTATAAAATTTGATTGAAATGATCAAAGCCAAACCAATAAAAGGCCAGCAAAGACTAACTGGCTGCTTTGAGAAAAAGCTCTAAGACATTTTGTAAATTTAAAAAGGCCGCCTGTAGAACACAAAGGGCCTCTGTGTTCGTTTTCTCTCCCACTTGCTGCTGCAATTTGCTTGTTTCCAGTCTCAGGGAGGGACACGCAGCCCCAGAGACAGAACAGTGGTTTCAGTGTGGTGGTTTCAGTGACACAAAAGCAGCTCTGGAGCCCTCAGTGATGGGAGTTCCCTCAGCCCCTTCCAGCTCCATGACTCAGCTGCACAGATCAAGAAGGAGTGAAAAAAATCCCAGCCAAAAAAAGAAGAAAAAAATAAAAAGAAAGAAAAAAAAAAATCCCACAAAAGGCTTCTCTAAAAATTCACAACAATTATTTTGCAACGACCAGAAGCTCCCGGGGGTGCTCTAATTGTCACCCCCTGGTGCAAGGTGTGTAGTGGGGTGACCTTTATACGAGGTGCTGTGATCTCTGCAAGCACAGGGGGGGAAAAAACTGCGAACAAAGGAACAGCTCTGACTTCTGAGGCTTCTCCTTTCTAACTGACAGTGACCTCATCTATTTACAGGAGGTGAGGAGAGACTTTGTGTGCTCTAAGTACAGGTGCTGCTCAGTGCTTTGGCATCACCTTCTTTTTACAGGCTCTGCATCCTTTAATCCAGGCTGGGCTCGGTCGCTGCCTCTCTGCTGGAGGGCACTGCTTCCCTGCCATCCACCCTGCACGGAAATCACCTCTTTGCAGGGACTCCCCTTCATTTCCATCCGGAATTGGAGGATGGCCACGGTGTCCTGATGAGTATCTGTGCTCCAAGGTTCCTCCCCAATGACAGCTATTAAGGACTGAGCTTTGTACCTCCTCAGAGTACAGCAGTCATTAGCAGCATGAATAATGAGCTGCATCCCAAATTAGACCGTGCTCCTAATTGGAGATTTGGAGGACTATGGTCGAAGCACCTTGTAAAATAATTAGCTTTGAATTCTGTATTCCATGGAGTGGAAGTTCTTCCAGCTATGCCCATCACCATCACTCCAGACTCCAAGGCATCCATGATGTTTTTGATGCCATTGGAAGAAAACCCAAACGAAGCAGAAAGAGAGAAAGGGCCAAGGTTTTTCTTTCTGCAGGCAGGAAGGGAATGCAGAGCATCTGAACTGAGGAAGGGAACCCTGCTGAGCAAATTATTTGTGGCTATTTATTGGGAAAAGTTTTCTTTTCTTATTTGTTTGTTGTCTTTTTTTCCCCCTAAATGATCCAGGACCTTTTTTTTTTTTTTTCACTATTTTTTAAAACAAATTTGTGCATTGTTTGATGATTAGAAACACATGCTCACAGCAAATGTCATCCTGGATCAATCAGAAGGCCAGCAGACCCAGGGGGTGGGATTTCAGAAGTGCCTAAGTGAGCTAAAACACAAATCCCAGAGAATTTCCACTGTACAAAACTCACTCCAAACCCTTATTAGTCAGAAGTTCACATAAACCCTGAAGAATGTTCGGTTTATAGCTCTCTCAAAAGCTTTATTTGTTTTTTTAATCTTGATTATTATACCTGGCTATTCTTGTTCCTGATACAAATATCTGATACCTTTTGGAATCCTCCAAAGCTTCTGGCCTCGGGAAGACCTCGTGGCAATGAGCTCCCCTGGGCTAAAGGTGCATTTGCTTTGTGGATCCTGGTGGGATTTCACTTCCGGGGCCAGATGAATGTGATGGACAAGAAGATGTCAAGGAATCCAAGGAAATGGGTGCAGCTGGGCAGTCTGGACTCAGCCAGGCACAGAAAAAGAGGATTGAAGAGATGAATGGCAAAATGTCAATGTCTAAATTCCCTCTGCAGGCATCTTTGTCTCTCCCTCGGCTATAAAGGGAAGCCAGGAGTTGCTGGGCTTCTGATTTAAGAGTCCAAATTTAGGGAAGAGAATTCAAGTTAAGAATTTTCTTTTATCTTTAGAGCCCCTGAAGTGTCAGGACAGCGTTCTCTGCCTTCAGGGAGAGGAGTGAATAAATCAGAAGCGACTCCACAAAGCTTTGTAAGCCTGGTGGGATTCCTCAAGGAGCAAACCAAGGTTTCCTCTCTGGCTCCTGCTGCTCCTCAGGAGGTTCTGGAGGAAAAACTTCTTCCCCTCATCTTCTGCCACCATCCTGCCACAGCCCAGTGTTCACCTTTAGAGATTTTATTCCCCTTGAAATAACCCTGAACTTTCACTTGCTGAGGTTAAAGCTGAGCCTGGCTGAGGTGGGGATTAGGAGCAGAGGTTAAACCCATGTCAGACTGAAGATAAAGATGCAAAAGGAACAAATGACTTGACCAAACTTCCTTCTTTCAAGTGCTCCTCGGCAGCAATTAAGCTGAACTGTTCATTTAGCAGGAGCTGAGGAGCTCCTGCAGTTCAAATGAGATGTAAAGAAGAGGTTTTCCCCTGCTGGCAACTAAAAAACCAGGAAAATGATTATTCTTTTTCTGACCATTTAACTGTGCTTTGCCTTGCACCAGGCCCTTTTGTTTTGTTTTGTTTTGGCACTGGGAGTCCTTGTGATTTAAGCAACTGGCCTCAAGGTAAAAAAACCAATTTAAAACAGGGAGAAAGAAAACTTTTGAATATACAAACCCTCTTTCATTCCTCACTTTCCCTAATGTTCCTAAACCAAATAATTATACATTTTATACTTGAAGTTTGCTCCCTAACCCAATGGCCAGAGAGGAAAAACAAACCCAAAACACAAGACTAAGAAAATAAGAGATGTAAAACAATTTAGGCTGAAAACAGAAAGAAAGAGAACGTCTGACTTGGGAACAATGGATCAAAGATAAGTAAATAATGCACAGAACTCCCCTAAGCTCCAGCAGCAGTGAAAATAACCTTGAAAATAAATGAAACTGGAATATACAAGGGGAAAGTTTCCTTTAGGCTTGGGGAGGGTTGAGTTTTGACTCCAGTTGGCAGGAGAAGAACCTTGCCTAGCGAGGTGTTTTTTGAGGTCAGGGCTCTCGGATTTGGTGTTTGGAGAAAGAAGATCCAGCAAAGGGAAGGATGGGAGACCTCAAGGAATATGGCAATTTTTCCTATGTTTGAAGTCTCTGACTGCTGGCAGGATCCTTTCAAGTCGAGCTGACACTGAAAACATGTTGAGATTTGACCATCATTAGCCCTCGAAAAGGATCCCTTTGGCTGTGAAGCTTTGATATGGTATCTGATTGGAAAAGAGAGGGGATTTCTCCTGAGCTGCCCCTTCCCCAGCCCTGCACCCCTGCAGAGCTCAGGGCAAGGATGGAATTGTCCCCCTGGGTTCATCCCAGCTCAGTCTGGGGGCCCCCATCCCTGTTCCTGGGCAGAGAGGGGCAGCTGCTCCAGGTTGTTGTGTTTGGCTCAGCTGAGTCAGAGCTACAGCCAAAGGCTCATTTTCTTCACAAGAAAGAACCTTTTACTTTGAGGAGCCACCCCCGGCCCTGCCATCCTGACCAAACAGAATTTCAGCTCTGCAAACGACTTAATGAAGCTCGAAACCATCCCTGCCCTCTGCTGATGTGAATTCCCCTCTTTTTCATCTCTCTCCTGTTTTGGCATGCTCAAAAAATCCACGTTTTCCAAACAATGGGGAGTTCTGCTGCTGCACCTACCTTCCCACTGGTTCTGTGGGGTGATTCTGTATCCATCCATCCATCCATCCATCCATCCATCNATCTATATATAAATATAGTATTATTAATAATAATATATGTAAAACAAATATATAATTTTACACCCTGGCTTTCCTTGATACTCTGCAGATCAAGGATTATTTTCTGCCTCTGCAGAATCTCCTGATGATTTGAAATAGTTGTAGCAAGATCTCATTTTTGGGTGCAGGGAGGGCAGAGGGATCACTTTGCCTTTTTCTGGAATAAAATCACTTCTGGGGTGCAACATCTGGGCACATTTCAGCAAAGGAAGTGTGGCAGAATCACACCCAGAGGTACCAGGGCAGGCAGAATGCAATTTAATTCTGATGAAAATGTCAAACTCTCCTCCTCTTCCTCCTCCAGGGCTCCTATTATTAATTCTGAGGAAACCATCGTGGAAGTTTTAAGAATTTTAATGGACAGACTTTGGGTTTTTATCTCATTCAGATAAAAAACACCTTCAGCTCTGCCATGCTTTTAACACACAAACAACAGCTGATCAGGCCTGAATTGCTCCCAGGGGAGGCCCACTAGGGAAAAGCAATCCAAACTCTAAACTTAGATGTAATCAATAAAAGAAAATAAAAATTCAGCAGGCTTTGAGCCCAACTGGGTGATCTTTTACTCCTGGAAAGGAGCAATGACAGATGCTGTGCCTTCATTGCTGGATTTGCCAGCCTGGCTCTGCCCAAAAGCTTCCCCTTTTGTTCCTCAGCTGAAGAACTGAGTGACAAGGAAAGAAAAGTCCCTCATCCCTCATCTAACCTGGGGCCAGCAGGCACTTTGGAGTGAGCACCATAAAGGTATTTTTAGGCTGTTTTATTTAAGTCTGATTAAATCAGAAGCACAATGCCTTCACCACGCCCCAGGGTGATGCATCTCCTTGGAGAGGCACCATGTCAGGAGGAAGATGTGACATCCACCAGATTGTGTATCTGCCTGGGAAATAAAAAAAAACACTACACCAACACTGCCCCAGGGAACAAAAGAGAGAGAGAAATGGAAACCTTATCATGGGGAGAGGGGGAAATAGAGAATATTTGCAACAGGAGTTTTGTTTCTAGAGACCTGACTGGCTGAGAAAACAACTCCACCGAGTGCTGTTTAATGTACACAATGATTTGTAGCTGCCACGTAGGGCTAAACAAGCCTTGTTTGCCCCCATTTATCAGCATTTATGACTTCTAGCAAATTCAGCACTTAAAAAACAAGTCTGGAAAATGAGCTCCGTGGCACACCTGTGTTATGCTCTGGGATCCAGCCCTCCCTGGCTATAAATAGACACAGTCCCAATGGAATGGATGAGTTTAGACTCTTCTTGATTCACAAAGAGAGAGGAGCTGGTCCAGCATGTTTGACCAAGCAGCTGGGGCCAGCCCTGGCAAAACAAACCTGCTCCAAAGCAAAGCTATTCCAGGAGTCCCCATTTCACCTACTGTCTCCTCTCCTGTGTCCCTGCCATGCCCAGCGCTGTCCCCCTTCCTTTCCCTTTTTTTCCCACCTAGGGAAGGCAGTATTTACATATTTCATCACTCTTCATCCAGAATCATGACCCTCAGCAAAAGATAAATTCGTCCTCCAGTGTGTTTTCAATTGTTTTGACCTATACAGGTTAGGCAGAAGTATAAATGACATAACCTAACCCTGTGGGTAATTTGGGTTCTTTAAGAAGCCCTAATGTGTCCCTATTTATTTTTAAACAGTGGGTTCTGACAATAGCATTACTTAAAAAAAAAAGATTTTATTGGAAGAAATGGGAACTGAAACACATCACGCTGCCAATCTGGAGAGCTAAAATAAACATCTTGAGTAACCCTAATTTAGTGTTGTCACTTGCTTTTTTTTCTTCCCTTTTCCCTTCAAACAAAACGTTATCCTTTGAAAACCTATTAGAGAGATCAAGATGACATCTTCCTGTGGCACAGACAAATCCAGAACGACGTCTCCAGGGCTGAAGATCAATGGAAAAGCCCAGGCAGAGCTGCTCAAAGCAGCCCAGCTGGCCTGGGATTCGTCAGCAGGATGGGCCTAACAGGCTGCAGCATCTTCAGAAAATTGTCCCAGCCCCAAGGGACACCTCTGGGCACTGCCCTGCCCTCAGCGAGACGTGGAGATCTGTCAGGGGG
>VZRF01004310.1:0-71783 GCA_013396875.1 Vireo altiloquus
TATTTCAGTCTCTGACAGCATGATGTCATGTGGTTGGGAACACCTCTTTGGTCAGTTGGGGTCACCTATTCCACCTGTGACTCCTCCCAAACTCCCATGCACCCCAAAGTTCCTTGCTAGCATGGCAGTATAAAAAAGCAGAAAAGGCCTTGGCTCTTTGTAAGCCCTGCTCAGCAATAACAGAAATATCTGTGTGTTATCAACTCTGTGTTGCAGCACAAATCCAAAACCCAGCCCCATACCAGCCACTGTGAAGAAAATTAACTCTACCCCAGACAAAAGCATGTGCTTAGCCTGAAGTAGCTGCTTTAGAAGAAGAGGGTTCAGAGTCATGGCTGCTGCCTTCCTCAGTAAAACTTTGATCATGTTTTGAATCTGCAACAAGATCTTTCCCATGGCTTCAGAGGAGAGCTACTTGGCCATTTTTCAGCAAAACAGATTTCTCAGAAGGCATTATTCTGACACAAAACCAATGAAAACCTCCTACTGCCAATTCCATCAAAAGATTAATGAGAAATGAGGTGTTCAGACATGCCTCCTTCCTGAGTTCCCTGAGCTACAGGCTGACCCTGACCTTTTGAGGACAGTTCCTCTCTTCCATGGTCTACCTTATCTACAGGCATCCCAGCCACCTCTGCAGGGGCTGATGTGAAGATAAGATGGGACTTTCCAGTCTCTGTATGTAGCTGAATTTCTTTTAAGGTCTTTCCAGAAAATTTGCTTTCAAAAGAAAAGGAGATTCAGGATTTGTCACTTTCTATGTCTGTTTGCCAGCTATCTCTGCTTCTGTCCTTTCATTATCTTGTGCTCGGGGAAAACTTCTCTTTTTCTCCAAATAGTCATGAATTATTCAGATTATAAATTTCCTTCCAAATTTTGATACATTTTTAGTGTGAAAATGGCTTTGTTTTTTTTAATTCATCAAAGTTTTATCATTTATTATATATTTATATCTTTGATTAAGAAATTATTTCTCTGTGACCACAACATTGTCAGGAGAAAGGCTTCACATTTTTACTGAGCCATTTCTGCTATTTCTTTCAAAGACTACTTCAAAATATGAAGAATTTTATTATGGTGTGAATTTATTAAAGAATTCTCATTGCTGCAAGTTGGGGATTGAAGAGAAATTAATTTGATGGTGCTGACTGGGTGTCTAGGGAGAACTATATTCAATAAAATATCTCTTTCAAGTCTATTATCAGAGCAGAAATTGGATAGAAATAACATAATAGCAAGCTACATATGAAAGAATAGAAGGAGAGAGAGAACGCAGATGGCAACCAGGGCTTTTGAGTGAAGGCAGAGATTGCTGAAAAGCTGTGCTGCCGTGCTTCTCTGGCAACTTTGGCTTCCTAGGGACCTGGCAGTTGGTCCTGGCCACTGGTCTCACCAGGACTTAAAGTCAGCTGCTACAGCCTTATTGATCAAAGGTGGCTGAACACGTCCGTACACCTGCGTCATGGTTTCCTTTCTAGCCTTTTCATACTCAATATTTCAGTGGATTACTTTTTGTCTGGAATTTTCAAAGCAACAGTCACGTTAGGAGGTCTAGACAGTGCAAGTTACACAACTCACACTGAACACACATAGTCCCTGTCTTCACCTGGAAGATGTGACACTACAGCAGCTGCTATTTCACCTTGGACTTCCTCACCAGAAAGTAACCTGCTGTCTTCCCAAGACACCTGGCTTTGAAATGATTCACAGATCACAGTAATCAGTGCACCCTAGAACACAGGTAATTTGTTTCTCACAAGCTTGTTTGCTTTAATATTCATGGGAACACAGTCCCAGCTACTTTGTTTCTGAATTTTTTCAAACTATTCCATGTTCTGTGTTTGCCTTTGTTCTTGAGAGTCATTGAGGGTGACTGGATGTCACCCCTTCACTAGCTGCCACCAAGTATATGAAAGACTTTGCTGTACCAAGGAACAGTAATTTCATGTTCTCTTTGTTGGTGCTAATCCCAACAGTGTATATGCATGTTCAGGGATCCCAGATGATCAGTGTCTTTCCTGAAGGAAGGCAGAAAAAGAATAAAACTCTGTCAATACAGAAGTTTTCAGTACAGAAGCAAGTCAGTGATATACCAGCATTTAAAAAATATTATCAGAATAATTATCATAGAGAAAAGTGAAGGAACATAGGCAGAAGTGCCTGAGTACTGAAGCACAGATGATGGCCTGTTCAGTGCTTTCTGCATCTTCCTAGCTGGAACCGGGGAATTTGTTGCCCACTCCAGGAACAGCCTGATGGAAACTAACTCTTTTAAAAAAGCAAAGCCACAGAGCAAAAACCATGAACACCTGTGGCAAAAAGAAAACCAAATCAAGACACATCTGCAAGCTCATTTAACTCATCAGCTCATGAATAGATTCCTCACATGAACTGAAAAGTGCATGATATAATGGATGGTACATGAGGTAGGACCATGAGTGTTATAAGCCCACTTTTGACAAGAGTTCGTACAGCAGTCTACGTAATGTTGCAGATGAGGGTTATTCCTCCAATACTTGATGTATTCTGCAGCACAAATTACAGGAGTAAAGGTGTTTTAACATGTTTTTCCTCAGCATTAAGTGATCTTTCAGCTTAGCAGGCAGTCCAGTGTGCAAATCTTTCAGTTTGACCCATCGTTCATATCCCTTAAAACTGAACCATGATGTCAGTGAGTGATTCTGCCTGCTGCTTCCTGCTCTCTGTCCTCTGTGCCCAACCTTCTCTGCTGCAGTCTCTTGAGATGACAGAATCCTGAAGTCATGAAATATACATCTAGTACAATTTTCTGATTGAGTGGGATGAGGGGAAGCTGTTCCAAAGTCCTAAGTCCCCTGATACCATGGCTTGTATCACTGCTGCTCTTTCAATCTTATGGCCAGCTCTGTAAGCAGTACAATTGAAGTCTGTCATGCTGTCCATTCCAGCTGTTTGCCACAGTGTTTAAGACATATAGCACAGTTGTCTCTGTTTGCTGGTAGTTGCTGCAAGTGGTACTGAGAAAAGGAATGGATTACAGAGGAGGAATTATAGGAGCTTATTTAATTTTTTTCCTGTCCAGTTTTCTGTGGTTTCTGATGAACGTAACACACTGTCTACCCAGGACTCTGAGCTATGAATTCAGGTGAAGGTGGAAGTGGATGAGTACATGGATTATCATGGAAAGCACCACAAAGCCATCATGTCTAACTGATGCAGACACATGATTTCTAAAGAGTTGTTGCTCCTGTTTTAGACAAATGGAAAGGATATAACAATTCATGGCAACATGGCTGTAGGAACTGACTGTTGTCAGCTAACACATTTTGTGAACATTAGCACCCAGTATGGACAAAATGATATGTCCCTTAAAATTGCATTAATCAAAATGCATGAACTAGCAAGTCCTAAAAAAGCAAAATTAAAATACACACCCTCTTAGCACTTGTCCCAGTTTTCCTAGAACAGAATATTACATTTCATACTGAGGGAAAATTATTCTTTGTCGATGAGTTATAATTGATGAATATTTGGAAAAAAAAAAAAAGATATATGATAGCTTCTGTAAAAAGAAAAAAGCTTTTACTTTGAGACTAGATAGTGCCAAAATAATGTCATTTTGTGTGTGTTGTCCACATTTGGTTAAATGAGCTGGTCACATGCTATCTTTTCTCTCCTCCTTCCACAGACTACACATATAAAAAGATGTGTAAATTCAATCTTTATTTAGTTTTGAAGGCAAACATATAGTTAATTGAAAAAGAAAGTAGAAGATGTGATCAATACTATAACAAGCAACAGGAATTACAGGTTCAGAATTTCATTAGGAAGAAGTTAAACAGAAATAAGTTTTACTTGGATTTTACAAAGGCATTAATTACAGTTCCTTGGATACTAATAATATAACAGTTTCTAAACAAAAATCCAATTTAAAAAAAAGTTCAGCACCAATAAGTTGGTAACTGAAGAGTGAAGAAGCATTTTGCAATTTATAGGCATCCCTTTTCTCTTAGGACAAATCCAGCCAATTAATGAACAAGATTTTACTGATTCTATATATATGAATATTATTCTTTTACTGTTTTTAAGGCTTTTTTACACTGCCAGTGTGTAGAGACTTCTCCCCTGTGATTTGTATTATACTTGTTATTACTTCCTGTCTATCTGGAACTCTCGGTATAATACTTCAAGGTCCCAAAGATGGAAGAGTCTTTAAAGGCCATCTACTTCCAAGCCCCCTGCCACAGAAAGAGACATCTTCCACTAGACCAGGTTGCTCAGAACTTCATCCAACCTGGCCTTGAACCCTTCCAGGGATGGTTAATTCCTTAATGTAGTGTAGTTGGGTTTTTTTTTCCTTGGATGTTTAGATAATTGCTTCTAGCAACAGGTGATAGAAACTAAATAGGAATTTTGCATAGAACTTTCAGTTCAGCATATTAGATATGGTGGATGGGAGGAGCGAAGTAAACCTTAGGAAAAATTACACAAGCTGACTTTAATTGGTGGTCACAGTGTTACTGTGCTTATAAGTCACAGTGTGGGCATGTAAGCACTTTCAACTAGTGCATAACCTTTATTTAACATTATATTAAATATATAATTATTATATTATTTTGAATAGAAGAGAGTAGAATAGACTATTTCAGTTGAAAGAGACCTTCAAAAACAGTGACCAATTCATGACTGACCAAATTATAAAGCACATTTTTAAAGCCATTGTTCAATTGCCCATTAAACACTGACAGGCTTGGGACACCAGCCACCTCTCTAGGAAGGCAGCTCCAGTGTTTGACCACCCTCTTGATATAAATCTCTTCTGGTGGGGAACTTATCTGACATGTCATCAAAAGTAAAAATCTTGATAAATCCTGCATATCCTGGGAGAGCCTTACCTCTGAATCAGCAGAGACAATGAGGTGTTTCTGATGCTGAACAATATCCACACAGACCAGGCTCTGAAGCTGTAGAGAGCCCTGCTCATAAGAATATAATCACACAAATTCCGCCCACAGACAATTTTTCTAAAGCATTTCTGTGTTGAGCTGTTGTCATTAAGATTTGGGAGTCATGATATTGACATTTACGCCTGTTTGTACTGGAGAGCTGTTAAACTCAGGAACATAACGTCCAGTGAACCATCACATGAAGTAATGTCACTAATTTTTTAAGTAGAGCACGAGAATGTAAAAAAAACTTTTGTTTTTTGTCTGTCATCCAGAATAAGTTATATAAAATATGAAGGCTCATATTCATTATTGTTCTGCTACTTTACAATACCAAGATATTTTATATTGCTGCTCATAGTTGATCATTATGTTAGCCATTCTGAGCAAAGAATTGTACAGGCCCTTTATGTTATTTACATTAACATACTGGGTATGAATAGCACTATCTTCCTTAGGATAAAGAAGGGTGAAGTAGTAGTAAAGTACTAAATCAAGGTAAATGAGCATTTTTAAAGTGATTTTAGAAAGAATCTCATAGTACAGTCATTTTCTAAAAAAACCAAACATAACAAAAAGCTTCCAATTACTTAGATTTATTAGTTTTTGTAAGGCACTGAGTAACCTATTCACTACTGTCTCATTCATCAAATGAGTTCTTCAGGAAAAGACGTCCTGTCAGATGCTGCAGACAAAACTCTGAGCAGCGTCAGTACTGTTAATATCTCAGATAATGACTGCAAGGATTGCAAAATGATACATACATTTTTATCTAGCAGGCACTGATCATAATTATATCACTGATAAAGGCAAAGCGTATCGAATGTTGTGTTTTAAATACGTCCTTCAATTAGAATAAAAATGCCATGGAAATAATTTCAGTGGTAGCTGTGTGATCCTACCGAATGCAAAATGTAAATGTTTTACATACACTCAGGATGAAAGGAGTTATCACTCTAAGCTATTCACTTATTAATTTTTATTTAATACTCATGGTATATCAGACATTATAGATCGTTCACCATTTGGCTTTATGACAGAGCAGAACCCTGATAACTGTGCTCTGTCTAAAATATAATTCCCTCATTTACCTGCCTGGACTGAACAGTAGAATCTTAATTTGCTGTCATGGTTTCCATGATGCTTTGCTCGTGTCACATTGTTGTTACAATGAGCACATTGCGTATACAGCATAGCCTTCATCTTCTTAAGGCAGAGCACAGACTCTTTCATCCTTGCAAAATGAATAATTAAACTAGGATTTTAATATTTGTGCTTGCTTATGGGTTTATTAGCTCTAACTGTGAAAACTAAATCAATTATTTTATATGCTCCATCTGAATAACTCTTGAAAAAATGGACTGGAGTTTTCCATGTATCTGTTCTGGCTTTAAGCTATCTTAAAATAGCACTGTTGAAGAAATGGACTCTGCCAATTGAATAAGTGACTTTCTTATTATTACAAGACCACAAGTGTAAAGCAAAATTAGGGAAGATGTTTTTTACTGATAAGGTTCTACGGTGGTAATGTAATTCTTCTGCTGTACCTGCCTCACTTGAATTTGGGTTTTTCTGTTTCTGCAGACCCCAGAGGAGGGAGCCTCTACAAGCATCTATGCAGCAGTATCGCCTGAGATGGAAGGAGTTGGTGGCTGCTACCTTTACAATGAGGAAAGGACAAAATCGGCTGACGTAGCATATGATGAGGAGCTGCAGAGAAGGCTCTGGACAGAAAGCTGCAAGATGGTTGGGATTTCTGATGAAGCCAGCAGGCTTCCCTAGAAGAAGCCTCTTTCAGCTGGGTAAATGAAATGCATTGAAAAGCATCTTAGGTGAATGCTTGCAGCATCAGTCATCATCCTGGAAATCACTGCTCAGTCCCAAAGGCAAACGTGAACAGCTCTGTTCTTCACTTGAATCCCTAATCTGCTAGGGTGTGGGGGGAATATTCCCACAGAAAGGTGTAGTGGTTGGTTTTAAATCTAACCATCAGTTTTGTAAATCATGATGTTTCAGTCCATGATTAAAATACAATCTTTAAACATGTGCAGAGATGAGTTTTCATTGTTTTGTTCAACAAAAATAATGCTTGAGCATGTTGTGCTGGGAGGTTTTGAAATTAAACCACCTTTGTACATATAAGTTACTCATTTAAATCAGTTTTAAAAGTTGCAGCTTTATTTCCTTAAGCTTCATTAATCTTTAAGACACTTTCTTGTTCTAATGCAGAAATTTGGCGTTCATGATCATGATGTTGTTTCTGTCTTAAGGTCAGTTTTATATGTCAGCTTTTATCCAGAGGTATTAACTGAAGGTCAGAACAACAAAAAAAATTAAATAAATAAGGTCTTCTTCAAACAGGGTATTGAACTCACTTGTTTAAGTTCATCTCTCCTATAAAGGTGAGGAAAGGATCAAACATCACAGTGGCAACACTGGCTTTGGCAGAGGATGCAGTCAGCCTGTTGTCTTGTCAGTGAGCTAAGATTGCTTGTCCCCTTTCTCCTGAACCCATGTAATATTGCATCCACAGCTTCTTTCATTTTCTTTGACAAGGAGAGTCACTCATGTACTGCTGCATGAAGAATCACCTCCTTTTGTTGGCTTTGATCCTAGTTCATATTAGTTTCAGAAATAGAGTTCATGGTTTGGAAGAGACAGCAATTAATGCCAGACCGCATTTTTCCTTCTTCTGGAAATCTACAATGCATCCTCCCTAAACTGTGTCTTTGACATTTTTAAGAGTAGCCCCTGCCTACTCAGACAACTTACATAGGAGCAAGAGAGTATTTTCCCTTTAGTTGCGTACGTCTTTCCTTAAATTTCCTAGCAGCTGTTTTATTTTTAATTTTATTTGACTGTCTCGGAGTGTGGAGCTGATATTATTTTATGAAGCTATTTTCAGCAAACACTAGGATTTCTCCCCTCATTGGGATAGCAATCAGTTCAGATACTATCAGTTTTGAACACACTTCAGTTGTCTACAGTTCAGGGAAGTCTACCTATATCTACCAAAGTGAATCTTTAAGCATGATGTTCACATTCATGGAGTGAAAACAAAGCACCCATAGGGCAATACAAAGGTAGCCTGAATTTATACAAGCTCAAATATCTAGAAGAAAAAAACTGTATTGAAACAGAAATATTTTAATTGAAACAGTGGTACACCATGAGAGTAATTTGCAGAGAAACTTCCCTGGGCAGTTTCAGTTGGGATTATGTCTCACAGAAACATCTGGAAGTGCCTGGGAAGACCTTACAGCAGCTTTAGTGTACTTATAGGGGCTTTACTTATAGGAAGGATGGGGAGGTCCTTGGGCAGTGTAGTGGTAGAATGAGGGCTAATGGTTCTAAACTGAAGGAGAGAAGAACTAGATTAGACATTAGGAAGAAATACGTCATTGTCAGGATGCTGAAGCACTTGAACATGTTGTCCCATTCCTGGAAGGGTTCAGGGTCAGGCCCGATGGGGCTTTGTCTAGTAGAAGGTGTCCCTCCCTGCCCATGGAGGAGTTGGAAACAAATGGTCTTTAAGGTCCATTCTGATCCAAACCATTCTGTGATTCTTTAATCTCTTCTCAGTGAGCCTTTCCAAGCATGGAATCTTCATCTAGGGAGCCTGAGCTCTTACTGTTAATGGAGTAAGGTCTACCCTACTCCCATCTTGTTGATTTTAGGTGCCATCTAAAAAAGCCCCATTATCTCATAATGTCCTTGCATTTCATTTTTTAAGATATATACAGGGGAAGAGACTAATAGGTGGGCATAAAGGCTATATTCATTTTGAGGAGCTGGAAATCACTGCATTACCAAACCAAGTGCAAGCAGAGTGTTGTGCTCTCATTTGCAGCAGACTAGAAACAATACAAACGTGTTCCTATGCACTGAACCCTGGACTAATATCCCTTTTGGGCTTTTTAGCTCAAACTTGGTACTTCACTCCAAGTGACCTTATCTCCAGCCTTTGGTTCAGAGGAAGATCACACCTAAGTGAAAGTAAGCATACTCGTATTTCCAGAGACTAGGAAGGAGACAAAAAAAAAAAAAAAAAGTATGAAAAAAGAAAATAATCTGGGAATAAATAAATCAGGGGAGAGCATATTTCCTCTCTAAATTAAGCCATGCATGATCTATTCCTAGTTTCTCAGAGTTAGTATATACAAGGGTTAGCAGCAGGAGATTTATCACTCAGTCGCTATAGCACTTTCTCTTCATGACTGGCTGACTTTTTTTTGGTAAGTGAACATAGTGCTTGCGAAATGTGCCAGACTGACACTCCGGGAACTAAATTCCTCTGTTTATTCACGGATCATGCACAGGATGCAGTAAGCCTGCTAGACAGCCAACATTTTGATGTTGCCATAGCATTCCCATGGAACATCATTGCTGCTAGAAGTGTGTCCAGGATTACTCAAACTAGATGGGATGAGATTACCATCAGTTTTAACTCTCTCAAAGCTCCACAATATTTGCACAACCAGTTTCAAGTGGCACAGGGACTAGTGAATTAGCAAACAGTAAAGAGAGCTAGTCACACTTTCAGTGTAATCTGAACGACTTTATTAACAGTCTCAGTCCAATTAAATTTTTTTTAAACACTGAAAACGTAGTTTGTGAGAACTAAGAACACAGATGTGCCTGGATGAGGGAAAAAAATAAACATCCTAAAGCCAGGGATTTCTAGAGCGTTGCAGTTTGTGAAGTTACGGTTGAGCTAGTTGCAAAAGTGTTAACTCAGGAACTAAAAGCAGAAAACTGTGTCAGCTTTTCAGTGTCACATAAGCACGTGAGTTTATCTGGAGCAGAACCCAGTATTGTTATAAAGTGTTCCCAGTGTGAATGAGAACAATCACTTGTGATACTGCTCCAAAAATCCAAAATAATTCTTAACATATCTATCTGGGGAAAAAAATATATGAAATGGGTAAAAAGATGACCATGATTTTACTTTTGCACAGGTAAATGATTAGAGATTATTTAATTTCACATTTTAAGGTCATGGGATTTCCAGAGATCTGAGAAAGGCTGTATTTCACTTCACTGAATACATGGCTCAGAGGTGGCTTTGTAGTAGGTACATAGGTATAGAAAAAATACCTGGGAGTTCTTTAACCTTGCAAAGAAAGGCTAAAAAAAGCCCCAGTAATGGTAAACTGAAGGTAAACAAATTAACCTTGCAACATGAAAACAGATCCTCTCTGAGAGTCCTTTTGTATTGGAACACATAGATCTGATGTCTGAAGACAATTAAAAGATGCCTCTGAAATGTCACCTGGCAAAGAGGCCAGGAAGGCTCCTAAGAAAAGTAGGTCAGTCACAGTGAAGTCGTGCTCCCTCACGTCCACAATGACAGCACTTATTTTGATTAGTATGAGAGCACTTATTTTGATTATTGCTCACAACTTCTGAAATGGGTATTTCCCTGCCAGTACTCCACCAAGGCTGATGTTTAGTTCAGAAATCTAACTGCCTCTACCTTGTCACAAAAAGGTGATGCCTTTCCCTGGTCTTAAAATTAAAACCAAAACACGGTTTATGGGGAAAAGGGACTTTTACCTCGGTATTTATTTAAGGATCCTTGGGTGCAGCACTTTGTCCAGGTGGAATGCCCTGAAATGCACACACTGCCCCCCACACACCAAAATGCACACAAATGCCTTGAAAAATTAACATATCTATCAAAGATTCTCCAGTGAGAGGCTCGAGTGAGCCCCTCGTCTCGAGGAACCTTCCCCCTGGATGGGCCTATCTTAGTTTACAAAAATGTGTTCTGGAGAGAACCTTGGTGTCTGGGGCTTCCAGACTGTTTGGTCTCCTGGTTTAATGGTACAGTGGGTCAGCTAAATTATCAGGCTTGAAAAGTTACCAGTATGTAGGCTAAAAGCACTAAGAATACATAAAACTATATAAAAGATTGTGTAAGAGGGGTATAAAAGAAAAAGCAAAAAATCATTCTGGCATCAAAGGCACACAAAATCTATGGTCCAGTTCAAGTCTGAGATGAACAGAAGCATCCACGAAGTACCAAGGTGATCTGAGCCTATTGCCTTTGGTAGCAGAGTGAAACACTATCCAACCAATTTTGTTTTCTCTTAAAAAAGGATTACAAATCGAAAAGTTAAAAAAAAAAATCACTAAGAAAGGACCAAAGAAAGGTGAATCCTGTTATGAAGGATAGTTCAAATAACTATAGATCTTATGGGAATGAAGGCAGTTATCTAGGAATTTGATAAGGCAATGTTATTTAAACAATGAACTTGTACAGGAAATAAATAACTTGCAGACAAAAGAGCTCTACAGTTCTTAGGAAAAAAAAAAAAAGATCATTTCCTCAATAATTAACTACTTTATTTTGTGGGAAATTATTTATAAACTGAAAAAGTAAGTGCTGTATTTGTGTGTGAATACATTGTTATTTGCACATAATGAAGTAGCTACATTCTTGCTTCCAGTTCAATACTGATTTTAAGCTCTAGATGTGGAGCCACTGGCCACACTTCCACAATGATATTTTATGAATATTTAGACTTTATAGTTCACTTTTTGCACAACTTCAAATTACTTTTGTACACAGTGAGAATTGATATTGTAGAAACAAAGGACTTTGTTATTTAACATCAGGCTTCCTACTGCCTGATGTTAAATAACAAAGTTAAATAACTTCCAAATGCATGGTAGTGTTAACTCTAAATATAACAATACATGGCAGATATTTAAATATTCATCCTAAATAAATTTTCTACATACATGCTCTTGTTCAGTTCCGATGTTAGGCTGACCTTGCTTGTTCTATGATGTGGTTTCTGCTTCACCTACCTCCCTCCATGGAAAGACAAAAATCAGATTCCCGTGAAGTTAACATGCAATCTGTCACAGATAAGATAAAATTGCCATTATTTTGAGAGGGTGAAGGCTGAGGGTACAAGCCCATCTGCAGTAACTGAGGAAGTCAGTGCAAAATATATATTGTACAACATCAGGCCAGGCAAGATGGGTAAACCACAA
This sequence comes from Vireo altiloquus, assembly GCA_013396875.1. Classification (NCBI taxonomy): domain Eukaryota; kingdom Metazoa; phylum Chordata; class Aves; order Passeriformes; family Vireonidae; genus Vireo; species Vireo altiloquus. The sequence goes on from VZRF01004310.1 coordinate 11,931, forward strand.
ACAATTATTTGAATGTAATTTTTATTCATTTTTGAAAAAAATCTACTGTGCTTTGGCAATCTACTGTGGCAACATTTAAGGAAGGTAACAGGAAGAAAAGAGACCAGTGGCCAAGAGTGCCGTTTCCAAATACATACAGTTATTGGCCTCCATACTGTACCCATCAACACTTGTTGGCTTCTCTCCCTTTGGAAATGGACCTTAGCCAAGAATCCCTTCCACACAGGCAATCAAGAAGACTCAAAATGTAGCACCGACTCATTTATTTACACAAAATGTCTACATTGAAACCAATCACTTTAAAGTGCAAGACCTCTTAATCTCAGAAAAGAAAAAGGAAAAAAAAAAAGAGCCAAAAAACAGGCTAGGCACTCTCTGAGTGATATTAAACCTGGTCACCTCTTCATGGACAGAATGCAAGACACATTTACATGGTAAGCAGCCTTATGTCCTTTCCAAAGAAATTCCAGTTTCCTTCCCCTCTATCTTGGCATTGCCTGAACTCTCCAAATTAGCTCAAGTAACATCACTGTTTTCAAACAAGTAGATCAATATATCACTTAACTTCCCTGTTTTGAAAGTAGAAACAAAATTTATTTCAGATTGCCCACATTTATGGAACTGATTATGTAGTCCACATTGATCTGCATAAATTGCCGATGTGTGCTGTATCTCAGGCTTTTTTAACAATACTGAAGGAAAAAAAAAATTCCTTTTAAGATGCACAGGATAGCTAAGGGCCAAATTCTGCATTTTTTTTCTCAGGGAAAGCTTTCATTGAAGACAATGTCAGTTTGATGCCTTGAATGGCTACCTAGAAACAGAGACTAGACAGGAGTAAAGGAATAAAGGAGGGATTTATTTGAAAGGCCTTCAGATGTACACTTTGAGCTCCAGAGGGTCCTACCTCAGTGGATCCCAAAATGGACGACAGCTCACAAGTTCTTCACACTTTTATATCAGCATCAATTCACTAACTAGAACTCAGCCAATGATGTAATTTCCCCAAGCTTGCTCCCTCTTCCCAAGATGAAGGTTTACAGTTCTTGTTCTGGGTGTCATTGGAGAGCAAGTTAGAGATGTTTGTTATGTCTATCTTAGCATAGAGAACAGCACTTAAGAAGCTACAGGAAACTTCAGAGCTACACTAACAGTACAGGATTTGAAAAAAAATATAAAAGTTAAAACCTAAGACAGCAAGTTCTTTACAAGGAAAGTAAGACCATGCTCAAGAAAGTTAATGTAAAACATTTGCACAGAACTTTTCTCTTAACTACACTGCACAGCTCTGCTGAAGTTAATGAAACATCCCAGAATCACTGTACAAAGACACATAACTTAATAGCAGAGGTAGCTATACAAACCTTGTATCATTTAAATTTGGTAATGCCTCAGAACATTATCTCTGAAGTGAAAGAGACTTCATGCTTTTGTGATATATTAGAACCCTCTCTTTGTCTCAAAGAAATTAGTCTAAAAAAAAATGCAACCTAAAAATTCCACTGATATAGTATATGTAGTAGAGAGAGCAGCATTTATCTCACTTTAAATCATCTAAAACCAGGATAGATGGTCTAAGCCTATGAGTTAGGCTCCATCTGAGGTCAGTGAGTGTAATACTCCTATGGGACAACTCCTCTCACTGCTGTTTGAATGGGAAATGGGTCATGATGCCATCTCTCTGGCTGTCCAGAGAGGTAAAATAGAGTAGTAGCCTAAGGTAGATGTCAAGTACCTGCATGTTGATGAATCACAGAACTACAGAATCAATTAGTTTGGAAAAGACCTTTGAGATCATCAAATCCAACCTATGACCCAGCATCACCATGTCAACTGGACCACGACACTGAGTGCTACGTCTGGTCTTTTCTTAAATACTTTCAGGGACAGTGACTCCACTCCCTCCCTAGGCAGCCCATTCCAATATCTAATCGCCCTTTCTGTGGAGAATTTCTTCCTAATGTTCAACCTAACCCTCCCCAGGCAACCAGCCTAGGACTATGCCCTCTTGTCCTGTCGCTGGTTGCCTGGGAGAAAAGGCCAAACCTCATCTGGCTACAGCCTCCTGTCAGGTGGTTTTAGAGAGCGGTAAGGTCACCCTTGAGTCTCCTTTTCTCCAGGCTAAACACCCCCAGCTCCCTCAGCTGCTCCTCATAGGACTTGTATGACCTTTTGATGACCCAGCCAGCTCTGCATTCATTTAAACTGCCTGAGAACAAAGACATTCTTTACTGGTTTGTTTTTTTTTTTTTTTTGTCTTTTTTCCCCCCCTCTACAGTTTCTTAGCTCAAAAGGCACCATGGCTACTTTACAGTAAGTTTGATCTCCTGCACAACAAAGATCATCTAACCCTGATTTGAACTGGCTAGATCATCTCTTCTAGATAGTTGCCAGTCCTAGTTTGAAATTTTCCAGTGAAACAGAGCACCTTAGATATGTTCTTTCCAGTCAGAATTTGTTTTCAGCTTTAAAAAATGAGCTTTATTTCATTTTTGAATCAGAATAGCTTTTCAGCTCCTAGCTATTCGATGTAGTTGCACTTTTATCTGCTGGGCTGAAGAACCCATATTCTGATCCGAGTGGAGAGGACAGGCAAGAAAGAAGGCATCTCTTGGCATATTTTTGATGAACTAGCTTGATCAAGCTCTTTGAGCCTTTCATTGGAAGCCATGTTTTACATCTCGCAAACGTCTTCTTATCTCTTTGTGAATCTCATCTGATTTTTCAACTTTCTTCCTGCTATTGAAATTTTAAGAGCTCATTTTGGTATACACAGGTAATAAAACCTCACTTATTTTTATATATTACACAGGTAATACGCCTCACTTATTTTTTCTGTTCCTGTGTCCCAAGGCCATATGGACCTTCTTCCCTGAAGCATCATAAAGGAACTCAGATTTGAAGATTCCATAAGCCTTTTTTTCAGACACGCAAAGACTTATCCTGTAAATACAGCCCACTTGATTTGTTTCAAGATGTATGATCTAATAGAACTCTAAATGCTTCTTTTATTGTGATTTATTTCCATGATTAAAGCCCTAAATCTGCCCTAAAGAGTGCTTGAGAAAATTCTGGAGCTGTTGAGTCAAGATATGCAACAGGGACTGAGAGAGCACTGACATCATGGAAACATGCCCTAGTTCACCAGCTGAAGTCGTAGATTAAATACTGTGCAGTGAGTTGCTTTCTCTGGAACATAACAAATTTCACCAAATCAGTAATTTCCTTTGTTGTAGAAATTATTTCTGTTATTTATCACTCTGACAGAATCTCCCAGAAGATGCTTCTCTCTCGTCCCAGACAAGACTAGCAGGAGGAATACATACTGCCCTGCACCTCTGAAGCTAAGAGATCCCCCAGCAATTACACAGTACTTCAGCACAGTGCTGGAGCTGCAGCAGCTTGGCTACAAACTTTGGCTCTAATAGTGATTTAGAAAAGCAGATTAGGCGCTCAGAGATAGTTTTTTTTAAATTTCATATTAATTTTTTTTCCTAACCTCTGTTTTCCTCCCATTTGTGACTTCTCTTTATAGACCTCTGTACAGGTGGGGAGCTTCTCCCAAGGCTGATGGAAACAAGTTTTGTTCTATGCACTCACTTGGCAGAGCAGTTGTGATTGCAGTATTGTAACTCCCTCTTGTCCTGCTGAGTCTTATTCCTGGACACTGAATTCAAGCTGCAAATTCACAGCTTCTCTGCTTATTATGAGGAGAAGCATTACCATCTGTTTTATTGAACTCTAAACCACATTTCATACCACATTTACTTGATACACAATTGCTGCTTCATTTATTACCCATCTTCTTGTAGAGCAGAAACCATTTTACCACTAGCTCATTCTCTGAAATACTGAAAAGTACAATTCTCATCCTGGGCCTGAACAAAAACCCAAGATGCGAGTATTTCCCGCAGAACACAGGTTCTGAATGATTTATTTTGGCAAACTGGAAATGTCTAATCCAAAGGTTTAATTTAGACAACATTGAAAAAGTATTATTAAAATCATAAAATACTCAATCATCCAAATTTTACTCAAGTTTGAAGTAATCTGGCTCAATATGACTGTGTTCCTCATATTTTGTTTAGACCGTGCAGTATTTTGCAATGAAGTTGTTTTTTAAACAAGCTCAGGGAAGAGGCCTTTATTGAAAGGCATGCCTTTCATTCTGCTCTGAAAGCTAAATTCTGTATCTTTAACAATTGTACTTTGAAGAGATTTCCCTTTTGACACTGATGACTTTATGACTTAAACTATAGGAGAGGATTCATTGCATTGAAATTTTCCTTTAACATCACACTGCTGGGTTCCATGAAGATCCAGAAAGGAAGATACAATACATATGCTTGATTTTTCATCTCCTCTCCCTGCACTTGTTTCACGTCTGAAGGCTGCATGAAAACAGAAGGAAATTAGTAGCAATTTGCTTCTGTTGGAAAGGAGCAAAAATAAAAGAGCAGTTACCCAAATCTTAATCAGACTAAGTACTTCATATATCTAATGTGTTCAGTGGGATTTTTCTAGGTTGGATATTAGAAAAAATTTCTTCATCGAAGGGATTGTCAAACATTGGAACAGGCTGCCCAGGCTGTGTCATCATCCCTGGAGATATTTGAAGGACTTGTAGATGTGGCACACAAGAATGTGGTGTAGTGGTGGACTTGGCAGTGTTAGGTTTGTGGCTGGGCTTGATAAACTTGGAGGTCTTATCCAATCTAAATGATTCTGTGGTTCTGTACCTGAGTTTTGATTATGTTCTTGAGGAGTAGCTCTCAGGGGCACAGGACTTAGGAAATTTGGTCCCATCTGTTAAGGGTATGACTTACCTTCTCTTAAAATGAAAGAGTTTTAGCTTCTGTACTTTTTCGCCTTTGTTTCACCATAGCTGGTAATATGAAGTGGCTGCTGTTTTCAGTGCAGATGAAAAGGTCAAATGCTGGGTGTTGCTCTTTTTTGAAATATCAACCTCTTAATTCAGTGACAAATTCATGTAATCTTTCAAATTTTTTTTCAAAGTCTCTGAGGTCTGGACATCACTGTTATCTGAACAACAACTTTTGAACTTGAATATATGCAAAGTACTTTTATGAATGTTTTGATCCTACAAATACCATTCTATCCTGCATTCTTCTAAAGCCAATGAAAAGATCTGGGGAATAGGTTAGACTGAACTTGTAATTTTTTCCTTTCCATGAAGTTCCATAAACCTACATGACCTAATTGCCCTGAGAGTAGATATTTTGGGACACTGCACTTAGTCTACTCTTCACGTCCATTCAGTAAAGCACGTAAGTATAAAAGCATGTGCTTGCTCATAGTGTTTTAAGCATATGCTCAAATTTCAGCATGTGCTTTACTGACTTGGTGCTACATTGTGTTGAGCTACAGATGTGGGCAGGTGACAAAAATGGTTTGAAATCACACCTCGGTAGGTATAATACACAGTAAAAGTCGGAGAGCTAATTTTTTCTGAAATAAAGACCAAAACAAATGGTCTCCATGTTTGAAAGTTTTTCGTAAACATCAATGCTAACCCAAAGATAAGTTTAAACTTTAAGCTTTTTCGTTCAATCCATTTCAATCAGAAAATCATGGTCTGCATAATCTCCAGAGAAGAAGAATACAGACATTAAAATACATTTTAAAAATAGAAAACCAAAACTAGTGCTCTATTGCTGAACAAATAGGCATATATCATAAGTTCAAACCATACATCAAAGCTCACTAAAGACAAGAGGCATAGAGTTTTTATGTACAATGCTACAAAACAACTCAAACCTTGCACTTCTTTGCAGGGACATAAACTGGAGTGGTAACTGTGTGCCAGTGTGAAATGGTTTATTTAATGAATGGAAAATAAAGAAATTCAGAACCACTTGGATTTCATGTGTTCAAAAGCAGTTGATTTGCTGAATGCAGATGAACACTTGTACTTCCTCCTGTTTTTCTTGTGTCCTCTTTCATTTTTAGTAAGTCTTTTGTTAGTCAGATGAGATAAAAAGCTTTAGATCAAATCTCATGAGGTAAAATCCAAAACTCTGGGGAAAACTAAGAAAGATTGATTTGTTTGGTTTCTAAAAACATAACCACATTGCCAAGAGCCTCCAGCTGGCAGGATAGGAAAAAATGTCTCTCCCAATTGCAATTTGCCAATTCTAAAATGGCACAGCAGCAGCTTTCCACCCTGACTACCTGCAGCTGGCCTGCTTTCCACCTTCTCTCTGCCAGGCAAAATAATAGCTACCTCTTGCCATCTTTTCCATCCACCTCCCCAAAAATGCGCATTAAGTTTTGAAACAGAGTTGAAAATTGTGTATTTGAGATGAGTCTGTTCTACAGCAGTTGTTCTCACAAACAGGAGTGAGATGAAGTACGCATCTTTCTCAGACCAGCTGGTATGGCTGTGGGGAGGAACAGGAAGGCTTGCAGCTCATAAAGCCTTCAGTGGGTCTAAAAAGCTACAAGTACTGATCTTGAGACTAATTGTTCTCAGTTTAACTTCATTATGTTAATCAATTAGGTGGATCAAGAGAAAACTTTACTGACAGGTATGGGCCTAAAGAAATCTTGGCAAAAAGAAGCAAGAGCTTTCAATCCCAGGGAATGGAGATAGTTGTGCAGCAGAAACCAAGGAGCAGGATAAGTTTTTATGGGATTTAAGTGGCCTGGATGTTGCTTGAGATTAAACAAAAACTAAGGAAACTGCTTTGAGGATGTTAGAAAAAAATTGGTGAGTCTGGTGGGTGAGATGTGGGTAACATAGTGTGCAAGTTCTCTTAGTAACAACAAAAGTAAACAAAAGCTTAAAATAAATGTGGGCTGAGATGATGCTCCAGACAGGAGGAAGCAGCAGGGCTGGCACCTCCCTGCTGCAGGTGAGTGCGTGTTCAGGAGGCTGCAGAGCTTCAGACTTAACTGCTTTGCATTTCTCCTGTATTTGTGTCATTCTGCAGCCTGGCAGAACTTCAGCACTGGCTGTGAAAGAGATGCCCGCCTGCCCAGAGCAGCTAATCCTCTGCTGTTTGTGCTATGCTCCTGGAAAAGGGAGATTAATTGGAAGAGGGAGGATGAAGGGGAAATTCAATCCCCTAACACTGAAGAGGTGGTGAGCTTGGTAATTTATGAACAAAACTATCCCAGTGCCTGTTGTGTGGGTCCAAACCTACAAGAGAAACTTAGGAGAGCTCAGAATGTAGTTCAGACTGTAGAAGATTCCTAATTCCTGGGTAGAAGAGTTCATATAGGAGTATCAGCTGTCAAGATGGAGAACATTCTTGTCAGGCAGATTAGCAGATTTCTGGGTGCCTGGGGGAATCCCAGGTGAGACAGGGAGGCTTCTAGTGAGTTGGAGTGCTCCTAAATTTAGGCAAATCCTGAGCAGGAATATTTGTGGTGGGCTATTTTGATATTATTGTGTTCATTCCTTTCTTATTTTAGAGATTTTGGTCGATTGGTTGGTTGGCTGGTTTGTTTTCACTAGAGCATAGTGCTAGAGCAGCCAGCTCTGAGACATTTTGCTTGCCAGTGGGAAAGCAGCACAGGGCAGTGGCTTGTAGAGGCCTTAAGGGTATCTACCTGCCCTGAGCATCCAAAACCTTCCCTGTTCAGAACATGAAAAGGAACTGCAGTAGACACAAGGAGCAGTCAAACCCAAGAGAAACATATGGTGAAAAATATGAAATTAATACAGAAGCTGAACTGATGCAAAGGATGGCCATTACAGACTTTCTGTGTGTGTTCTCTTTCCCTCTTTCCTCCAGAAGAACATGGATAATTATAAACAGCACCTGAGTTGGGTGAGACCCAGATGGTAGGTGTCTAAACACATCCCAAATGCAGTGGCTGCAGGAGTGTCTCTTTGAAACAGCTCAGTGCCTGTTTCTCTGTACAGAAACTCTAGCTCTCATCTGTAAACACCATGGGGAAAAGGAATATTTACTCTAAAAGACAGGGGTGGTGGCACAAAGAGCAATAATTCAGTGATGGATAAATTAGGCTGAACAGCAATAGGAATTTTCATATGATCTGGGGTTTTGTCCCAGGAATAGTTTCAATAGGATTAGGGGAACTAGAGAAATTCAAGTATTTTTAAAACTGGAGTCCCATTAGAGCAGAGGTGGCTAAATAAAGAGCTTTGGACCTGAACTTGATGACATGAGTCAAATTCCTAAATTCCTTGACATATTTAACATTACACTTTCTGGAGTGCAGTTTGTATTCTGGTGAATGCTGGTTACTCATGAAAACTGTTGAAGGATTTTTAGGAATGACAGCCCTGGCAAGCCTTCCACTAGCAAAGACTGCTTGCACTGAGTAGAATTGCAACAGAAAGGAGAAATTAGCAAGGCTCCTATTAGAAGTGTAATTCAGAAAGCAATAAAAACTCTGGCTTTCAACCGCATTAGAGGCTTGTGCTGTAGCTCAGCATCCAAGTATAATGAGGGAACAGAGGAATTCCCTACTTTTACTTTGGAATTCCTCTCTTTCCAAGGGAACATGGTCTCTAGCACGTTACAAGGCAGCTCTTGACCAGAGTGTCTTGTCTTTCTCTGTGGTGATTTTTCAGTCCTCATACCTGTAAACAACCCATAAACAGTTTAGTTGTAAGTTTCTGAGTTAGCCTTCTCAGGACAGGAGGAGAGGGAAGGAATGGGGGTGGGGAGTAGGGTCTGGTCAGAATTCAGCCTAGCAGCACTTTAATTCACATCCTTTGTTTGAGTGCTTTAAATCCATGTCTATATATGTGGATTTTGCATTTTGACACATTCTGACCACATCATAGGTGATTCTTTTGGGACTAGAATGTCCCCAGAAGCCCTACATGGTGTTGTGAAAGCCTGGTGCTCTCTATTCCTAGAAATGGGGAAACCTCCTTAATGTGGTTAAACTCCTTCAGCTTTCCTACTGACTTCAGTCATGCAGCTCTGAGAATTTTTTTGTTGGTTAATTCTGTAGAAAAATGCCTCTTCTCCTCCCACACTTCCCAAGGAGATTATTTCTTGGTGTTGTGTTCTGAGATATGACTGATGAGGTGCAGCTAGCACTAAGCACACTGTGCTGCCAGCAGGGACTCTGGAAAGCTGGGGCTGGCAGGGTGCTCCTGGTGTCCCTGATCACCTTCTGCAGGTTTGTGGGCAAGGATGAGGGTAGTGAGTGATGGCTGTTTGTCAGCAGAAGTCATATGAGTTCAGATGAGATTATAATTTTTGGTATATAATTTGCCTTTTTAACTTTTGCTATGAGTGGAAGTAGGACAAAAAACATGTCTGTAGGCGTAAAGGGTAGAGACTAGTAGCTCAAAACTGGCCATACCCATGGAAGTTTGGGTCATTCCTAACACTAGGCAAAATAGATGGCATTTGAGAGAGGGAAAAATAGAGCAACATCTTTACTTAAAGTCTTCACTTATGTGTCTGAATTATATTTGAGTTCAGAAAGACCAGGAGATGCTCTTACTGCCTCCAAGTTACTTTTCCAGTGCGGGAAGTATAGCAGAGTTCAGAGACTTTGCTCTCCTGCCATGTCCCAGTATTGCTGCAGGGCCAGAGATGAAGCTCTGAAACAGAAATGCTTGAAAGAAAGAAGGTATTATGTTCAGACCTGAGGTGTTCAAACCAATCCACGCTTGAGAGGGGCTTTGCTGTCTGTGCAGGCACACTCTTAAAAGGGATGTAGGAACTGTTAGAGAAAAAAATCTAGAGAAAGCCAGAGGATACAACTGAAAAAGGGTAGAATGAAGGGATTAAGCTTCAAAAAGTCTGTATGACAAGAAATATTAGTTCTCCTCACCCACTTGCTTCTAAATTCCAGGGTCTTAGTGAAACCAGCCTCTGAACTCCAGTGACTCCATTGCTTACTGCAGAGTCAGTGGAGAATGGGAGGTGTCTTTGCAGATTCCCAGAGGAAGGTCTTGTCTGGCTGCGTTAGTTAGGTAACAGGAGCTCACCAAGGGTAAATTGCAGTAGGAAAGTGGGAAAAAACAGAGCAGAAGACAAAAGCAGAAAATAAGTACGCTGGCTAAGGAACAAAACAAGAGGTTGGACAGCAATTTCTAAGAAAGGGTGGGATAAAGAAATGTGAATGATGCAAGGTGTGAAGGAAAAAGGAAATTGTCAGGGATAAAACAGACTGGGGAGAAGGCAGCCGAAGAAGAAAAGAATATATAATCCCAGCTAAGCACTTTGAAGAAAACAGAGTAAACAAGTAAAACCTTCTGTTTTTCTTGAAAGGCTGGTTCAGACACTGCTACCCGGAGAGCAACAGCTTTTGTTTATCATTATTTTATTGCAAAAGAGTGAGAAGTTCTAATTATTCCTGATGTCCTGTTTGTTTTGGAAGTAAATTCCTCATGTGTTCTATTTGCTTGATGCCCTTTTAAATTACTGTCCTCATCTTAGCATAAAATCTGAAAGAGGGAACTGAAGCAAACTTTCTCTCTGGATCTGTGCTTCTGAAACTGAAAGAAAAAGTAAAGTTTCAGTTACTAACAGTCATTTAACTAAAAATGGTGAAACAAACAACAGCTCAGTGCTGGGTTAGTTGGGTCTTTTTCTCAAGTTTCAATTCTAGCTCAAAATGGTAATCCTGAGATCCTCACCTCCAATTTGCCGCCACATTACTCCACCAAAATAGCTTAAATGCTCCTCAGCTAGCTTTAATTATGTCTCTGCCCGCTTTCTGCTCCCAAGCAAGCTGAAGTGCTTGGTGTTTTCTTCTCATTTGGCTTAGGTTGGAACCCCTGAACCTGGGAAAGAAGCTTTTCTCTGAGGAGTTAAACAGGCTCTATAATAAGAGGAGAAAAGTGCCACACAATTCACTTTTAAAAGAACCTATTTCTTTGTCGCAGACTGAAGCCTTTTGAGGTCCAGGTCAGACATCCAGCTTTTAGGCTGGATGAATTTCCCTCTGGGTGTTCCTGCCAAGGAGGCAGGCAGGCAGTCTCAGAGTAGAACTAGATATCTCAACAGGGCCAAGAAGTATGGGGCTTTCTGAGCGGTACCAGGCTGCTCAGAGAGGCTTGGAGATACCTTAGCTTGGAATGGACAGAGCCAAGCAAGATTTCCTTGAGCCAGAATTCACTCTTTGACCAGAAAGCTGGAACAGGGGGAGGGGAGGGGAGGGGAGGGGACTTCTGCATGTCAGGAAAAACATGGCTTGGGGTCCAGTCATTTTCAATTGGCCATTTAGTCTGGAGCAAGGAGGGGGAAAGTATGCTAAAACCAGTCAAAACGTAGCCCATGGTTCTTAAACTTTGTGTTAATTGTATGACAGGAGATTGGTCCTGCCTAACCTGTAGTCTAGGTGAGACACTAGTGCCCAGGATCTAAGGACTCCAGGATTTAAAAAATCACATTAGTGTTGCACTTCATCCACCACAGAAATCTAGCGGTGTGTCTTTTTCATCCTTTTTAAGTGATGAGTAACAGCATTAAACATTTATGACAGCCTTCCGGGCTGCATATCTGTAACAGAGACATCTCGATGCAGAGCTGAGTAAAGCACCTGGAAAATGAGGCTCAAAGTTTCATTAATGCAAACTTTTAGAAAGCTTCTGACTCAAACTAACCCTCCCTTTTGATTCCCTTTTTAAGGCACCAAATTTTGACCATAACAGAGACTTTATTCAGAGACCCAGATTCAGCTTTGGAGGACCAAGGGCCTCAAGACTGACTGTGAGGCACCAGGGTTTTGATCAGACCCGGGCCTGGGAGTCTGATTTCATATTTTCCATCCACAACCAGACCCCTATCTAAGAGATTTCTGTTAATTTTTTCCGCATGGAAGATGCTTCAGTGCCAGTAGCTCCCATCCTGCTCCTTTCTGCCGTGTGTGACCTTTCCATACTATTGCAATGCAATCCATGGCGTGTGTGTGTCTGACCATAAGCAAGTTCGCTTTTGAATCTTATGCTACAGGATGGAGAAATTGTAACTAAAAGGAAAATAAATTAATGGCATAGAGTCTTATAAATTTTATGAGCAGAATCAGATCCTTCCTCTTCTGCAACAAGGGCAAAACCAATTTCTTCAGAAAGAATCTCTGATGATTAAAAGGTTGTTGGCAATAGAGCCACAGAGGCTAATTATGAATTCTCTCTTGCAGTTTCCACTGCTGTCTCAGATAGCTGGCTGGCATCACGGAAAAACTGTTTCATTCTCAATGAGGAAGCAAGGAAAAAAAGGCTTAAGGCTAGAGTCAGACCTGTCTTATCAATTTATAACAGTAAATCCTATTGTGGAAGTAGAAGGACATGGATGAAGCTATAGCAGTTGATAGTCTGTTACTGTGATATTATTTTCTGTTTCTACGGTACATAAAATATGGAGAATATATATACAAAGTAACACAAAACACGTAATAGTTCTTAATTAGTAAATGTCTGTGATTGCTACACAGGGGCTTCTTGATATCTGCGGGCTTCTCCTTTTTTTTCCCTTCTGAAAGCCGTGGAAAGTGTTTGTAGATGTAAATTACATAAAAATATGCCATTATCTTCCCTATAGACATACTGATTTTGCAGAAGACAAGTATGGCATGTTCCAGGCTATGTGTTAACTATTCTTTGCCTAAAAGACAATGGTTCCTTCTTTCCCCACAGTGGGCTCAAAAGCTCAAAAAGGCTTTTTGTTCTATTACAGCCATGGGTGGCAGTGAGACATTCTGTTATGAAGCTCTTTAAAAAGGTGTGTTGCTCTATTGCCTCTCAATTATGAACTAACAGCACAGACATGAGGAATGAGAAGACTGAATAAAATACATGTCGGCAATAAGAGCATTCTGGTTTAGCAACAATAGGTTTGTGAAAGAGCTGAGCTGCCTTAAAGGTCCAATCTCACGAGAATAGCAGCCTCCAGCCTTTGAGAAACAGTGGTCTGTTCAGGGTTTCTTTTCTAGACTTTTTTCCCTCTCTATGCATGTTCCCAAACAGGCTGTTTTTGCCTCTGAAATAAAGTGCATGGAGGGCAGAGGGGGTTCTTCCATTGTTGGAAAAAAAGGCTGAACACCTATTTCTGCGTGGATAACAAATAAGAACAGCCATGTTTGTATTCCAGTCATGTTTCCTTATTGTTTGTGCTGTCCTGCTCACTACCAGAGAATGGGAAACTGCTTAGGGGGATGTAATTCTGTTTAAAACTCTATCACTATGAATTACCAAGGGGAAAAGGCAAATCACAGGGTAGCATAGCAGTACTTTGGTGCCAAAAAAATCCGAGACCTTTGCAGTGTCAGGAAATAATTTGCAGTGAATACCCAAGTTCCCCTTTATAATTTTCTTGAGGCTAGAAACATGCTAATATCTTATATTTAGAGAATGCTGCATGTTAAAGGCATATTTGAAGAGAGAAGACGGCACTTCCAATTTCTACCACTTCCAGTTTTAGTCCTTATAACATGGATGCAAATAAGTGCCTTGCATTTGACATGATCGGGTCTACCTGTTCTGGGTAAGGTTTCCTCCAGAGACACAAGAGCTATATTTGCACTTTGTTTGCCTCAACATGGTTTTTTTTTCATCCTTGTTCAAAAGTTGCATAACTACGTTGTCTTCAAGAAACAGGATGTTTGTAATAGAAAAGCAAATGAGCCTGGGGTACTTTGGAATACTGTAGGTCACATTTAAAATAACTTTCATATAAAATTATTCAGCAGAAAGTGGTAGCCTGGAGTGAGTCAGTGGTTCAGATACTCCCTAGTGCAGTTAAGCAACCTAGAAGAATTTGTTATTGGTCTTTTTTAGAATTGTCATTAATCCCTGAAATGAAACCAATTCTGATTGTATTTTCAAAATTTTTATTCCGAAAGGTTGTCCCTATGGAAAAGATCAGAAGAAAGCCAATGCACAATGAAATTTTATGCTAATCCTAAGAAGAAGGTAGGAGAGTGGTAGAGGTCAAGAATACAAAGTAAGGAATATACCTTAAGATGGTCTATGCACAATAGCATATTTCATTTCTACAGAAGCCTTAGAAGCAGAAAAAGACCCAGACAACAACCTCCCTCTTTCATTAACTGAATAATGATTGGAACTAAAATTCAATTCAATTCAAGCCAGTAGACAAAATGTCCAGAAAATGCCAATGCCAATGGTCTATTCAGACAGACAGACTTAGCTAAGAGCCACACATTCTTTATGGCCATTAGATTCCTTAAACTTTTGTAAAATAATATATAAACTCATTACAGAGAAGTCTGGTTCTGGGTGGGTTTTTTTAGGTAAGGTCAGTAATGGTAACAGTCACCACCCATTTGCAAGTGTCACAATATCACTTAAACCAGAATCTCCAATTTCAAGTGAACTGATGCAACATCGTGTGAATGAAATTTTAGAAACAGACAGGATGGACAATAGTTTACTTCTCGTTTTTAAGGGTAAAAGTTTAATATGGAGGAAGCTCTTTTTCCCCACATAAGTGACTGCTTTCTCCTAATATTCAACAGAACCTAAATTGGATTGATGTTACATTATTAGATTTGCCAGTGAAAGGATTGCCCTTGAATTGCCTACCAGGAGTTTGTCAAAAGACTGGTGTTTTGTCCTTCTCATGTCTTTTCTGCCCAATCTGAAAAAACCCAAATTATTTTACTGTCAGATTTACAAATTAAGCAACTTTGTCCCAATGAATGCAGCGCCTGACTGAATAGGGCTCTGATTAGCTGGCTGTGCCAGAGTTTACCGTTACAGCACAAAGTAATGAAACTAGTTTAAAATAATCTGATTCTTACATTATTTGAATAGGAAAAGAGAGAAAAAAATTAAAATATGGTCTTCCTAAAAATTGTAAAGAGAAAAATTTGAAAATCTGTGAAATGAACAGGTTTTTTTTTAAAAATCTGTTTTTTTTTTAAACCATTTGATTTTTTTCCATCCAGAGTTGTTATTTTTTTCTCCATGCTTAGTTCAGTGAAAGAAGGTGGGAATTTGGTGTGTGACTGTCTTTTTTTAATAGTTTTTTTAAAATTACACTTGTGATTTTTCCTGATTTTACTTGTTTCAGACTTTGAATTTTGCATTCTTGAAGAATCATAGAATATCCTGAGCTGAAGGGGGTCCACAAGGATCATCAAAGTCCAACTCCTATTCTCTTCAATGAGAGTAAAGAATTAATGAAGAAAGAAGGAAAAACTTGATGACAAATATATTTTAAAACTTAAGTTTTTAAAAATAGAAACAAAAAGAAATTAAATATATTTTATATATATATATATATATATAAAAGGATCTTTTTAAAATAAGCTGTGTTTCAAATGCACTTACAGGAGTGAAAAATGCTCTGAATTAACCTTTGGTATACCTGACATGATCTGGGAAGGTTCTTTTGCTCTCAGGTGTTTACAGCCATCACTTGATTCCATAACTATGACTTTTCTATGTAATTTCAACTTTCCATTTTAGTTACTTTGCTAATTTTATATAAATCAGCAGCTTCACAGTTTTTAGGGAAATCAATACTATGCACAACAGCTAAACATCTCTATCAGCTCTTTGATGGGCACTTCTAATAGTGTTTTATGTTTTAATATGCTTTGTCCAATATCCAAAATGCTTTTGCAGGGATGGTTCAAACTAAGAAGCATTATAAATTACTTTATAAAAACATTGCATAAAATTGAAAAACATTAGACAGAAGAAAGGCTGAAAGAGAAAATTATTTTGATTTGTGTCTTGAAAAATAATTTCAGGCCTCTGAAAGCAGAAATTATTCAGCATCTCAGAAATAGGCTGCAGTACTTGAAGAAAAGCACAAGATTGCAGTCTAATTATAAAGTACCATTGCACTGTTTTCTGCATTTTTTGCCATCAAAAATCAATAAAATAAATTAATTTAGCATTAGTCAAGAGAATAAGCTAGAAAATGAAGTAAATTGCTCCCATACCTTATAGAGCTGTTGCTATGGTATTTCTTGTGATTCAGAAGTCTCTGCTGCCCAGTGAGAGACCGGGTGGTTGCAAACTGCAGAGAGCCCTTTGACTTCTAGGATCTATTCTGTGGGGGAAGGATGTATTTCTGCTCTACATTGCATCACACAGTCAGGAAAAGAGAGTGCCTTTGTCCAGATGTGCAAGGAAGGTCATCCCTTGTGGATCTGCTTCTGGACATCCCTCTGGGGGCTGGTTTGGTGCTCTCAGCAAAGCAGGGAGCTGCATTCTGATGGGGAAGGTGCTGCCACACACTCCCTGTGAACTGAGAAAGCAAGCTGAGTGTCTGACAGGAGCAACAGGGTGGGGAATGGAAACTGAAGGCAATGGAATGTTTTACTTCTGCACCTTTCACCCATCTCTTAAGGCTGCACAGTCACATGGCTGCCCAAAAATGTAGAAAAGAAGCAACCTTGGCCCTCAGGGATACTCTCCGCTTCAGGGGTGTGGGTAGCTGGAGAACAGCGTGTCCTGGTCAGACACTGTCACCACCAGTGAGTGAGAAGCACCCATTGTCATGGTCCTTATCCAGCCTTTCACAGAGTCAGCTGGATGACAACCAGTGCCTTTTCTTCTCTTCACACTCCTCTCCAAAACCCCCAGTATTCAGAGACTGATGAGCAGAAGAGGTCACAAACACACAGTTCCTCAAAGGTGTCCATCTCAGCCTGGCAGGGAAGCACCAATGTCCAGGAGAGAAGCCTGTCCCTTCCTTCTTCCCCAGTGAGCAATTACAAATCTGCTTCTTCAGTCCCTGTTGGGGTCATCATCATAGGCAGGCAAGGGCTTCTAGGTCTCCTTCTTGGCCTAGCACAAGAGGCATTTGTTGCTTGTTTCCCTGCCGGGCACTGAAAGGCTAAATCACCTTTTCTATTTACAACATTCCCCTGGTCTGATATTCAGTTGACTGTGCGATCCTAGGCTGCCCCTTCAAACCTCCTTCACTTATCTACACAACCTCTACAACTCTACACTTGTAGCTACAACTACAGTTGAGGAAGCTGCCTGGTTACTCTGGAATTTTTACAGGACTAAATATGTCCACTGAGACAGACTCTTAAACTGCAGTCATTTTACATTTAATCATCATGTTTAAATATCTTTAAGCTACCCATGCACACAGATTTTTCATTACATTTTCAATGGGCTAATAACCGCTCTGAGCCCGTGCCCTACTTGTGGACATTTTGCCAACCTAAAATGCCAACTGGCACTGTTTGGTCATTTTCAAATGCAAAGGCAGATGTCTGCTCTTGTAGGCAACATGGGCAGGAAGGTTTTTTGTTGTTCTCGCTTTTTTTCTTTTCTTTTTTATTTTTCCCCCAGGGTTTGTGTGCATAATGATCCTTTTCACTGATACAAGAGTGTTTTTCTGAAATGAAGTTTGTCTTCCTGGCTGTCATGAGGTCTCTTTCATAAGAGAGCAAAGGGATTCCTCATTAAAGAAACAAAGCTGTGCAGCTATAGAAGAAAGATACTGGTACTTAATTTTCACTTTTGCATTTGGTTTGCAAGAAAGAATAATTTTTTGTTCATTTTTCGGTCACCAAAGAAGATTGCACTGAGTGCTCCATGTGTGACTCGACTATAATTATATTATTTAATTTTATTGATAGACGGAAAACATATTTATTCTTCCTGTCTGAAAAAACCTGTAACAATTGTTCCAAGAGATCCTTTTCTGTAAAGCACCTTGGCACATCTGAGCTCTGCAGCACCAGCTTGTTGCACTGTCAACATTAGATGTCTCCAGGCTCTTGGGAAGCATGAGGAATGTGAGAGCATTCCCCACAAGAGCAGGAAGGGGACCATGATTGGGGAAGTCATGTCTGCTGGGGCTACCCCTACATCTTCCTGCAGCTAAATTGCATGGCAGGGATGAGGCTTCCCTGCCCTATGATACCAGCTCCTGGGTGCATTCCTGTTCCCACTTGCTCCTCTTCCTCCTCCCCATCAACCCTGTGCTTTTCTTCCACTGGCTTTTCAGTGCCACTCTTTTGTGGCTTCTCCCCTCTGACTGTGAGTCCTTTGCCCACAAACAGAGGGCACATCTTCTCTCAGCTTTAATCAGACCACAACTAGGATTTCATGCCATGTATACTTCATACAACATACACACAGATGTATGTTTATTTGTCATATTACCTTGACATACGCAAAATAAACCAAAGGGCCCGCAGGGACCTTTTTCTGTAGCCTTTATTCTTCCATTTTACTTATCCCTCTCTCATCCATTATATGCAAACATGAATTATAATCTCTTTGGGACAGAGTGTTTCATTTTATTTGCCTATTGGCAACAACAATCTTCTGCATGAGGAATGAATAAATAATAATTACATTTTTTATAGAAGAGTGAGTAATGGAGGGTTTTTATTTTTATTTTTCTTCAGAATACAAATAATCAGGTAAAAAACCCCTGTCCTTTGCTTCCTGTAATGGCTCTGGAGGACTCCTTCAGGGCTTATTTCAATTTGTGGGAACCTCTATTAGAGGGTGTTTTTCTTTACCACTTCAAAGTAGAAGATTATTGTCATAAAAGGATCACTCCTCTGCAATTAGAAAAACATATTTTAAAGAATAAACATATGTTTTAAAAAATCCTGTTGTTAGTGAAATTGAAGATAAGGTAATCATCTTGTATTTTCTGTCTTTCCTGCCCTGTTCTGAGAACTTCATCTCCCTCTAGATTAATAACAAGACAAGAGTTAGACATGAGATAATTTACCACATCATTTATTTATGCATTTTAATGAAGGAAAGATCATAGAAGCATAGCAGGGCTGAAGTTTGTTGTCAGTTGGGTTGGGAAATGTATATAAATTCCAGGAATGACTTAGTCAGTACTGACACTATTTTAATTTTAAATGGAAATTATTCATCTAACAAGTTATATCCTGCGTTCTCACTGCTGTCGATCTGCAAAGTAAGAATCCTAGACGATATAATGGAGATCTCACAAAAAGTGCTCCTCAGACCTCAAATCTTATGCGTTATTCTCCTTTAGTTTTAACTGCACTGCTGCAGTAGTGACAAAAAAATTAAAACCAGATATTTTAACATGCTATTGATATTGAATTTTCATATTTTGCAATAAAATACCATGTACCATTATCTTGATTCATATGAAATCATTGGAAGTGTCATCGATATAACAATTTAACTCCCAGTGGCAACTAAACACTATGCACTCCCACCCACATTCTGCCATGGCCCCACAGCGGGATGGAAAGAAGCGTTGGAGAAAAAGGTAAACCCATGGGTAGAGATTACAACAGTTTAATTACTGAGATAAAATGAAAATTTTACTTCTGCTACCAGTAGTAATATAATTGTAACACAAGGAGAGAGGAATGAAACCTGAGAAAAACAAGTGCTCACTATCTGCTGACCAATGCCCAGCCTGTCCTTGAGCAGTGATTGGCAGCTCCCAGCCAACTCCCCCCGGTTTATATTCTGAGCATGACCTTCTGTGGTGTGGAATGTCCCTTTGACCAGTTTGGGTCAGTTGTTCTGGCCATGCTACCTCACAGCATTTTGTGTCCCTGCTCACTGGCTGACCATGGGAGACAGAGAAACCCTTGACTTATGATAAACATTTCTTAGAAATGAACAAACCATCAGTGTGTTATCGACATTATTTTCATACTAAATTAAACCCACAGCACTGTACCAGTTGCTTGGGAGAAAATTAACTCTATCCTAATGAAAACCAGGACAAATCATTCAAGTATTTGATTACGCACTTGACAACAGCAAAACCAGTTTAAAGTCACCCTGACCTGCCTTTGCAATGTCTGTGAAAAAGGATAATGTCTTTTTAAAATGCTTAGAGATATTTATTTTAGAAAACCAAAGAGAAAGAAAGATGCAGAAGACAGGTATTAATGAGGAGACAAAAGATGCAGATCTTGGAAATGTTTTGCACAGTCCAACCGTGGAGAGATAAAATAGAAAATGCAGATACCCTGCCACCTCTTTCAAGCATTACTTCCCTGTTTTGCAATAAACAGTCAGGGAAGAAAAAAAAAAAGTAAAAAAATCCATTGGAGGATTTGGAGTAAAGAATGAGTACCCAAAGTTCTAGGTTAGGAGCCATACTTTCCTTGTGTTTTTGGAGGAGCCTTGGGTCCTTCTCTGTGGATGGAGAAGCCCAGAAGAACACATGGTCTTTTGATATAGCTGTTCTCCTGGGAGAAGTTTGGTATGGGCTGGAAACCACTCAGGATGGGCATTTTTAGGACCTTTGTTACAACACAGAACAGATGGGACAGGAGTCGCCTTTTGCTTTGCACTAAAAGGCACTGCTGCAGCTGTACTAGATGCAGACCAGCAGTGGAAATATGTTCTGCGAACACTTATGGGACCAATCCTTCCAGGATTAGGGGTGGAGCAGTGCCTCCTTTCTGTATAACAATTAAGGTTAGGCATGAACATGATGCTGAGATTCCCAGTCCCATCTAAACTGGGGCATTTCTGGACCTGTGACAAAGCATAATTCTGAAACACACAAGGTGCCCCCAGGGTTACTTGGTGCTTTTTGAGATCAGAAGTCCGGATGACACTGTGCATCTGGCCTCACATTCCTGTGTTCAGGGGGGTGCTGTGGAGTGAGACAAGTTTGGGTAACAGAAAACCTCCCAATAGGAGCAGGTGAGGGAGCTTCAGAGAGTTTATAGGGGGGATGGTTTGGTGCTTCTGCTCTTCTCTGCGTAGTGTTAAAAAAATGTGTGTTTAATGAGGGCCATTTTTTAAGTCACTGGTGCAAAGTAGCTTCTTTTAGGCTATTGTTCCCTCCTTTTGGTTACCCCAGACACCTTCTTCTGGGGCAAGTTTCTGCTCATGGTGAGATAAGACATAAATGAAACTTTAGTATTATTCTATACTTACAAATCAGATGACAGGTAATTCTATCTATTCTGTTTCCCCTATAAGGAGACAAGGATTAATTAATCTTTCTTTTCATTTCCTCAGTTAGAATTTCTATTTTCTTATTAGCACCCAAATAAAAATTTCAGCATTTTATAGTTATTCACTTGAGAAAGGGAGCTATGAAGATAAGAAAAACCTGTGTTATAGTCTAGTTATTTAAGTCAACTTCTATGAAATCAGCAGAAGTACTGAAGCTTGCTATTTCATTTCCACAGTGGCAAAGTTCAAGTTTAAAAGAACCAGTGTAGGTCTTCCATGATACTTGTGATTTATCATTTCATATTTGCCCTGAAGTTATCCATCTGAATCTTCACAGCCTTGCTAATAAATCCTTTCCATGACCTGGGTTTACTTTCCCATATTAATCATCTTCATTTCATGACATTATTTCTTTGTCAAACCTCCTGAAAGTTCTCATCATTCCCTTGCCCCATTTATCACAGTAAAATCTGGAACCCAAATCATGTGGGGTCTGAAATCTTCATTATCCATTGTATCAAATATTTTTCCAAAACTGAGGCCATACTACTCAAAATTACATGTAGGGAAATGTGTCACAGGACTTTTTTTCCCACGTTGCTCCCTTTGATTGGCAGAAAACTGTAAAGTGACTTCACTGTCCATATGCAACTTTCCCCTCAAAACTTACCTCGATTGCAATGCCAAAACTCTGAGCGTCAGAGAGCTGGCATGTTGTAACTGCTGTTTTTCATTACCTACCAGGCTGAATCTTATCATAGAATCATAAAAAGGTGTGGGTTGGAAGGGTCCTTAAAGTTTATCTAGTTCCAAGGCACCTGCCATGGGCAGGGACACCTTTCACTAGCCCAGATTTCTCAAAGCCACATCCAGCCTGGTTTTGGACACTTCCAGGGACGTGGCATCTGTGATTCCTCAGGGCAACATATTTCTGTGGCCTCACCGCCCTCATGGTAAAGAATTTCTTCCTAATATCTCATCTAAACCTACAAAAGGATGTTCTAAATTCTCTTGAAAGCCCTCTCTTACCCAGTCTGTGCAATAACGAGTGCTCTCAACCTATGAGAGGTGCTCCAGCCCTCTGATCATCTTTGTGACCTTCCTCTGGACTTGCTCCAACAGGTCCATGTCCTTCTTATGTTGGGGGCCCTAGAGCTGAATGCAGTATTCCAGGTGGTGTTTCATGAGAAGAGTAGAGGGGAGAACCCCCTTCCTTTCCCTGCTGGCCACACTGCTTTTGGCACAGCCGAGGACACGATTGGCCCAGCAGTATTCTATCCTGGTAGAAATATGTGACTTCAAAGCAAACTGCAACAGGTTAACAGAAAAGTCTGGAGCCCTTAAAACAGGTACATTGCTTCTTGTATGAAGCTGTTTACCCATGATCCCCTTTTATGAATATCTGATAAGCTGATTTCCACAGAGCCAAAAGCCTCTGTTGAAGCAGGTAACATTCAACCCTCTATCAAAGCATTGTTCAATCTCTAAAATGCTGGTATTAATAAATCTAACACCATCATCTGAAAGATGCTATACAATACTAAAATATTCTAATGTTTTCATTACTTCAGATACTGCAGTTTCCTTTTAATTCTCTACAACTTTCTCATGAGAGGAAGAGGAGGGACAGGAATTGATCTCTTCTCTGTGGTGACCAGGGACATAACTTGAAGGAATGGCCTGAAGTTGTGTCAGGGGAGGTTTAGTTTAGATATTGAAAAAAGATTCTTCACTCAGAGGGTGTTTGGGCACTGGGACAGGCTCTCCAGGGAAGTTGTCCCAGCACCAAGCCTGACAGAGCTCAAGAATCATTTGGACAACACTCTCAGGCATGTGGTATGACTCTTGTGGATGGTTCTGTGCAGGACCAGGAGTTGGACTCAATGATCCTTGTGGATCTCTTCCAACTCAGCGTGTTCTGTGATTCTGTGCTTATTTCTTCTGTGAGCATCACACATTTCCTTAGTGAAGTATCATTTGACATCATTTCCCTTATTGGTGTTGTAAGCAGATCGTGATTAATGCAGAAGGAAAATTCAATGGTTACAGATATACGCAATGCACAGGTTTTATGGGGTTTAATGGATTATTAAGATGTGGCAGTTTTAAAGTCTGAGAAATGAATTAAGCAGATGGAAGTACAGCCTGAAAGCACAGCTATAGCCAGGGGCCTTCATAAGGGTAGCTATCACAAATATAAAAGGCTGTGAAAAGCAGCTACCATTAATGGCCAGAAATTATGTTAAAGAATCAATTAGTATTTTTTATTTCAGTTATTGTAAACATAATATTAGGTTATTCAGAACAAATCTAATGAACAAGACAAAACACGTTCATCTGCTTTCTGTAGAAATTTTAAAAAATTTGGGTAAATAAATATTTGTAGTAGGAGCTGATGAACAAAATAACCTCAGCTTTTAAAGATAGTGTTCTGAGCAGCACAAATTCCTTGATAGCACATAAGCATTCCTGTGCATCTTTTTCCCAAGATGTCACTCTCAGATGTCACTCAGCTGTCACTCTCCTCAGCCTTCTCTAAGGCTGGCTCTGAGATATTTTCCAGCTCTGTCCTCACAACAGCTCTTGTCAGGCATCTCTCCTCGAACTGCCAGCTAAAACTGAGTAATTTTTCAGAAAATTCTTTGCTACCTTTTTGCCTTAGTTCAACTTTTCAAAAGAAACAACAAATGTGGGTGACATACCCCTGGGCAAAAAAGTACAGTCAGTGCCTGGACACACGCCCTGTGCTTTTTGCCTTTGCAGGTGGCCTGCCTCGCCTCTTCCCGATCCCTGGCCACTCCACAGCCTGCTATCAGCCTTGCTTTGAGTAGGAAGGACTCACAGCAGCTTTGGCCAGAGTATCAGTACCTGCAATCAGCATTGAGGCAAAGGTTTAATTACAGATGAGCAATACACTCCTTTAGTTTTCTCTACAGCCCCTTCTGATAGATTTGGCAATTAGAGCTGGGTGATAAAGCTTTGATGACAACCAAAGGAAATGCTGACTTTTTCAAGCTTCTGATGGGAACATATGGTTGCAATTAAATGTTTTCAGAAGGATTCCTCGGGGCAGAATGGACTTCTGGTAACTGTGACAAATGGTTAGGGTGTTTACTTGAGGTAAGGAAACTGGTGGGTGCAAGGTGCTGATGGTACCATATGTAGAGTAGTAGAATCACTCTCTGTCCAAGACTCCCAAAACTTTTAAGGGTACAGTAATTTCTCAGTGATTTCTCTCAATGCCTTTCTAACACATGAACTGGTTTCTAGAGCTCTATTTTTTCTGTGTCTGTTTGCCAAAGGTTTTTATACTATAAAGAATTATTTTGTCTTTGATCTTACCTAATTTCTCAGAAGCTACCATGTTAAGCATGCCCCTTTAAGCTCCCACCTCTCTAATACATTGTGCAGAGCAGCTCTTATTTCAGCAGCTCAGAAATGTCCTTTTCTGCATAATCACTCCTATGCTAAATAATCCCCACCAAACCAAGAGACAGAATATTACGTGGAATAACTAGCTCCTAAGCAGCTTCTTCCCCACTGGAGTGCCAGCCACTGCATCCAAATTAAAACAAATGCTACATATATTCACAGCAAAGGGAAAGGAGACAATAACTGGCAGTAGGCAGAGAGGAGTAGGAAACACTGTCTGTCATTAAACAGGCACAATATCCAGCTCCAAAATCAGCATCTCTTTACCACGTCAGCATCAACAAACAGAAATTAATGAGTGACATTTCTGTGACCCCTTGCCCATTTTACTCATGACTTTAATCCCAGATGTGTGGGCAAACTTGATTGTGCTGACCTTAACCATCACCAAAGACAGGCTGAGCACAACATGTAGCACAACAATAGCCTCAAGAAGTGTGCAGCTGCCTTTTTCTGCACTGTTATATCAGTATGCACCTTTGAAAGGTGGTGCCTTATTTCCAAGATGTCCACTCTAGCAGAGCCAGAATAGATGATTAATAAGAAACAGAAATGGGAGCTAATTCTGCAAATTCTAGAAAACATTTCAAGAGGTTATGAATGGATTGATGCTGCTGAATGTCTGAGCCTTTCATTTACAATCATCACTTCACCACATACTCTTTTTGCTGAAAAAGGACTTTTGAGGTCACAGAGTAACACAGTTACTTTATAACTGTATTTTACTTGTGCCAGTATCAGTGTTTTCACAGTCCTGCTCTGTCACAGTCCTTTGATGTGTAATGCCCCATTGAAGTATATATTCTATAGCTATGCCTTGAGCTATTGTGTATAATAGGCTTTCTGGTGGCTTTTCAGAAACATTAAACATATATAAGGTTTAAGAAGATTCAAAGGCCAGAAAGACAGTATGCACATCCATCTCTTACAAGGCTCAGCATGAGAGCATGAAACAACTTCAAAGCTTCCAAATACAAAATTCAAAAGGCCCAAGAAGCTTTTGCCCAAAACCAAACTTGTGATCAAGCACTTTTCCTGAATTTTCCAGTGTAGGGTGACATCCACAAGTGAGGTTATTGTGATGGTTTTGCTCTGACATATTTCTCTGGAATTTGTTTGGGGTTTTTTATCCCTGACTGCATGCACATTTGTTCTTCTTTGCACTTGAAAGCTAAATCACATTTAAACAAATTATGAATTCAAAGCACAGTTATTGCATCTAAATTATGCCACAGGTGGATGCTGCTGTTCCAGAATGGTTGAGTTGCTCCTGCTCGGCTGGAAGCTGGACCAAGCCCAGATTTGTGTAAATCACTCTGGAAGACATGAATACTTTCATGGGAGCCACAACTCCCATTTTTTGCATAGAAATTAACTTGAATGTGTACTGTCAGGCAAAGAGAAGTTGTATTGTCTTCCATTAGAGAAACCAACAGAACAGTGACAGCTCTTATTTTCTCTTTAAGATGAGCTATGAAAAATCAGTGAATGGGAGAGAATTCTGCCCCATTGTTTAGGTCCCTAACTGAGGTCCCTTATCAATCACAGTCACACCATAAATGAGGTGTGGAAGACACCTTTGCATTTTTCCAGAGACAGCTCACGTCTGTGTCATCTAGTGATCCTCTACTGCATAGAGAACTCAGTCACCTCCAGAGGTTGTTCTGGTCTATTGGACTTGAGTGATGTCCCGAGAGAGTTTCTGAGAAGCTGTAGAAAATATTGACACGCATACCAGCCTTTGTTCTGCCATGGTCTGGTACATGGGGCCAAAAGCAATGTGAAACAAGAATGAGAGTGAGAGTGTGTGTGTTGATTTTTCTTGTTTCTTTTCTTCTTTACTTGCGGAGTATTGATTGAAGAATCCATGGGTGTCACAGCCCATCTCCTGAGGTGATGCTGAACTGTACTGCTGTGGCACAGGCATATTGGGTGCGCTGTTCCTTCTTCTGAGAGTTCTAGCAGTCAATCCTTTATGGCCAAATATATGTACCTTCAAATGTGGTGGGTCTGGAAGCACAGCCTGGGTCCAGCCTTAACAACTCAGCAAGGATCTCTAGTTTATTTGTCTGTTTTTACTCTGAAACTCCAAAATTACTTTGTGAAGGTAAAACTCCATGTTCATGGTGGATTGGCTTTTGCTGGTCTGAACATTTCATAGCATAAAAAGGGAAGGATTAGTTGAATTAAGCTTTTCTAGCACTTGGCAATCCCAGAAAGATTGAGTTTTTTGAAACTCACACAGGTACACAGATATGTAAGGTCTACAAAGGCACCATGGAGCTTGACAGGATCTTACTGGAGTTACTGTAATATACATTTAGACATTAACTGTCAAAAATCAAGAAGTGCAAGGAAGATTAGATTTCTTCCATTTCATTTCTGTCAAAAATTTAATTTCTTGATATTTTCCTAATTCCTTTTGTTATGACAGCTGATAATTGATCAAAAAAGATATTTTTTGTGATTTTCAAGTTTCAGGTGTCATAACTACATCAATAACTCATAGGCAATCCAACTGGGAATGACAAAAACACTGTAGATAGCAGGGAACAGGAATTTGGACGGAAATGACACAAAAATTGGTTTTGAATTATTTCATCCATCAAGTATTTTTGTGCCAGTTGATTCCATGGTGATTTTCCATTTGGTTTGTTTTGGGGTTATGTTCTTTGGTTGTTTAGTTGTTTTATTGCCAATAAAGGCCAAAAATCCGGGAAACACAAAGTCCAGCTAAACAGTGTTTGCAAATTTATAGGCATGAAAATAATCTGCAGTCAAGAAGAACACATTTGTAACTGGTGGGTGAGCATTTCAGTTTACATTTATGTGCTTTCCTCAAACTATTTCCACTGAGTAATCAAGACCATCTCAGTGTTATTGATCTCTAACTTAAAAAAAACCCCAATGAGAAAACATAAACCCCAACAGACCCTTATGTCATTCTTCTTTCTTTTCTTTCTGTTTCTCTTCCCATCTAATTTCTCATCTATCATTCTGAACTCTTCTTATGCTGCTGAGTTTAAACACTCAAGTACTTGAGTCTCTCGACAAGACTTTTTCTCACTCAAAATTTAGAAAATGGGCTGATGTGTTAAAACAAATGGACTTGTAGAAGAGAGTTGGTTGTGATGTGTTTTGAGTAGAGCAGAGGTACAAGTCAGATGGGCAGGCCTTCTTTCTCAAAATGCAGAGCATCGGAGAGGCCAAGATTTTGCTGTGATACTGGGGAAGCCTTGCCTATGGGTCACAGCCAGCTGGCAGCTGCTGGAGCTTGCAAGCTTTCCAAAGCTTCCTCCTGCTGAAGGCCATGATTTTTTTTTTTTCCCCTTTCTAAAGTAGGAAAGGTTTTTTTCAGATTGTTTTTTTCCAAAGTAAGAGTGCAACACTTAAATTATCTGCATTTCAAATACTGCAATCTCCTTTTTCTCTTCCTCCTCCTCTTCCATTCATATATATATGTTCCCATGCTAAAACTGATACTCATTTTACTGATTAAGATGGGGGGAAAAAAAGAAAGTTGAGGACATGCTAATTGCTACTACAATTTTCCATATTTAGAAATCATACCTGTACATGAAGACAATACCTCTTAGATGCTTGTATAAAGAAGCATAAGAAAAAAATAAAAAAATTCAACTTTATTCTATTTTTCCCTAAAACTATCAAACTAAATTGTGACAGTTATTACTAAGATTTTTAAAACCCTGTTGGGCATTTAATTTAGAATTGAAATGAGATTCAGTTACCTTAATCAGAAAGTCTACCCCTCTCCTACCATGCACTGTAGCAAGACTAAACAAAAAACAAAACAGTGATAAAATTTCAGACCATCTCTTTAGGGGTTTTTCTCCCCTCTTTTTGATAGGCTAATGTTAAGTCACTTTTTAAAAATCTATATTCCAAGGCACCACTTAGTCCCAGGAAATATTTGTTCATAACTTTTTCTCTCAATATGATGACCATATTTTGTTCCCATCCCCCCATCTCTTGAATGAATTGTGGCTGGCAGAGTAATGAAATAAATGGGTAAGTAATATCCAAAATAAGGGATTTTTATTAAATTATGGCTTTAGTAGTTGACTGAATATTTTATGTACTAATAAATAATGCATTGTTCCTGATTCAAGTCCCAGAATTTGTGCTGCTATGCCTTGAAATGTAATAAAATACTTTTTTTTCCCAAAATGATTTAGAAAAATAACCAAAATAATGTTTAGCCTCCAGAACCCTAAGAAATATTGCTGTGGTTAGGAAGAAAATAGGGGCAATATACAGATTTTTTTTCATAATTGCCTTCCCTGAAAAACAAAACAACCTCTGATTTCAAATGTCCACAGGAATCTGGGCTGCACACTGCTCTCCTGCTGGATAGGCCTTCCACATCTTTTAGAATCATAGAATATCCTGAGTTGGAAGGAATCCATAGAGATCACTGAATCCAGCTCCTGCCCCTGCACAGGACGGCCCCAAGAATCTCACAAGATGCCCAAGAGCATTGTTCAAATGCTTCTTGAACTCTGTCAGGCTGGTGCTGTGATCACTTCCCTGGGGAGCTGTTCCAGTGCCCAGCCACCCTCTGGGTGAAGAACCTTTTTCTGATATCCAACCTAAACCTCCCCTGACACAACTTCTGTAGAAATGCACCTGCCCACCCTAGGCACAGGTATGTCACCACAGTGGTGGAAGCCATCCTCAGTTTGGAGAGCACCACACAGATCCCTCCAGTGCTTGCAAGCCCATTCTGAATCCTTTCTAACCACCTGGGGCTTTCTCTGCTTCACTAATAAAAACGTTTTGCAAATCTGTGTGATAAGGGAGACAGAGAGGGTGCAAAGTGTTCACTCCCTTCCTGCCGTCAAACATAACCTGTTGATGGCAAAAGCAGAGATGCCCTGCTGTGCTGCTCTCTCCTCCACGGGCAGAACCAGGGAGAGAAGTGCCATCAGCCAGTAAAAAATAAACCCACAGCTTCTGTGGGTTGTTCTGCCCACAGAAACAACCAAGCGTCAGGTTCACTCAGCATCATCTGATAACCCCGTGGAACAGGTGATCAATATTAATCAGCATCACAGCTCTCCTGCTAGTGATAGTTAATGGGCTGATAATGCCATCCTCCTTGTAGCCAAATCCCATCAGGGACCAGACAGTTGGAGCTAAAGCAGAAAACTTATCAGATCTGGCAGGAGACAGTTTAGGAGGCTAAAATTAACCTTGTAGCATTCACAGAAAGAACTAATTGTTTGTGACTGCTAGATTCCTGCCAGTGGCAAAGGTTTATTGCTGCACAGATCTTAACCTGATACTGGTTTTTCTGCGGTATGAAAAAAAAAGAAAGAAAATAAGGCAGGAGGAAAAAAATATATATATCTACCAGGCGTTTTTTTAACCCCTCTCTCACAAATAAATATAAATTACCCTACATATACTAGAAATTAAAGCTAAAGACTTATGCATTTGTGCTATAATGATTTCAGGACTCCAGAACATAATGTGAATTCATGAGCTTGACAAAACCTTCGTCATGAAAAAAGAGCCTCTCTGTAAAGACCAAGTCTGCTGAATTACTCTTACTTTATTAAAACCTTTAGCGATATAATTTCCTTCCGTTTTCCAGCAGTATACAAGTACACATATTGATTTTGGCTGCAGAGTTATCAGCTGGAACTCAGTAGAAAGAAGAGAAATAAGTGGTATAACCAAAAGTGGTGACAGACTCCAGGACTCTGAAGACATCCAAGAGAGGGAAGATGTAATGCTTGGCAATATGCTTGAGTTGTAGATCTTTTGAATTTTGGGCATATTGATGTTCAGCAAACGTGCTGCATTGTAGAACTACAGGGTAAACTCCAGAACAAGAAAGAGACTCTGAAAACACAGGTAAAGGGAGAACTCAGAGCTGGAGAAGAGGTTTGCTTCACAGAAGAAGAAGGAAAAGAAGCGGTGGGAGCACAGGATAAGTCGGAAAATGAGAAGACAGAACTTTTAGTGCACAAAAGAAAGATGAATGGAGAGCCAAGGAGTCCTTGATAGCTGGTGTAGAGAAAAGCAGAACTTGTACCAGGGAAAAGGCCCAAATTATGAAAAGTAAAATTAAAATCCTATCACAGGAGGTGATGTAAACAAACAAGAACTGAAAAGCAGGTTTGGGTTAGGGTTCTTGAAAATATCGGGGAGGACCCTACAGATGTCTTGGCATCAGGACAAGAACTTACACTGGAGTGGGTCAACACTAGGCTAGAATGTGCAAAGAGAAGGTTTAAGTTATATCTCTGGAATTCATCCATTCCCAAGAGAGGAATCTAAGTCCATAGCAACAAGAATTAAAAACAAAGAGCAAGGGTTGCTTATGATGAAAAAGGTCTGACTCCCAGTGAAAGGTATGCAATCAGGTAAAAAGAGAGATTTATCTTGAGGGATTGACACCATGCAGGTGTCTGGGATACTGGGCTGTGATGTGGATGACTTAAAAAAGAGAAATAGAAGAGCGGACGAGTGAAGTGACACTTCTGAATCACTGTAGTTTTAAAACCTGGCTGAAGAGGGCCCAGATGACTGAGGGTTCAGTAGCAGATTAGAAGTTGGAGGGTATTTAGGAAAGGATGTTAAAAAAATTCTTCTGAGACAATTTTATGAATCACTGAAAAGCCCAGAGGGTTAAATATATATATATATATGGATCAAGGATCTCTATAGTATGACCGTAGATATGTCTAAGTGCTGAAAGTTATGCCCTCAATGACACATTTTAACTACTAGATGACTATCACCTGAGATTGAGAAAGATGAGAACTGCCAGAAGTCAGCTGACTTACACATCTGAAAGACATTCACAAAAGTGAGTAAGTTCTTCACCCATAAGAAACAAGGAAGATGAAGGAAATTAGTGTCATTTGTTTACACCTACCGGAGTGGTTTAAGAGAACAAGGAAACTGTTAAGTGTCCTTTCTGGTCTTGTCCATAGCAGAGTGTATGATACTTGATTTCTTTGATATTTTCACTCAGAAACATCAGTTAGCTGTAAAAAGAATAAATTTATGACAAGCTCAGTTAGCAGTATAACTTTCAGTGTTAAGCTAAACCACCTGTAAGATCAGTGTTATCTCCCCATCAGAAGTATCTCCCCATCAGAAGCAGCTCGGGCAGACATAAAAGAAGTCAAGTTTTCTGACAAGTGTCTAAACCTGTGTTTGAATGGCAGAGGCTGTGTGAGGCAGGTGGACATCTATTTCATCTGTTTCTCTCACATGGAAAGCACACTGAAAATAAGGAGAGCTAAATATCTGGATTCTAGCTCCTGGGATAAGTATGTATTTGAGATTACTCCATTTAAGTCTCTTTCAGTTGAGATGTTTGTGCATGGCAGAGGAACAATTTTTTCTATGTCCCACTCAGCACCAGCAAGACAACCTGATTAAGAAAGGTAACCATGAATTTATTTGCCTTGGCATACATCTAAGAACCAAGCAATTTGGCCCTTTCTTGCACTGTTATTACATCTTTCCACTACAAGCCAAGATCATACCAGAAAGTGTTGCAGTAATAACAATAATTCTTTGTCCAGAAAGAAATATTGCTGTCATCAATATTATATAATAATGGTAGTAGATGTATTAGATAATAGTTAGGGAAACTTAAATATCTATATTATGGAAACACTTCAAGCTAACTCTTTAACTCTAGTGTGCAAAACAAAGAGACAACGAAAGTAAGATGTGGAGCTAATTAATGTATTGATAACTCAGAAGTGGAGATAGTATAAATACCACCTTATATTCAGGCTATGGGTATGAAATATTTCATTTATGGATGATAAGAAATGGTGCTTTTTTTAGTATAACAAAAGAGAGAGAGCAAGCCATACAAAAACACTTTCTTCAGTATTTGCATGCAAATGAGAGGCAGAGAATTAAAAAGGTCCAAAATACCACAGACACACATTGAGAAGGACAACAGAAAACACAGCAGGAAGGCTTGGACATCAGTCAGACTTTGATGACAAACATAGACACAAAAGTAAATCGAAGGCCCCCTACTGACCCTCTAAGCTAATAGAACCAATATTTTCACCTGAAGAAATGACAATTAGTTAACCTCTTCTCCCCAAAAACACATCATAAAATTAAAACAAGTTCATTGAAAATATTTTTGTCGAAAATTGTTTAAATAAAATTATTTCAAAATCATATGATTCTGATGATAAACCTTAATTTTGATGAATTAATAATTTTGAATTTTTATGAGGAAAAAAATCTCAAGACAATATAACAAAGTCCAGTGTTAATAAAACCAACCAAACACACACACAAGGATACCCACACCCAACTCTGCACTTAAAAGCAGTGTAATAAAGGAGTGAATCCGTTCTAGTGCTGTGCATGTGAGCATGAAACATTTATTTATGTATTTATGTAAAATAATGTATAATATATTCCCTGGTTTTGTTTCTATGCTCAAGAATTTTCAGAAAACCAAAGAAATCAACTTTTCATTGGTTCTGGTAAACAGCAATTTATTTAGATGGCAGACACTTGAATTTAAAAAATCCCTGTTTCTTCTAACAGTTAGTTCTGCTTCTTTCTTGGTAGGAGTAAAAAGAATTCCTTCCATGTTAAGAATATTTGATACTTACAACTATGGCTATGACCGCGATTGGCTTTTTGTTGGTACTCAAAAAGAATTTTAAAATATTTTTTCCCAAATTGATTTCAAACAATTTTGTCAATAAACTTACCAAATCAAAACAGTGTGGATAGGCAAAGTACGTAACTAAGAACACTTTAAAAAAAAAAAAAAAACAAAACTAGTTTTATAATACATCCCTCATTGAACACCCTCATTGCTGGACTCTATGAGATTCTGTGTCAAAGCTTTTCATTCTCTTCTGCTGCAGCTTTAAAATTTCTCATTAAAAATTTAATAGAAAAGGAAGCATGAACTGAAATGCAAACCAGTCACTTCTCATGCAAGAATTCGAATGTTTTAGATAACTTTTCAGTTCCTTCTTTGACCAATAAATATTTATTATTTCTTCTTCCATATTGCCTCCAAGTTTATTGCAATAGCATTTGAATTTTTTTGAGATAATTTTTTTCAGAACATATCAGGATGGTTTCTTTCCAAGTTTCTGATATATCATATTATTTGTTCAAAACTATTTTGAGAATCTGACTAGAATTTTAAAATAACTTGGAATCAACCTAAACAGTATTTTTGTATCATACTTTAAAATCACTAGGTTCTGCTCATGACAACTCACTTTTGTTAGTTATGTTATTTTCCATACTGTATCCAAAAATATCACAGCTGTTCCTGAAAGGGAACAGAACAAAAATAACCCTGACAAGTTCATTTTGAAGTGCTCCTCCCACAAGTCTATATGCTGAAGTAGTCAAAACAGACAATTTAGCTAAATAACATAATCAGGAAAAAAACATTTGCAAAACCAGTGTAGAACAGACGGTTTTCAATGTAATGCCTTGCATATTGAAACAACTTTTTTCACTTTTACTGCTGATTTCTGCTGGCTGCGATGTACCTGTGCTAAATGTCAGAACTAATAACAAGCAACTTCAGATGTTCAAAGGCCAAAGTGCTAAGAACAGGTTGCCTTCATGTTCTTTATCATTCATTATTCAAGTGGCTGCTTGTAATACTTAACCTCAGCCAAGTCATAACATTTGCTGCAGAAATTCATTAGTGCTCATTATCTTATGACCACTAACCTGCCAGGCAGGGCAAGTGACAGGGGCAGTGTACCAAGGAGAGTGGGTTAAGTGACAGAGACAGCTAAAAAGAGGAGGAAGCTTTTTACCACTCAGAGAAAATTGCTCCTTTCATCCTACCAACAGCTTCACAGTTGCCTGTAGGTCTTTTGCTGCTAGAATCATCTAGGGCTCGTTCTAGGAAATAAATACTTACATAATTTTGGAATTTCCCCCATTTTGAGAATCCTGAGCTGAAACAAAATAGGTTTTGGCCAGCAGTAGCAGCATCCAGATAAGAGTTCATATTGATACTGCAGGTCTCAGACATGTTTCTTTTGTGATATTAATTCACATTTCAACTCCACTTCTTCTTAAGATATGGAATATAAATAGATAGTGTTCCAGAAATACCTAAACAGAATACCTCAGTGGCATTTGCTTTTTCTTTTATTGCACATCCTGTGAGTGACGATAAAGCTGTCAGGCATTATTGGCAATTCAGACCTACACTACACCAGCCAAAGACTTCGTGAGATTTTTCTGACTCAACAACCATTTCCTTTTCCTGCCCCAGATCCCCCAGCTATTTGAGAAAGCACAGACTGGCAGCTGATAGCCATGCTGGGCACAGGGCTCGTCACAGCCACCACGTGCCAACTGACTCCTGGCCTTTAGCCTCTGATTGCAGTTTGGCACCCGAACTTGCAAATATTGATTGGTTAAGCATTTTATGATAATCATGTTCAAACATTTAGCTGATCACTCCTTAATGATATTAATGATACTGGAAACATTCTGTAACTCATTTGGCCCCCCTTTACCTTGGCATTTAGAGGCTGCACCTTCATGTGAAGGCCACACTCCAGAGAGGATTTCGCACTTAGGCTGACAGATACAGCCATTTACACAAATGTCTGCTGTTCTGCATAGAGCTCATTTTGTTCCAGCAAACAGAGTGATTTAAGAATGTGGAAAGATAACTATATGCTTAAACACATATACACATGTAACTAGGCTCATAACTGGGCATAACCAATGGAACAAGGATTATAAATAAAAGGAGGAGGGAATGACAGCAAAATCTAAAACTGAAAAATAAGGACATTACAATTTTATTGTACTGTCACTTAAATTCACACCTGCTTTTCTATTTTTTTATCACTAAGGATAACTATTCAAAAGTGTTCATCATAGTGAAAACATTAACATTCTTCAGCACAAACACCACTGTTTTCTCTACAGTAGTCTCATGCATGCTGGTTTTAAATCCTTCTGGGATTTTTGGAATGCCACAACAACATACTGCAGAATTAACAGTATTTCTTTGAGATTTTTACTCTGATAACAGCAAGGGAACACAACGAGAAAGGTTTTGTGGTGCTGGGAGCCCTAGCAACAACATCCCATTCTCAAAGAAGTTAATCCCCTGTTTCATCACATCCTGATGCTTTGCTGATAGTCCCCACTGAAACTGTTCATGTGTAGCCTTCTGCAAATTCCTAAGGACAGAACGTGTCTGGTTTCACAGACAGGGAATGTTTCCTTATTTTGAATGACAAAAAATGAAATTAAAATTGTTTCAGTAAAAATTCAAAAGAATTTGGCAGGGAAAATCCCCTTTTCTTTTATGTGTGAGATGGATTTAACTAGAGCAATGCACAGAGCCATACAACAAGCTGCTGATGACGATTGGAATTAAAGAAAAGTTTGAAACTGTTCACATAAAATGACCTAAGGAAATACTGTTGAATAGTGTATTTGAACAATATAGTAAAGAAGTAGATTAGCTCTGAGACAGATGCTTTTTTCTGAACTTTTTATAATATGTCTTCATTTTCTCTGCTCTATACCATATTACCAATAAAAATGAGTGGGTTGTTTTTTAATTGCACATAAGCTGCAGAGCATCAGGAAAACATGCCTTGTACTCCTCGTGACTCAAACACGATATATGAGTTTTCTTTGCAGTTTTGCTTTAGTACTAAGCACTTAGAGAAAATTCTTGGATGTTAAGAGCCAGGGTCACAGATGGAAAATGGCTGTGAAGAACTGAATAGATCTTCACTGAACAGGGATGGAAGCCATGCAGATTTTTCTGCTTGATATTTTTATAGCTAGAACGCATAATTAGTTCCTTATTGTAGGCATCTAAACCACTCTCCCCACTTAGCTAAAGAGAGCGATTGTATGGAGATTCAGGCCATCCAACTATAATGGCTGAAGGAAGTTTTTGAAGAAACCTCTTTTTCTCACTGTCTAGAGAAGGAAACATATCTAATATTGGATGTTTTCAGTATGATGTGTAAGCTTCTGACATTGCATACTTCATCAAATCAGAACAGATTCTAGTGATTCTGCATGCAAAGTCTCAAGGACTGAGGGTACATTTTCATACAGTGGATGTTGCATACTACCCAGACTACAGAGAAATTCAGGAGAGGAGTCACTGACCCACACCCACTTTCCTAGGATGTGAGCTTCTAAACCTTGTCCTGAGAGTCCTGCTCTGCTAATGGGAGTTTTGCCAATGAAGCCTAGCAACTTTTTGTGTCCTTACACTTAGACAATTTACTGCTGAATGACAAAACGGGCAGCTCAGAGAAGTCACCAACCACAGGCACACACACAGATTTGCTTGGTGCAGTGGAAAGCAGAAGATTTTTTCTGTGGGCTCTGCCTACACAATCAGCAAACAGGCTCTGGCAGCTGCTGCTCTCCCTGTGCTGTCTTGGATGGCCTTGGAGGAGAAGAAAGGCAAAGAATGCCAGGATGGGCTGCAGGTTCTTACCTGTGCTAATTTACTCCCTTGAGTTTCACAACAATTTCAGAATCATTGACACAGAAAGCTGTACAAACTTCTCATTAAAGTGTGCTTTGACTGGCCTTTCAGCTTTATAAATCCAAAACAGCCCTCATAAAGTTATCTATGGACAGCAAACATTTAGCATAGTATATATATACAAATTGCTACTTGCATGTCTAAAGAAACTGTGTGTCAACATTTAGATGACTGTTCAGATTCTCTTCTGTATAGCATGGAGGAAAGGAGCCTGATTTGTAGAGCACAACTGTAATGGAGTTGGTTTTTTGTCATAGTTTGTGCCAACAGTATCCTTTGAATTCTCAGTGAATTAGAGCTGTTTGGGCTTTTTTCAAGGCAAACCTGCTGTCGTAAGAAAAACAAAGTTCTGTGAAACTTGCAGTATATAGAACTATTTACTTAATTGTCTATAAATCAAAATATGTTTTAAAATTTAGATGTGAGGCATGCCAGAATTGAAGACATTGCTCCTAGCTCCAAATGGAGCTGACAAGAAACAAAACAGATTTGAAAGATACCATCATTAGAACACCTCTTGTAACAAGAAATACAAAAAAATGTCTCCATAAGCTGCAGAAGGAAAAAAGAACGCAAGAGAACAAGAGGTTCTTTATTTATTATTATTTTATTTTCCATTTAATGATGAAAATTCACTGGTTTTGTTTCACATATCCAAAGTGCAGGTCTCTCTCAGAAACATCTAACATCCTGTGTACTGCTTGGCCCGAGATCCCTGCTAGCCAAGACTCAGGTCAGTAAAACAAATTTTTTTTTACGTCACAGATGTACTGTGGTGGGCCTGGGAAAAGCAGTCTTCGATGAGATTTGTTGTTGCAAACTAATGTTAATGTGAATGTGGCACACAGTGAAAACATCTGGCCTATTGCATGCAGACCAAATTAACATGTGGACTCCCCATTATTTCTACTGGAAGTATCTGGAGGTATGTTACAGCTCTGAGGATGCCTACCATGTCCACTGATAACAGAAGGAGCCTGATCAACTCTTCTGGAGCAGATGTCCAACAGTTTCAGCAACACAGGCTAGTGGAAATTAAATGGCCCTAGGAGAACTGACATGGAAGCACAAAGTCAGTGAACTGAGATGTGAACAGCAAGAGAGAAGCTCAAAAGCTTCAGTGTGTTGGTCATGTCCAACCAATAAGATACTGTTCAATTTCTTTTTATAAGACATGATTCTTCTTTGCATAGGAGAAAAAATATGCACTCATTTGTATGAATAAATTTTCTCCAACTGCAAAAAGGTACATCTACATGATACAACAAGTAGAATGATATATCTGGATGTGGATCTGTACAGGTCTTATGGCAGTCACTCCCTGGGGGTTCGGAAGGCAGGACAAATCCAAACATCAGTAGGAAGTAAGCCACTCCAGACGCTGCACACTCATGACAGCAGAAGCTTCTGGTTTTCTACTACTGTAGAAAGTTTCTACTACTGAACCAAGGAGAGTTGTATTTCCTTCTTCCATCTCCTGAAAGAAACTTCAAGATAATCAGTGGAAGTATCAACAAGAGGATCTGATCACAGTGGTTTAACATTGGTGTTAGCCCATTTTTGAAGGCAGGAGCCAAACCCTAGATCTGGTCTCGTGTCTCAGCATCTACCTGGTGCCTATCAGCTGTTTCTCCATCAGGTACAGCAGGTTCCAACAGTTACTGGAGGCCTGAATGTCCAGTTTGACATTTTGGTGCCTGCAAAGCTTGAGGTACGCTTCCTCCAAAGCTCAGCTGTTCTGTTTTGGTACAGAACTGTCAGAAAGTAACCAAGTGAAATATATCACATCTTATTATTAATAGAACCCCTTGCCCCAAAACAGGCCTTTGCCAGAAAAGGTGTCCTTAGTAGCCAAATTTGTATTAGCAGTGGAATTTAATGGGTACCCCTTAGAATAAAATATGCAATGAGCGTGGGGGTTTCCTGTGCCATTGATGGTTGTTCTAACACGTATGCTCTGGATTAAAAGTCTTTTAGCAAACTCAATAAAATGAAATTATTCTCATTGTAACAAGCTAAGGCAGTGCCTGTTCTGTCTGGGAAAATTCTCAGAAAAAAATTACTGAAAAAACTGGAAAGTTGATTGGGTTCTCTGGACTTTGGATATTGGATTTTGCAACAGACTCCATTGTAAACACATTCTTTTATACATAAAACCATACCTCTATATATCCTACCATTCCTGTCCTGCTTGGTTTCAAGATTTTGGAGACATCCATTGAATACAATATCTTGAAACTGTCTTCTTAGATCGTCTATGCAACTGGATTTTTCTTAGATAAAGTTCCAAGCCCCTTGATTATCTATATACCTCAGATAAGATTTTTTCCAGTCATATAGAATTTATTTCTGTTACATCTGCCCACCATTTCAGACTCCCAGGCAGAAGAGCTATGACAAGGCATCAACTAGAATGGTTTCTTTATTATCTACTGTACAAAAAACCTACCACATTTAAATATTTTATGTTTTAAAGATACCTGAGTTAGTTTGATACAGACTGCATAAATATTATTTTGGGATCTTGATACATCCTGTAGTCTGTCCTTATCCTCCTGGTATCTTGACTTCACTGTTTTCAAGACCCAAGTTGGCAAGTTTAAGAGTCTCTGTGAGGTGCAATTTATCTTCTAAGTTCTGTCATAGATACAACCTTAAAAATAAGAGGGCTATCTGTGACTCTTTACAGAGGAGGCTCAGTTTCTAGCTGCTGCAGTTGTGACCTATGTGATGTTCCTGACAACTGGAATGGAAGAGAGAACATGAAAAGTAATCTTCTGTTACTAGAAAAACACATTTAACACCATGTGGTGGAAAAGAAAGTCAAGTGTAGGTAAATAGCAAGTGACATAGGAGCTTAACTAATCAATACAAGTGGAGGCAATCAAACACACTAAAGCCATTTTCACTCCACACTGCAATTTGACTTTATAGTTGTTTTGAATGCTTTAACACGTGAAAGGGAAACAGTGGCTGAAAACCTAAAGAAATATGGGTGTGACTCAGGTATTCATTTAGATAAGTGGCTGAGATGGAGATAACTTTCCCCTTGGTAGCTCATATAGTGCTTTTCTGAATTTGGTACCAAGGCAGTGTTAATAACACAAGGATGTTTTAGCTGTTTCTGATCAATGCTTGCTCACTCTGTTTCTCACTCTGTCCTGACAGCGAGCTAGGCTTTGGTGATGCCAGAATGATTTTTTGCTTTTTCTTTTATACCTCTCTTACATACTCTTTTATATAGTTTTATGTATTCTTAGTGCTTTTAGCCTACATACTTGTAACTTTCCAAGCCTGATAACTGAGCTGAGACCCACTGCACTGTTAAACCAGGAGACCAAACATCCTGGACACCAAGGTCCTCTCCAAAACATATTTTTGTAAACTAAGATAGGCCCATTGAGGGGGGAAGGTTCCTCAGAACAGGGGGTTCACTCAAGCTTCTCATTGGGACATCTTTGATAAATATGTTAATTTTTTAAGGCCTATAATTATGTGCATTTAGGTGTGAGGAGTGTGCATGCATTTTCTGGGCATTCCATCTGGATGAAGTGCTGTACCCTAGGATCCTGAAATAAATACTGAGGTAAAAACCCCTCTTCCCCGTAAACCATGTTTTGGTTTTAATTTTTAAGACCAGGGAAAGGCATCATTGGCAAGAACCTGGAGTGGGGCACAGCCAGGACACATGACCCAAAATTACCAAAGGAGCATTCCATACCCCTTTGGGTTAAACTCAGTAAAATCTGGGGAGGGAAACTAGATTTTCCAAGGTAGCTGCTGCTCAGAGCCTGACTGAGCATAGGTCTGGTATTGGGAAGCAATGAGTGATGGTCTTAGCAGCACCTGGATTTTTTTTCCTGTTTGCATCACTTCAACTGCATTTGGGCTTCAAGTGTTTTTTGCTTTTGTTTTTCTAACTGTGTCCCCAGACCCTCTAAGGGACACAGAATTGAGTGAGTTGCTGGTAGTGTTTAGTTGTTGGCCAGGGTTAACATCAACCCTCTACAGCCTGTCAGTTCCTTTTCATTAGAGAAGTATAAAATGTGAGACAGCAGCCTAATTATAAATCCACTCTTTTCTCATGGTTGTTGTGGAATCATGTCACCCTAATTGATGAGTGTAAATGTCAAATATATTTAAAAATAAAGGGTTTTTCAGCTTTCTCCCAAACCAAAATGGTATAACTCTAGTGGCAACCAGTATTATCTTATGTAGAAAGGTCATTTTATGAGAGACTAAGGTATGTGAAGACCATGTGTGTGCATAAAATTTATTCACAGTTTCAGTTTATATTCCATGTAGTGTATTACCAAAATAATGAACCCTGTGCACTCAATTTAACACCTTTGACACCTTCTATTTCCTTGGCATTTTTCAAATTGGAAATCTTTTTATAGAGAGAAATTCTCTTAAATTGCAGAAAGTTGACAATGCCATGTCAATGAAACCAAGACTTTCTGCCAAGGGCAGAGACCAAGGACAGCAGCAAACCCTATTTCAGAGTGCATCTCTTCCCATTATTTCAAGGATGGGCAAAATTATCGAGGGAGTGAAAAAACCCCATCAAATACATGAATGTGTCTTCAAAATTCTTTGTTTTCAGATTTCCCTCTCTTAACTTCAGCTTCTTCTTTTCCCATGGCTTTCACAATACGAAGGGCAACCTGCAGAATAATCTGATAAGTACTTACATATTTGTAGATGCAGTCTTACCCAGGTGAGGACTGCCCACCATAGGAAGGTCTAAAAATACACTTCCCACCATATTATACAACCTGAAGAAAATTCACAGAACTAAAAAAATTAGTCTTAATAAAGACTCTTTATCCTTAAATTTCCAAATTAGGAAATTTGAAATATAATTAAATTTTTTGGCATATTTTTATTTTATCCAAACAGTTGAGCATCCCTAATTTATATGATGGAGGCTGAAGCTGATGGAGAAAGGACAGCTGCGTTGATTACTTTGCTTCATTCATAATGCAGTTCTCTTCTCCTCCCGACATATGAAACATCTCAGTGATTTTATGTTCTCCCTCCCTTTCTCAAAAAGAACCAATGAAAATATCTTCCCCCTGACTGAGCAGATAGTTAATGTTAAATTAAACAGCTGTGTCCAGGCGAAATGAGCATATATCTCTTCTGCATAAC
This sequence comes from Vireo altiloquus, assembly GCA_013396875.1. Classification (NCBI taxonomy): domain Eukaryota; kingdom Metazoa; phylum Chordata; class Aves; order Passeriformes; family Vireonidae; genus Vireo; species Vireo altiloquus. Next base: position 53,894 of record VZRF01004310.1, read on the forward strand.
AAATGACTTGTAACTGGAATTACCAACATTTTGGGGTTTGACCTCCAAACAGTTAATTAACGTTTGTCTTAGGTGAGTAGTATGAGACTGATCCTATTTGTGGTAATGCAAAAAGGTTTTGCAGTTCGAATCCTGTTTTCAGTGTGCCAGGATGGCAATACTGGTGCAATGGGCTGAGAACCTACTGGAGGTTACAGCAGAGACATCTTGGGAAGTATGGAGTGCTTGAGTACTTTAATTTGACACTGGATAAATAGCCTTTTGGGAGGCAAGAGCTGTTGCTTTCCTGGATGAGTAATTGCAGACAAAATTTAAAAAAAATGAAAGTTAAAAAAATCTATTTCATAAGACAGAACAGGACTCTGAATATGGGATCCACTCCATGGTGATAGAACATCAACAAAATATTATGTCTCTTAGGGGCATAGCAGGGACAGAAATTTTGACCTCAGATGGAAGGAACCCCCTGAAATGCTTCAGCTCCTTTGGCACAATAGAGAAATAAGCATCTCTGAAGCTCTCTCAGTAGAGGCACCTAAGTCAGCCGAGTTATCCCTCTGGAAGCCTCTGGTCACCTCCTCACATGCAGATAAGAAAGGACGGGAAGAGATTGCAATACAAGATTGGAAAATGCTAGGTGCAAGTTTGACACCTGGGGTAGGCAGACTGGTTTCTTGCCCATTTTTCTTCCTGCTAGCCTTTTGTATTTATTAGTGTAATTATTTTCAGTTCAAGAAGTGATCAAGTACATCATCAACATTTCTTCTTGCCATGTATGAGTTAAGTTTACCTTTAATTCACCTGTATAGTATAAAATAGTTTCACAATGACTGTCCACTAAACAGTATTTAATTCAGCCATGCAGAACTGCAAATCACAAAACAATGAATCATTGTTTATGTAAACCAGAAAATCTAGCTCTGTGCTAAGAATAATTCAATCAACCTATAAAAAGGTCTGTCGACAAATAGTTTCTACCCTCTAAAATGCTTCATATTTTTTGGAGTTTTCAAAGAACTGGTTCTTTCCTTTCATCTTTTGAAAGTTCTGTTGTAAGAGAAAGGTCACAATTGCTGATAGCAGACCAATTGAGAAAAGCTTGTGACTCCCCTCACCCCTCCATTTGGATATGTTCTCTTTTACAAACAGTTCTCAAAAAATATGTATTTCTCTGAAAGGAATCATAGGAAGGTGCTTAAGCATTTGTTCCATCTCTGATCTCACTCCTATGTGTTCAAAGTCTAACTTTAGGGTTAATTTAAATCAACATAAAGTGCAGTCAAGCACTTGAAACCAAGCAGTGCATTCTTCTGTGTATAGCATGTCTCTGGGTCTCTACACATGTGCTAATTCCTTTAGCACCGTTGTGGCTCTTCTTTCTACTCACTCCAGTACATCCATATCTCCCCTCTCCTGCTGTGTTGGGCAGCCCAGAACTGGACCTTCCAGGAGTGTCCCTCCACTGATGACACCTGTTGACAGCACTCCTACTAATGCAGACCAGAAAGCTGTTGGCCTTTTTTGCCCTGAGGGGGCATTGCTGGCACAGGCTGTCTTGCTGTCCACCAGAATCCTCAGGGCCTTTTCTGCAAAGCTTCTTCCCAGATGCTGGGTCCCCAGCCTGTGCTGGTACATGAGGTTATTCCTCTCTATTTGAAGCGCTTTGCTTTTCCCTTTGTTGAACATAATGAGATACTGGTTGACCCATTTCTTCCCCTTCTCAAGGTCACTATCATCTTGAACCCTGGTCTATAATTTGCATTTTTTGTAAGGTTTAGTGAAGCCTGCTTATGAACTTGGAATAAAAATCCAATCCACATTCATCATGAAGACAAAACCTTAATTTTTGTTTGAACTAGTGCTGATCCTTTAGGGAAGCCTTCAAATGTAATTGCCATTTTCCAGTAATAAATGAAAACTAACAAAACTCTTTGTCTCCCTCCTTGACACCCGTGTGAAAAATCACATTTCAGTTTTTGCTAAGAATGCATCTATCTTTGAGTTGCAGTTAGGATAATTTCATCTTTTAGACTGGAAAGCTGTGTATACCCAGGCTTAATTATCCCATATGGAAACTCCACATGAAAACAGTCTATGGTCAATTGTATTTTTCTTTAAGCTCAAAAATATTTGCTGTGTTTCCTGTAGCCATGATGATAAGAGGTTGAAAGTAGAGTACAGTACCATGTCCTGGTAGTAGTTACACTGATACTAAAATTTAGTAGTAACAGAGGTAGGGTTTTTTTGACTAATTGTATATGCCTAGTGAAAATTTAGATGGTCTCTTGCTTAACTCCTATTTGCCAACCCAGATGGGTATTTATCTCTGGTAGGTCCTTTGCCATATCTTTTCACCTTGTGTTTTGGGTTCTGAACAGCCCTCCATACAGAACTATATACCTGTTCAGGCAGCTGAGTCCTGCTCACAGTGCCCCTACACAGTTCATCAGTTCATGCATGCATTCACTTTATCATGTTAATCTCTCTATCATAAAATTCCATGAAAAATTGTGTTCATCTAAATATTTACCTTTGGGTTTTTTTCAGAGTAATTTTTTTCCTCCAGCTTCTGTTATTATGCTTGTCCTACAGTCTTTGTTTTCTTGGCTTTGGTAGTACACTTGAGTTGGTGCTGAAATTTCCACTTTGCTGAGCAAATTAGAATACCCCTTAACCATGTTCTCTTTATGGTTCCAATTTTCTCAGTATTTGAATATCAGAAAGTTTCATAATAATATAAGAAAATTATTTTAAACTTGTATTCCAAAGGTTAGAAGGATCTAACTTTTTAAAATGTCCCTTTAAAGTGATTTACTATTTATGATTACAGGTAGAGACATACCAAACATCTTTTGAATGAAAGGCATACTTCTTTTATATCATTCATTCTCCTAAATGATTTAGTGCAGTCTAGCATTTTAGGTGCCTTACAGAAATCTAAATATGTCAACACCTTGTGTAATCTCAGTCTGTTTCATTTTCTTTTCTGCATTTAGAAGAATTATAGAGTTCTCTGTTTACTGGACATTTTGTCCTTTGGCTTTGATTTGGTACATACTTAAAGAAAGGTACATCAGTGTTAAGACTGTCAGACTGATGCAGTCATACAGATGCAAGAGATTTATTTAAATGAAAGGAAAAGTGGATTTTATTCTTGGTGATGCTAATGGGCCAGTACACCTTCATGAATCATAAAAGAACAAAGTGCCCTCGTCTATACAAATATTTAGCTAAAGTCTCAAACGATGGCACCCCAAGGGTACCTTGAGGACAAGGAGAAAATAGAAGCTAAAGAAGAAAGACTAGCAAAATGCAATTTGGGCTGGACCATCCCACTGCTTATTGGTAGTAACTTGAAGAGGATTCTAATCATATGAACCTCCTGAAAAGATATCCGTGTTTGAGATCAGTATCACAGATTCCTGGGAGGAGGCAGGGGAGAACTATCTCTTTCTGCTCAGTGGGACTGACTTTTGGATCCTGTGGGCTCAGCAGAAGATGCAGAATGGTTCTGAGCTAAGGGAATATTTATCCCTCTGTCCCTTTTGTACTCTTTGTGTTTCAGTGAAGGAAGCTTGGGAACATGTCAGTGACGGAAGCTTGGAAATATTGTCAAGCAGGACTTTGTGCTCCACTCATGTGGGAGATGACTCATTACTGTTTGATTCACCCATCTCCCAAATATTTCTCTTCTACCAAAAGTAAAATGTTAAACTCCTAAATTTGCTTTAGTATTGCTATGTCATCACTGCTATTATGCAAAGGTGTTTTTTCCCTGGTAATGAAATTCTTGACCTGTAAGAAAAACCAAAACCAACCAACCAGAAAAAAACTAGAAAACCAAAACCAACCAATCAACAAAACACAAATCAAATGAAACCACAAAATAAAAAAAAAAAACAAAAAAACCAAAAAACAAAACAAAAAACCAAAATCAAACTCCAAAACCAATATAAGCATAAACAATATGTGATGTATGTAAAGTGTTTAATATAGACTTCATTTTCAAAAGCACTGTCATGTTTGGTTATCTTTGCATGACTAAAGAGCCCATCTAGATGCCCCATATCAGGCATTTAAAACTGAAGAGAAAGATAAATATTTCCGTTAGAGCTATAAGCATTTAAGTGACAACTTATTCTATTTTAAATTTTATAGGAAAGTTTGATGGTAAAATAAAAGGTGACAGTAATCCCACATAAAAATATATGTTCATTTTTTACACTTATCCGTTCAAATCAATCTATTTCTCTGTACTTAAGATGGAATAATCTGCTATATTTCTCCCATTCACTTAACTCATACAGAAATGGAGCAATACTGCTATTTTACCCTACCATCTAGGTATGAAATCTGGTGGGAGTATGGACAAGATAGAGATAACTTAAGCTACAGTGCTGTTGGATGGTGGAACCAGGAACGGGACAGATGCACAGCCCCTCCAACAGCACCCAGCTGTTCTTTTCCTCTCAGTGCTAAAATTGTGGTAGTCCTTCTAGCCAGTTTAGTACTTTAAAAATATTTCCAGAATATCTTATTCAGCCAGGTAGGTGTTTTTCTTTAGTCCTACTGTACAATCCAGCTGCATGAGTAACTGTCTAAGAATGTTTACAGGACATTTAATCAGCAGGAGATACTTACATTTATGAAGGTAATAGGAAATCCCCTGTGGATTTGTATCTAATTTAGTCATCTTTAAAGCTCAGTGTATTTACTGTTGCAGCTGGGGATTAGTACTGTCAAAAGATTCTCAGCAGAGAAAGAAAATTCACCACCTCATCTGTCTAAAGCAAAATTTCCCAGGTTTCAGGAAGGTCTAGCTCATCTGCTACGTCAGGGAATTATAGTCATTGTGCCCTGAAAATTTTGAAGACGATTTTTCTTTATGAATAGAGAATAATGAAAGGGTTGGCTTTAATACTTGATATTGAAAATGGAACCTGCTTTCTCAGCACAGAGAGAAAGAAATTGCCCCAAAAGTTAAGATACAAGCATCAACACTATAAAAAGACTGAAAGGCCTCCTTGCTAAATCCTTCAAATCATACCAGATCTGAGCTGTTATGGCTAGCTGCCAACCATTAGTTGGCACAACCACATACTATGTTTAGTCCCTAGATCTTTTATCTCTCATGCTCAAATTCCACTTATTTCACCCTTACAGAGATGAGAAACATGTATCTGAAAACATTAACAAATTAGAAAAAAACCTCTGGGATTAGCCAGATTATTTTGCCTACTCATTTTTCCAGTTCATTTTGGAAATTGGGAGCTAAAATGTTGATCTTACCTTTTGATTAAAATGTGAAATATCATATGAGGATATGTGCTGAATTAAGTTAGATGCTGTAGCATTATATAATACAAAAGGAACTGATATAATGTTCTAAAGGATAATCTGAACGGTACTGTTCCTGAAATGTAAGGAGATCTTGTCTTATTGTTCTTTCAATTTTTGCAATACTAAGCCCAGATGCTTTGGACTGAACCTTTCCCTTGATGCTCTGGGGGTAGCACTGTAGCTTTCATTGCTATTTTTGCTTGCAGGCAGATTCCATCTCTGGTATTACACCACATTTCATTTGACAGAATGAGGAATAGACCAGATTGCTTCGTAAAACTAAGAAATAGAGAAAACTTGGCTTGTAGTACCTATTTGACCAATTTTTAAACAATCAGCTAGGTACTTAAGCACATGCTCAAGGACTGCTGGTGTCATTAGTACTTCTGAGAAACTAAATTGCAGACACTTAATTCTCTGTTAAGTAAAACCTCCTGTATCATCAGTAGTACCAAAGGGGAGGAAAGGGAGGCAATAACAGTGCAGCTGTTCACAACCTAAAGCACAAATTGCAGAATCATCTGGGGGGAGTGGGGAATTGTCATACAGTATTTTTTGTATTAAAACCCAGATTGCATCCCCGAAAGCAGATCTAGCTGTACAGTTCTCTTGCCTTGATTTTATATCTGAGAAAAGAAATACTTGTTACCAAGACTGATCTTCATTAAATACTGATATACGGCTCAGCTCCTGAAAGTAGTTTAAATTTCAGTTCATCACACAAAAAACCTCACAACAAATGGGAAATAGAAACTTTGAAAAAGTCAGCCAAAGCAGAAACTTATCAGAAAACCAGCTCTGACATATGATGCCTCCATTTCCAGAAACAACTAGAAAGTTATCCAGTATAAATTATCTCTCTCACAGATGTCTCAAAGGGAAAAGCTATAATGATCATGATGCTTAAAAATAATTTATTCTTTTTTCAAGCTCCTGGCTTCTGTATGTAAGGCTCCCTTCCCATTCCCTGGCCCTCAGGCTGGCTTCAAAACAAGATCTGGCCAAAATTCAGAGCATCTTAATAGGTGTTTTTGATGCCTTAGGTTTTAACTTTTATATTTTTCAAATCCTGTACTGCTACTGTAACTCTGAAGTTTTCTGTAGTTTCTTAAGTGCTGTTCTCTATACTAAGATAGACAGCAAAGCCTCTCTAGTTTGCTCTCCAAAGACACCCAGACTGTTCTAGGCCCAAGAACTGTAAACCATCGTCTTGGGGAGTGGGGGAAAGCTTGGGGAAATTTCATCATTGGCTGGGTTCTGGTTGGTGAATTTATGCTGATATGAAAGTGTGAAGAACTCGTGACCTGTCGTCCATTTTGGGATCCACTGAGGCAGGACCCTCTGGAGCCCAAAGTGTGCATCTGAAGGCCTTTCAAATAAATACTACCTTTTTTTCCTTTATTCCTGTCTAGTCTCTGTTTCTAGGTAGCCATTTAAGGCACCATTTTAAAAGATGCCAGTGCAGGAGGTAGGACTGTTTGACATAACTTTACATCTACAGTGTAAATAACTTTCCTGTAAGTTAGTTAAGTGCTGTACCCTGAGATCCAAATGGCTTTTCCACCGCAACCAGCTGCTAGGTTGTGTGTACCTGCTGTTTTTCATGAACGCTTGCACTTTGCAGTTGTCTGTCCTAGACTGCAGACGTGTGTATCACAAAAGCTGCTCCAAATGGGCACTAGCTGGTGTTCTCCTCCTTGTGACCAGTCCTTGCACAGCATTGGCAGGACCACACTGTCCTGGTTATTCTTCTCCAGCTGCAGAGCTTCCTAATGTAGCATCCACTTGGGCAGGAGATGCTCAAGTCTGTTGGCAAAGCGCTCTGTGCATTCTCTCCCTGACTCTAAAAAGGCTGCCTAAGCTGAGCCATGGTACAAACTGCAGCAGAGAGCCAAGGATATTCCTTACTTACACAGGAGAAGCAATAAAGGGTGAGATTGTTACTTCTCCTTTAAACAGCTGAACAGCCTTCCTTATAAAGCGTAAACAGTCCTATTTCCTGTGATGCACAGAAAGAGTGGAGCAGAGCACAGACAGCAAACACTAAAAGTCACCCTACAGCCAGCTTTTGGTTACGCAATGCTGCAGTGCCTGTGCTGTAAGGGTGACTGAGCAATCTCCTAGATGAAAATCAGCTGCGAAGAACAAAATGCCAGCACAATTTTCTGATGGTTGGTTTTCACTGCTTCCTCTGTTCTTATTTTTGCCTTTATAAATATTTTATGCTTAATTGGTTTATTACTGGGCTTATTGTTAGAGGTGAACATGAGGCCAGAGAGGCAGGGAAGAAGTTAACTGCTGACCTGCTACTGGGCTTGGTTGCAGGTTTCCTAGCCATGAGTTTTCTTGCATTGATTTAACTGATGTGATAAGACACACCTGTCAAACTTTTGAAAGGTGACTGGTGACTTTGTGTACTGCCCTGAAAAGGCAGCAATTAAGAGTGATGAGGACTGAGAAACAAAATTCTTTCAAGGCCTCCAACGGTGCATGCAAAAAGACCCATTTGAATCTCTTTGAAAATAAATATACATAACATTAGAGCTATGATTTAATTGCTGATTTCTAGGCACTGCACAGATTTGCTTACCTCTGAACCACTGTTTTTTTCTTTTCAGGATGTGTCTCTGTATAATAAAGGTTGTCTGACTTCCTTTTCCTTAGTCTGTACCATATTATTCTGCCTGAATGCACTGAGAACCAGAATGTGCAAACTCTTGGGGTGAAAAATAGAATCAAAGGCAAGATCCCAGAGAAAGTATCCTACAAAGAGTCTCTGTAACTATGGCTGAAACCAAGTGGATTCCTCTTACCTGGAATTATGAAGGTTGGGCTGGTTAAGTGATTTTTTCTAGGGTTGAGATTAAGATGGAGAAAGACAAGATCAAGCCAGGTTCTCGATGGGGTTCTATGGGCATGATCCTCTTAACTGCTTGGCAGTGTCACTGGGGGGTAGTGGATGCATGCAACTGGATGCTTGCTCATATTGAGGTTTCTTCAATCTAATGTTTGGCAGGTAATTTCCTGGAAAAGATCAAGTCTAGATGTTTGGAGTCAGAAAGACTTTGGAATTTCCTCCCTCATAATATCAACTATAGAATTATATTTCTAATTCAGTATTTCTGCATTTATTGGAATGGTCAGTTGGAAAGTGCCCAGCAATTTTTTAGAGGATCTGTGATACAGAATCCCTTCCCAGTGCTGTGGAATCACATGGCCCTTCCCTGCCTCCCCCTCATCCCTTATGCATCCAGATGTGTCATGGGTGTAGCCACAATTCGCCTTACAAAGGTTTCAGGAGCAAAATGTGGCTCTTCCAGCATGATGTAAAAAGGGAGGGTCTATTCTGAGATTTTCAGAGCCTGTGGTTTATTTGGTGCTTTAGTGGGACTTTGGTTCTCTTGTGGCTATTGGTTTCAGTTTTGTTTTGGATTTTTTAAGACTAAATTATAAAAGACTAAAGACTAATTTTAAGACTAAATTATAAAAATGTGTTTTGATGAAAAATCACATCTGGTAAAAGATTAAAGAATCACCTTTTGAAAGTATTTTTCTTTTTCATTTGTATTTAAATAATGCCATTTTTAAACATATACCAGCTGTAAAGAATGGAGCAGTGCAGGCTCAGCAGTGTGTTTGCCTTATGTTAGTATCTGCTTGGTATTAGATGTGATTCTTGTCTTCCCTGGGCCAGGGGTGTGAAAGTTCCATGCTGACCCGAGTGCTCTCACACCTGTCTGGATATGCCTGCCTGCAAACAGACAGGGCTTGGTGGTCTCTTGGAGGTAACACTGACTGTCCACAGCTGGACATTGACTCCTGAGTGACTGCCAGCCAAGGGGAAAAGGATGCAGACAAACGCTGTGACTAGAGTTTCAAACCAAAGACTGAGGTCTCTGGATGCTTTACTAGGAGGGTGATAGCTTATGCAGGGAGTGAATGAATCCTGGGGGTGGTGAGATAGAGGAGTGAGAAACTCTGCCAGCTTGGATGTGTGTACATCTTTTGTTTTCTGCATTTAAAGCTGAAAAGAGTCTTAATCACTAATACCTTATTTTTAAAAGTTGTTGTAGACTAGACCAGTGTCCTGGCTGCACAAGACATCAGGCTGTATTGCAGCTGATGAAGTAGCTGCTCTGAGACCTACAGGAGCCTGCAGTAGGAGTCTTATTTAGGAGAGGAGTCGGGGTTGAGCAACAAAGAGACACATCCTGGAAAAAGCCAGAGGTGGTTTTGCTCCCTAGACCTGGTGAGAAACTGAAACATTTTATTTTCCCTTCTCAAAATGATGTGTTGCTTATCAGCTCACAAATAATTGTAGAATTTACAGGGAATTTCCAGAAACTTTTTTCTTCCATTCTGGAGTAAAAGAAATTTTGAAATAATGATAATGAATCAGTTCCACCCCATCCTTCAGCAATGAAAGCTTCATTCTGCATAGGCACCTTCAGTGATCATCTTTCACCTTCTGAAAGAGTGGCTCACAATAAGGCCTTGAGGAGGCTTGCAGACGAGAGGACACCATCTGTTAATCACTGTTGCCTGGTTCCATTCTTGTGCCATGTTAGATCCAAACAGTGAAATGTCAGAAGGTTAAGAATCAATTTTAAGCAAATTGTCTAGTCTACCAAACTGTGTAGTCTGCTAAAATGTTCTGATACAGATGAATGCCTTTTTTTTTAAGCAGCTATGCACAGCATGAAGCATAAATCTTGTTTTCTGTGTGTTTTGATGAACATATCTGAGAGATTAACCTCTGGTATTACATTTTTGTACTTGCATGACATTTTGCAGACAGGACACAGGAATTTTTTGGAAAAAAAATCATAATACAAAATACATGATAATAAAGAAAAATTAGGATCACCTTAAAACAATAAAAAAATTATTTTCCTTATTTTGCTTTTTTTTTTGCATGTTTGTTTTCAAAAGCGAAAAGGGAGAAGAAATCTTGTGCTTATATAAAAAATTTCTTTACCTGCTCATTAGACCAAGGCCTCTGAGAGCTTCATGTACCTTTTCATTTTTTCTTTTTAAGAATATTCTGACTAAGTAGAATCATTTATGAGTTGTCTGGAAGAAAATGGTCATGCAATGGCAGTAAAAATAAATGCGAAGTTGGATGTTTGCTGAGTAAAACTACTAAAGACACAGGAAGGAAGAAAAAAATGCACGAAGTCATAGGTGCTCTCTTCCATTTGAGCATGCATCCAGCTCTGACTGTTTGCAGTGCGTGGCTGTAAACACTGCCAGAGGGATTGCACCTCCACCTTACTAAGCCTGTCAGTCATCAAGTCAAACTTAGTTTCTAGGCTCCCTCTACAGTCGATGGAGAAAAATAGTTACCTCTGGAGGGCAAGTTCTCCTACTTCCTTTGGACGTGTCTTTTCCAGGTGAATCGGCACAGAATTAAGGGAATTGTCTGAAAACTTGAGCACCATAACAGTAAAGGTTGAAGTGTGGAAATGGCCATCTCAGCTTATACATTTTTATTCATCACTTAACTATTATATATAAATATATATATATATATAAAATAGAAAAAAGATAATTCAGTATTTTTCAGTATCTTCAAAGATGCCTTCTTGAGGCCATTGCCTCTTTGACCAGTTTCAACAATGTGTAATAGGTAATATTTCTTCTTTTACACTGATTGTAAGGTTTAATAAAATCTCACATGTAGCTTTTGAATTATTTCACTTAAAGTCATTAAGTGAAGCTAAGTTCCTTCTCATCCACAGCATCAACAGGAGATCTGTCATTTGAGGATTTGTTATGATTAGCTGCTGTTAGCATGGGACAGCCTATATTCTTTATGGTGTTATTCTCTGCACTGCACTAGCCTTCATATTTGGAAAATTCACCAGGATTACATGAGTTTTATTCATCATAACCCTCTGCAGATTTAGCAAGGCTGGCTCAGTCTCTTTCTTAAGCTATTCCTGTCTGTGACCTCATCTCTGTTGAATGACAAAGATTTGTTCTGTTTTTCTTTTTTTTTTTTTCTTTTTTCCCCTTTTTTTGGTGTAATTATTTTTTTTTAAAGGAACACTATTGAAGTCATTATTTTTTCTTGTTAAGGACTATGTTGTAGAAGGAGATCTTCAAGGAGATCTGAGTGCTAAATTCATACAATAGACAAGAACAAGTTGTTCCAGTGACAAATACAAAAGATGAATGTTAGGATAACCTTTGTGATAAAGACTCTGTGTGAATTTAAATAAGAACTAAAATAAAAGCGGGGTCAGACAAAAGGCAATGAGATAAATTTTCTCGTGTCAAAACATGCAAAATTGATTCTCCTTTGGAGATCTAAATTAATATAGATCTTGCAAATGTGGTGGCCGACTGCAAAGAGAGGGAGAAAAAGGCTGTTTCTGTCTCTAAAAGGGGCACTGTCAAAGCCAAGGTGCAAACAGCTGTAAGCAGCTCCCGAGTTAGTACTTACTGCTCCTAAGTGCTAAGCTCTGCCAGCAAACACTGACAGACAGTGACAGAAAATGGACCTTCTAACACTTAACAGACAGCCTCAAAATCGAAGTTAGTTACAGAAATCCATTTTTTTTTTTTTTGGTAAATATCAGAGAACAACTACTCTTGAAACATACTTGTTCTTAGCACCTCCATACTGAACGAAAGTCAATAAGTAGTTGTGAAACAGAGCTTTGTTTTCACAGGTTGCATGATTAATTCTCCATTGCAATGCCTCACCACAGCCACTGTGGTTTATGTAAAAATGTCATGCTACACAGTGATACTGAAAACATACAGGTTTAAGCCACTCTGGTTTGCCCCATTCTTTGTCCTTAAATTAAACGAACAATAAACCCCCTCCATTATCAAGCTGGAATGACTGTCATATTTCTGAACTTAGCTTTGAAAAGGCAATTTTTCTTAACATTGTGTACACTATCCCAGTTTCATTGTTGGTGCCAAATGTTCTAACAGAGCAAAGGCAGGAGTTGAGCTCATACATCAAGAGCACTGCAGTTCCTCAGTAAGATCCCCAAACTGTGACACATACAAGAAAGCAGTAATTGCCTTTTTTCCCCCTCCCACTTAAGTCCTGTTTTTACCTTGCAGAAGATATAAATGCTGAAAGAAAAAATTCTTCAAATATGGAAGAGAGTAAAGATTAAAGACAATTTTTTTTTAAGAACCCCATTAGATGGGAAAAACTATCTCAGGAATAATCTGGAGATAACAATGAAGTTCTTACAGAAAATGCATTGTATTCATAAATAATGACAGGTTATCAAGTGGTACAGTACCATTAAAAAAAGTCCTAGGATCACTTGGGATTGTGGAAACCAAACTGACACTTCAAAGAACCTGTGTGAAAACTCTATAATGTGTAGTAGAAAGCAGCTTGAATTTTACTGAAGACCACCAGCTGCCATGCTCAGCTTTCACACTACTGTGCAGGCATGTCCTAAAAGTGTAAGAAAATGAATGTTGAGTTCTACAGCTGCCTTACACATCCAGAGAGGAAGGCTTGCTGTTCTCCTTCTCTCCCACATGTATCCCCACAGGTTTGTCCTGCCCTGGAGTCAGTACAAAAACCTTCTGGGGGAAGCCTAAAATGAGGCCACAGCAGTCCTCAAATCCACCCCTAGCCAGTGTCCTCAGTCCTCTGGCATAACCTGGGAACCCCAAGCTGCTTTAACAGCTTAGCACATTGTTTTCTGGGAAGCTGACTGGTGTCAGTGCTGTTTATGCTGCAGCTTTATCAGGGGCTCATGCAGGTGTAACACACCACAGACAATCTGTCTATAATGTTGTAAAACTAGTAAGCTCTTTACACCTACAACAGAAATGTACAAAGGCGTCAACAAATACATAGACAATATATTAATCTCTCCTTCCCCAAAGCTACCAGGTATGCTTTGGATGCTTTTCTCTGCTACTGAATAATTTTCCACACTCTTTTCCCTTATATTTCTAAGGTGAAAAAGCTTTTTATCCCCAAAGTGGCCCTCTCCACTCAGGCAGTTGAATAAATAGTGATATCCCCTGCCGGGCTGATGAACAGCACAGCAATGCAGACAGAGTTCAAACAGTATATTTATTGAGGACTCCCATAACAGTCCAGATTTTAATAAATTAGTTGTGCATACCCTTTACTTATGCAGATTCCCTGAGATCCCTTTGCCTTCACTCTGTGTCTTTGACACACTGGAGAAAAGTCTAGTACAGACTGAATGCAAATATATATGTACTAAGTCTCCAAATTCCATTCCTACTTAGACAGGAATAGTTTTAGCTTTATAAAAATGTGATTCATTTAGATTGTCTATCTGCTTTTAACATTATTATTTTCAGAATAAATCTTTGGTAAGGTCACCAGGTGCCCCAGTTTCATAAGTGCCCCATTTTCATAATGACAGTCATGAATTAAGGTGCTCTGGTTTTTAAAAGTGTTGGAAAGTCTTCTGCTACCTTGGATGGATAATTATTAAGCCTTTATGAAAGAGAAAAAGGCTTGTGACAGGAAAGAGAGGCATTTTAAGGTGACAGCAAAGTAAAATAGTAATTTTGGTTTCTTGTTGAAAGTGTATTATACTCTCCCTGATCATTTACTGTTATGTTTTCCTGCCATGCCAGGATGCTCATATTCATATATATTTCAACCAAAATTCAGATTTAAATGAACAGTAATTTTATTCACTGTCAAGATAGATAGTTATGGCTGCCAAGAAAGCGATCAGATTTTATTCCACCTGAATTTTTCCCTAAGGCTACTGTAGAAACTGAAACCAGAACACTGATCCAAAGCGTTTTTTTGATTTGCAGTGAAAATACTTTTGCTATTTTTTTTTTTCCAAATTAGTACTTAATTTATATCACACTTACACGCTAAGCCAAACTCTTGCTAGTTCTTCCTTGCTTTCATCTAAAAGGTGAGTGAATATGAAGCAGAGGGTGGTACCAAGTGATGGATGATATCTGCCCTATTTTCCATAGCTAGTTCTGGGTCTGACAGCTGAAAGTCCTGCCCCCGGGTGTGGACTTTCAGTACCTTCCTGCCCAAGGGCAAATTCATAAAAATGAAAGCCAAAGGCATGTAAAGAAGAAAAAAAGGGTTAGGAATACAAAAGCCTGAAAAAGGCTATCGGTTCTGGAAACAGCAACAAGATTTACTTGGTCATGGCTGTATTTACCTACCTTTTTAGAACACTGCCATGCTTCTGTTTAGATGTCTTCATCAGAACCAAGCAAAGACCCAAACATCTGGCATTTAAAAAAATTAAAGTATTCTTGAAACTGTATAAAACTGCAAACCTAATTCTTCTCTTTGCCCTTTTTTTGTTCCTTAATTGTTTAACACTTTCCCTGACAGTCAAGGACAATAATTATTACATTTGTGGATTCCTCACTGGATCCCTTAAGTCAGTTCTTTCAAGTTGGTATGCTCTACATATCTCCAATTATATCAAGGGAATAAAGCAAAATTCAGTCCCCTTCTGACAAACCCATGCTCTCATATCACTCTTGATCAAGTCAAAGCCCAACAGCAAAAGCAAAATGGACCAAAATCTGCCATTTCTTTTTAAAAATTTTTTAATTAGAAAACACACCAAAGATAATGTGTTAAATAGCAATGATGATGTTGAAATGCATAATAAACTATAATGCCATGATTGAATGAAACATGGCTCCAGTATGTTTAACTGGTTTCTTAATTTCAGCTCTCAACTGGTTCTGCATGTCTGTTCTTCAGAGATTTATAAGCTTTCTAAAGGGAATTTGATTAGATCCTCAAATTTCAAGACAGCAACTTGTGCATGTCCAGGAGTCCTGCAAGCAGATTATAAGCTCTATAAAGTTGTTTCCTCAACTGAAAAAGAAAAAGCCCTAACAACCAGATTGCCTCATAGCTCTTGCCCTAAAAGGGAGCAGCAGCATGCTGCTAGCTGCCAGTGCTATCTGCACAGGCTGTCTCATTAAAACCTTTCACCCTCCTAAAGGGGGTGGGGAAACTGAATCTAAGAGATAAAAAGTCCACAAGAACTGCATATAATTTCATTCCCTAATGGGGTTTAATATGATTAGAATAATAAGCATCACACTGTGCTCAACAGCACTTCAACTACTATAACTAGGGTTTAAAACATTAAACATGTCTTCAATGCAAAATATTTACATTTGAAACTGCAACAGCAAGTCTGGGACAGCATTGTTGTGTGGGTTAGACTGCTGTCAGCTGGTAAGGATGGGGACAGTTTACTGACATCGCCAAAGTCTGTCCAAAAATACAGCCCATGCCTTCCTCCAGAGAAAACCATATGATGGAAAGGTTGGTCCCACCATTGAACATGAGTCTTCAACCAGGTTGTAAATCCTGTTTTTCATGATGCCACTCCCTAGATCCTTGCCCAAGTACCAGAATAGCCATAGCCTTTGGCTCCTCTAAGGCAGCAGCCATCCTCCAGGCCAGAAGTCCAGGGCTGCTGGGAGGGTCTCACAACACCAGGTCAGCAGGGAGCAGTTTTCCAGAAGGTACACCAAGTATTGGGAAGTATCATGAAAGCGGAAGCAGCAAAACAGCAGCAGTCCCATTGCTCAGTATAACTCTATAGGGTGCTTGCATTTTAACACTTAACAAAGATCTTAGGTCTCCATCCAGTAAAGTAAAAAAGGGGAAATATCCACTGAAGGCAATAACAATGGCCAGAGGAGAGAAATGTGGTTAAAAATGAAGGATGACCAGATGTAAGAGCTCACTAGGTGCGAAACTGAGAGGAACACAGCACAGCTAATATGCTGGCTGACATCATTGGAATGGATTTTCCCTGTCTTTTTCAGTGCAAGGAAGATCTAGTGAAAGTAGTAAATTGCATACTTAAAACAAAAAGAAAGATACTATTTTTCATATCTTGCACAATGAATAATACAACTGGATATAGTGCAGTTAAAAGTTTGCATGATGTCAAGAGGCAGCTGGACAAATCAAGGGGGCAGAAACTGCATTAATGACTCCCAAAGGAAAAGACTCTATCCCTACCCAGGAGGTCTCCGAGCCATAGCTTGCAGAGACGGGAAAAGCATTTCTGAGCATGTCAATATTGTTAAATAATTATTATTGATAATTTTTTATACTGTTTATGTGTTTCTAGATGTTCCAGGCACCACTGGAGGATGCAGGGCTCAATAGACTTGATGACTGGCCTAACCCTTCTTCATATTTTATTTTCAGTACATTAGAAATGGAAATGGAAAAATGTAACAAGGAAAATCACAATTTAAAATATGGGGAAGATACAATGGGAGGGGTTTTTTGTTGTTGTTGTTTAGAGTACAGCCCACCATGGCTCTTGTGAAAGTGATTTTCCATGGTTTCAGTCTTGGAGGCAGCAAAAATATACAACTCTTTTGCAGCCAGTGAGTGCTGTACATAATTTTCCCTGGATGACTGGCTCTCTGGAACATCCACGATTGCTTTTGACAATTCACTGGTCTCTTCGGGAACAGAAACAATTTCTGACATACTAAGCTGTGTCTAATAAAGGGCTCCCATGATTTTCTGTCATATGTCAATTCTGACTTCTCTGGCAAATCTGTTGATTAATAACAAAATCATCCATAGTACATGGAATGCACTGTGGTACATACCAGGAAATACTGGTTCTGTAAAGTCACCATGAATAATACTATTTTATCAGATGACTTTTGTCTCTGTGGTTATAGAAAAATAATATATGTCATATTAAAAAACAAAATGCGCCCACTGTTTTCAGGATAACATTGTGTTATAAAGACAGTAGGGTTTGCAGCCCACACATCAGACCTGTACTGACAATTAAATTCCAACTATCTGTCATTTTGAGAATGGAGGCATATATTTTAAATGTCTGAGTTTTACTTGAACTTAAGCAGAAATCTATTTTCTGTACCAGAATTTATTCATCTGATTTATGGCATTGATTCAGGCCTCTGAGCATTTCAAAACATCGGAATGTACTCTACATTGCACTTCAAATTATATAACTACATTGCCTGTAGCTGCATAAGCTTGGGGTTGATTTTTATAAATTTTCTTGCTTTCTATAATAGGAATGGGAAGGTTAATGGCATCTGAAACAGTTCAAGTTACTGCATTTCTGAGCTGAAATAATCTATACCTGGCCAGAACATGGTCTTTACACAGTCAATAACTTTTATGACAGCAGCTGTCTGTTGAATCTGGAAGAAAGGAGCAGAGTATACTTGTCTGTAATTATCATTGAGCAGTACATTAAATAGAATGGGTTGATTTTTCTGGTTTCTATTGTTCCACTCTCATTCAGGAACATCTGAGTCTCCATTTTTATGTGAAAACGTTGCTGGAGGAATGATATGCACCAAACACTGTGCCCTTGATGTGATGTGAATTGATTTTCTTCCATTTGAGAAAAATGAAGTCTAATAGAGAAAAGGGAACTAAACCAATTTTATCCATTGATGAACATTTTAGAGTGTTTTTTCCTTGGAAAAATTATGCCCATTTATACAGAACGCAAGAAGTATGCAGAAAGGAACTGATAGTCTGAAAAAAAAAAGCTTTTTTTTT
>VZRF01004311.1:0-21199 GCA_013396875.1 Vireo altiloquus
CTGTGAGCCCAAAAATCCCTGCCGGGAGCCACCCTGACACACCAAGTGCAAATTAAATCAGTCTCAAAACACGACTGGTTTGTGCTGGTACCTGTTAAATGCTGCAGGAAACAGCTGGAGAACAGCCTTGCTAAAGCTTTGTCTTCTTCCCGTCGCTGTCTGATTCTCCCTCCCTCATCTTCCTGCTGGCAGCCAGGAGCCACTTTCAGCCCCAGTTGCTCTCTGAAATTCAGTGATGACATTTATTCCTTCCTGGAATTCCGTGGAAACTATAAATGCTCTCCTTAGATAAGATAAAGAAACTCCAGTGCTACAGAATGTCAGTTCTGGGCCTACTGGTAACCAAAAAAAAAAAGTGTCATCTCCCAGCTACCAGACATCTCCTTGGAAGTTTCCTAAAATTCCATTCAGGAGAGCCATGCATAGTTTTATTTTTGTTTGTTTTCAAAATTCTAACTTATGGTTGCAGTCAGGGAAAAGACTCAGCGAAAATAAGAGAATAAAAAGGAAAACAGGGTCTATTTTTGCAAATGGGTAATGTAAGGAAGCAAAAAGATTATTTCACACAGTTAATTCCAAGTTATAGAATTGTTTAGCATTTCAAGGAAGCAAAACACCATAATTTTGGCTCTTTGATCATTGGCGCTGCTCACTGTTTCATTAAGGCAAAGATTGCTGTTTCTCAAGGAGTTATTAATGCTTACAGGGAGAAGGGTACAATATTTTCATCCAGAACAAGGTGAAAAGGAGGCTCAGAGTTGTATTTTAAACCTCAGTCACGGAAGTAGAGAGAGGATTTCAGACACTTTGGCTGCCTCTGCACAGAGCCTCAAACAAACTCTTTGTGTTACTCATTTTCCCAAATATCAGTATTTGTTAACTGGGCAGTGATTTTCTGAGGAATAATTGGTTATATACCACTTGAAAATCTAAGCCCAAGGATTTCAAAACTGGACATAGTTTTGATTCAGATAAAAATATTTCAGTTCAGAAATGGCACAATTTTTTCCCAGTGCTCATCCAAAGAGTGACTCTTTGTTGCCATCACGACTGGATTCCCTTTTTTATTTCTTTGTCATATAAAACTGTGGCAGACTGGACATTTTCTTCACCAGGAAGGATTTTAAAACCCCAAGCAAGCAGCTGTTGGTTGGTATGAGTAGTCCACATGATCTAAATCATTTGAGGGTGGTTCTGTCTGGTTTTATCTGCCAGAGATAAAGATTTCTTTCCTTCTGACAGCTTGCCTGGACATATGAAGAGAAGAAGGAATAATGCACATATAAAAGCACAGCCAATGTCAGAGCCAATATTTCCACTGAGAAGGAATTGAGAAACTGGTAGTAATGTAAAGGTTCACCAAATTAGAGTTCTGTTTTTGCTACCACACAAGATGTAAAGTTCCTAAAGTTTTTTCCCCTCTTCATTTCCATGGTCACAGATAAGGCAACGGTTTCACATAAGAAATTAATTGAATTTTTTAAATTGTGTGTGCTCAGTGTAATTAACCTGCACGTCTGTGGTGGCCAAATATACAACAGCAAAAAATGTGGCTTCAATTCTAGTTACAGACACAGGATATAGTCTGTCTAGACCATCAAATAATGCACCTCTAAAGTGAAAGTTTTACATGTGAGATTGCATCTCTGAAATGAGAACTGCTGCACAAATACTGGCCAGAGAAGGGAAAAACTAGATTCCTTTACACTGCCCTATTTTTTTACCCACCTACTCTTCCAGATCATTTCAAACCTTGCAAGTGAGGTGTTTGCAGTCATTGGATATGGCAGCAACACATTTGCAGTCATAGAACATCCATAATAATCAGGTGCCACCTGCCTTCCTCTAACACCCTGGAAAAATACAGCTTTTTCATTTCATTTCATGACCAAATTCAAAGAAAACAACACAGACAACAGAAAGAAAATACAATCATCCAATTCAAAGCTTTACATCCCATGACAAAGTTATTAACTTGCAGATTTGAGTTCATATGAAATTTCAAATGACAATTTTTTCTGATTTTTCTGCTATCTCTGCATAATTTCAATAGGCAAGCATGGATTCAGATTCACTGAATCTTGGGCTAGGAAGTGTCAGAAATCTTATTAAAATCTTAATTTTAAGGATTGGTTTTGTTTCTCCATTTGTACTGCAGGGTCCTGTGGAAAACTTGTTCCCAACAGTGCAGCTGATGCCTAAAGGAAGCAAAATACACCCAAAGAAAGAGAATTCAGGCAATAAAAAGCCAGGAATTATCTTAAAACCCTGAATTCCCTTCAACATCCTTTTGTCTTTGGGATCAGGGAGATAACAGAGGGCAGGTAGACTTGACAAAGTGTTTATCCAAATTGTGCCCTCACTGATCCTGAGGCCAAAACATCAACCTGTAGGGAGATCTGTGTGGCTAAAAGAGATTTTAGCTGTAGACCATATTAATTTGGGTGTGTAATAAACGTTCTAAATGCAAAAATATCACCTGGAGCCTGGCCTGCCCGTGGCACTGAACTAAATCTGAAAATCCCTCCAAGGATATTTGGCAAAGGGAGGTGGGGAAGGGGCTCAGCAATGATCTAAAGCTCTTTTTGGGGGAAAGGGAGAGCACCTGCCCGTCCAAGACACATCTGGGCAGCAAAAAGGGAAAACGAGGAGCAGGTTTGAGGCAGGAATGCTGGAGAGGGGTGAGGAAGGAGCAGCCAGGAGGGGAACACGTGAGTGCCTCTGTGTGTGTCCTGGCAGCAGAGCGAGGAACAGCAAAGCTCTGCTCGCACCAAGCCAAGGCCAGGAGCTGCCAGAGATCCTGGGAGATGTGTCCAGCCCAGCAGGGCTGTCACTCACAGCCTGTGCTGGGTTTGACAGAGAGAGACAAGGTCTGGAACCCACCACTTTATATAAAGTGTGGCATTTCTTATATGGATGCCTTTCCCTGGTCTTAAAACTAAAACAGGATTTTTGGGGAAAAGGGGTTTTTACCTCAGGATTTATTTCAGGATCCTTGGGTGCAGCACTTGGTCCGGGTGGACCATGCATCCAAAAATGCATGCACACCATCACACCAAAATACACACAATTATAGGCCTTGCAAAATTAACATATTTAGCAAAGATTCCCCAGTGAGAGGCTGGAGTGAAGCCCTCGTTGTGAGGAACCTTCCCCCTGGCTGGGCCTGTCTGAGGTTCCAAAATGTGTTCTGGAGAGGCCCTTGGTGTCTGGGGCTCCCAGGATGTTTGCTCTCCTGGTTTAACGGTGCCGTGGGGCTGAGCTGAGTTATCAGCCTTGGGAAGTCACAGTGTGTGGGCTAAAAGCACTGAGAATACATCAAACTATAAAAGAGTGTGTGAGAGGGGTATGAAAGAAAAAGCAAAAAATCATTCTGGCATCAATATTTAAAACAATGTTTCTCTAACCCACTGACCTTCAGTACCTTCAGAACAGGTTTTTGGGTATCCAGATGGAGTCACAACAAGTGATTTTCAGCAGCCTCTCCATCTCCAATTATTAGATACCATGCACCCAGTGAAGGTGCTATGTGTGCTTGATGCAAGAATATCCAATTCAAATTTGGGGAGAAAAGGAGGATATAAATACATCTCACACCCCATATTGTCAAGAGTAACCTCTTTTGTAAAGGTAGACCAATTATGAAAGAGTTTTGACACAGCTGCCACTGTTATTAAATAATGTACAAATATAATTTTTATTTTCGATCCTTTTTCTATCTTATTTTTTCTAATTGTGAAAGTTCAGTTGTTTCCGAACCACGTTTGGCTACGTTTTGTAGTAAATCAGAGAAATCAGGAGAAATGGAAAGTTATTAAATAAAAACTGATATTTCATGGAGGGGAGAGGGAGAAATTTCCTTCACCTTTAAGTAATTTACAGGAAATATTTTCTGGCAAGCTGTTTTGTCTGAATTCCCCCACTGCATATCAGCACTGGTAACAGACTGGATGTCTACTGTGGGTCTTCAGGAGCCCAGTGAATTCGTCTCGAAAATTTGGAGCAAACACAAGAAAAGTATCCAAAGTAACAGCCCTCATTTTCTAGTTTTGATGCCTGGAAAAATTAGAGGCTCCTACTTAAGTAAACATTGGTTTGTGTTCTCCAAAATAGTGAAATTTTGCTGGAAACATATATTTAGGGGTTACAACCCTAATCACAGATTGGACCAATGGCCAAACCCTTACCCTAAGAGTCCAAATGTTTATTTTTCAGCAAATTCCAGCTGGTCACTGAGGATATTTGATGGATGAGGCCTTTGCCAGGTAATTGACAGAACGCTGCTGGAAAAGCAGTTTACACTTTGGAAAACAAAGCCATGCTTCCCAACGTGTCCCAAGCATTCATTTGCCTGTTAACAAAATTGTTTTCAGTTTTTCCTGGGAGTGGGACTGGAAATGATTGCTGCTGTTATTTAATGTTCGTTTGGGGAGAGCTGAAGAGAAGATATTTGGGTGCCTGAGTAGAAATCAGGCAGGCAAGGCTGCACACGGAGCAGGGTAGGAAAGAGGATTCCATGATTTCCCCTAGTGAGGATACAGAGGATGAAACAGAGGTGCATTAAAGCAAATGTTTTTTTTTACCAATGTTGTAATAACGTGTGGGAAACAAAAAGTAAAATCTGAGCCTAAGTTCAAACGAAGTGCAGTGAAAGAGACACTTAGAAGTATTTAGACCACCTGTGTAAATGACTGGAAATATCTCTATATTTGCTTTCTCTTTCCACACCAACTCCCTCTGCATCCAGTGGTGACTAATGGTGACAGTCATTAACAGGTTTCTCTGTGCAAATAAACTTGGCTTTGTGTTTCATTTATCCTCCTTCCAAGTGAAGGGGAACACAGGATATCAGGTGGTGTTAAGTTATCCATTCAGGAAGCATTCAGTAATGAAAGCTCTTTGATATTTAATAGATACTATTGATGTAGATATTCTAAATTCTTCGATTTGTAGACAGTTTTTTTTTTTAGAAGAAAGGGGTTTAGATAGAAAGGTTTTTTTTTTCCCTCCATCTTAATATAGGGGAAACAATTCACCAAGTACCAGACTGTGAGACAAGACAGATTTTCAGACTCCATTCAGATAAATCATTATTCTACAAGAAGCTGCACAAGACTTGTTACCTGTTCAGGGACACAATAAACTTTCCAAATGTGAATCCCACTGTCTCTTTTTAAAATAAAGAAAAAAGAAGGTTGGGCAGGGATTGCTCTGTGGCTGAGATCTGCTTTTCCTGTTCCTGCAGTGCTTTCTGCTCTCTCTGGGACTTATTCCAGTCCCAAGAGCTCTTCCCTACACAAAAGATCAGCTCCTACCTGTAAAAGGGAGGTACCCTCAGGGAATAAAATGCTGCAGGAGATTTCAGCAGGAAAACTGAACCTGTGCTGGATGGAAATGGTTTAAAAAGGCAAAATAAACCCATGAAACTGCTCAGCTAATCAGAACCACAGCAAGAGCCAAAACATCCTTATTCATTTCGCGCTGATGACAGCTCAGGAGGACACAGCAGAGCAATCACCACCCTGCCCAAGCCTGACATTTACAGTCTGGCACATCAGGAGCAGTCTCTGAAGCAAGCAAAGCCATTCCTGGAAAAGTCCTATTACCTGGAATGTGGGAGAATTAAAGGCGTCTGCTACTGATTTTCGGTCATCCCAACAGAGAAAATCTGCAATTTGTTTTTAGAATTTACGACTAAACCATGTGGAAAATGTGTCAAGCTCAAGGCAGAGCTTCTCTCCCTTGCTCCTGTTTCTATTATCCTCTCAGGTCTTTCAGACCACATTTACCATCAGCAAGAGGCAGAATTTAATGGCATCTGTAAGCCAAAAATAAAACCCCCACATTCTGAATTTCATGCCTGAAAGACAAACACCTTCGAATACAGAAAAAGTTGGGAAAATTTGTCACCTCCAGGCACCCCCTGAAGTACAAAACTACTCACATGCTGTTTGGGGGCCTGGTGTGAAGAAAGAAAATGGCTGTAAACTCCAATTAATCGAACAGGACACCCACAAAGACAGATGTTTGTGACTCATGTGGCCACGCTGTGTGCCCATTTCCCCTCCCATTCCATAGAAAAGGCAAGGCTAAGTCCATGCAAACCACTTATAGAATCCCAGCAACCTGGTAGAACTTCCAATTTTCTACAAGGACCATATTGAAGTTGTGAAAATAAGATAAATGAAATAAAATGGGGAGGTTTTCTATTTCCTAAAGCGTTCTTGTGCCAGCAAGAGTGGCATACTGGTACACAATTAAAACCTGGGCCAGAACCATGACAGAAGAGTCAGGAACCACTGATGTTTCTGTGGTCACTATCTTTCTACTCAGGTATTATTAGAGGATAACAAAATTGTTTGGGTTGGAAGGGACCTTAAAGGTCAACTGCCTGCAACTTCTGCCATGGCAGGGACACCTTCCACTGTCCCAGGCTGCTCCAAGCCCCCTCCAGCCTGGCCTTGGACACTTCCAGGGATCCAGGGGCAGCCACAGCTTCTCTGGGTAATTTTTTCCAGTGCCTCACCATGCTCACAGTGAAGAATTTCCTCTTATCTAACCTAAAACCCCTCTTTTCAGTTTGAAGCCATTGCAGAGACCCTGGGGAAGGCTGTGACAGACACTGCTCCTGTTGTGGGATGTTCTAGGATGTCTTGGTCCCCTCAGTCCTGTGAAAGCTGCTCTCTATCCACACTCCAGTGTGAAGAAGGAGAGGCAGAGGCACAGGCCAAGCACAGGAGCTGGGAGAACACCTGCAGGAGTGCAGCTGTCCTCATTTTCCTAAATATAGCTCCTATCAGCGTCTGCATCTAATATTGCTTTGAGCCAATTGATAAGCTGGGTCTGTACCCATCCTGCTCCTTTCTAGGAACACAGCCTCATCAATTCCTCTTTTCTGCAGTGATTGCCCAGGTGGGAGCACGGAGGGGGAGAGGAATGTCACATCTCCCCATTCCCCCGCAGATTACCTCACCAGATCGCTGCCAGCCTGATTCACACCAAAACAAACCACAACCACACGAAAATCCACTCCATGTGCAGCAGGCTGCTCCTCCTGCCACCACACATTCCAGCAGCATTAATCCTCCTCAGGTGAAAGACTTCTCTGCTGCTGTGTGCCTTTGGGAGGCAGCCAAATCCAACAGGGTTCATGCCATCAACAATCTCACTGACTTCACCTCGGTGCTGGTGAGGATAAACTCCTCTGTGTTTGTCTTGCAACCCCAGACAATGGATCTATTTATATTGTTTATAATTAAGGTGCTTATCAGAAAGATAAAAAAAGGGGAGACGGTGAGTTGCTGAGGCAGACACTGGAAATTTCTCCACCCATTAATCCCCTGGACCATTTTACCTCTCTTTTATGAGCAATTCTCAACTACAAGCTGCCAAGAATGTGGGGAAATATTGGGTGACTTCTCCTTATCTGGAAAAAAGAAGTTGAGAGCAACACAAGCAAAACTCCTTTTCCTGTCTGGGCACTGAGGGCACCAGAGATGGGCAGAAGTCACTGAGCTCTACTCCAGGTTTGCCCCTGTAAAACATAAAGCAGTATTTAATAGAAACTGAGATTATTTTTAAAAACTCTACGGCAAAGAGAGCAACTATGAATTTTCCCTGGCTCCCAGCTGAGAAGAAATCTACTCCCCTCAGATAAAATCAAGCTCCACATCGTGCAGATGACATTCTATTAACCATGGTTTAAAAATCCATATTCCAATTGTTTTGCTGTTTGCCACAGAGTTGGGCTGGAAGTAGCACTTGGCATTTTTTCAGCTGCCATTTGGGGTTCTAATCCTGCCTTTATTCCTCTTTGGACAATTTTCTGAGCCTGCTCTTAAAAATCTTTGAATAATGAGTGCAAGGCTTCTGCTTCCACTGTTTCACTTAAACATGGACTTAATGTATTCTTCCTAAACAGAATTCCGTGTGTTTGAAATTATTATTTACTTAGGAATGGGCAAAAAGGGGAATGTGCAGAAGCCAAACTCACGCATCTACACTTTAATGTTTTGACTTTGGGATGAAGACAACAGTTCTGCTCAAGAATGTGCAGCAGTGTGGGAGACAGGCTGGAGAACACTGCCAAAGGAGCTGGATTCCCAGTCTGTGGGAAAATAAGAGTTCTTGGAATTGGTTCCAGCCCAAATAGGACAAAAAAAAAATATAAAGGAAAAAATAAACACAACAAACCCCCAAACCCTCGAGAGCTGGAAGCTCCTTGGGTCTTTTATCAATCCAGTAAAAGTGACTAAAAGATAAACTTCATGCAGCCACAAAGGTCACAGAGTGATGCTGGTCCTGGGGCAGATGTCACCAGGCCACCCATGACCAAGAGCTCTCCACGCCCCTAATTTCGAGGAGGACCTGCCAAACCCAGCCATGAGGCATCACTTCCTTTCCTCCTCAGAAAATTTCCAGTGAGCAGCAACAACTGTGCTTGCGACAGCACGCCCTGGTCGGGGAGAGCAGAGATAATTTGAAAAAGAGGAGTAATCAGAGCTTGCTGCCAGCACCAAGACTACCCAGGACAGGGCCTTTGTGCTGCACTAACGTGTTAATTAATCACTTAACATTCAAAATTGATATCACCGTATAAAAATTAAAATTTTACTTCTTTTCTTCGACATTTAAAGCCTTTAAAAATGGGTTTAAAAATGGATTTAAGAATGGGTTTAAAAATGGGTTTTACAAGCCCGTTAACAGGACCAGATTTTTTGTGCTGGCTTTGGTGATTCAGACAAAATCCAGTCATTTTACACAGCAAAATCCCATTGAATCTCCATTAGGAAGCCTGGTGGAAAACCCCATTGGATTATCATTTGACGTCAAATCTGGCACAACACAACCTGGAGACATCTGACTCATGGCGTTAGGAGAGACTTGGAAACTTCCAAGGAGTCTTTCCAGTATTTAAACCAAATTTAATTCCCTGGGAAAGAATGAATCTGAAAACAAATTCATCTTGAGAAACTTTGGAGTGATCCCATTTGGGAAGGGATTGGCCTTCTCTTATGGAACTGGTTGGGAATTCCCATTTAGGTTGGGACGTTGTGGGAGTTTTGGTAGCTCTTGTTGGTAGTTTCCTGTAAATGGGAATTAGTAATTTATACCTAAGAACTCTGGTGATGGTTTGGGGTTTTTTGTCTGTTTTGTTTTTTAAACAGAAAGAAGGCTAAAAAACTTACTGAATTGATTAATTCCCTGATATTTTACTAGGGCACCAATTAGTGGATCTAATTTATAACTATATACACACACACACAAATAAATTTTATCCAGGTTTTTCTCCCACCATAAAAGCTATTTTTGCCAGGAACACATTTCCTTTCACAAGTTTCCTTATCCCAATTCACAGCCTGGTTCATTGTAAGAAAATTTGGGCAGAACTGGAAGAAGTGGTGGTCCTCCATTGTTAAAAGAATACAAAGTTACTCTGGAAAAAAAAAATTAAATTCTGATTTAGACTTTTCCACACGCATAAATTGCAATATTCCTCGTGTATCAGTGCATGAGTGGGAAATGAGAAATGTAAGCAACACCAGCTCCTGATAATGATCAGATTGGGCATTTTATACACCTGCAGAAAGAGCTGCTTCAGGTTTAAATAGTCATAAAAGGAATGTGAATTTCAAAGTTTAGTTTCTTGCTTTGGCATAAGAAAAAGCTGCTGCCAAAATGGGATTTCAAGCTCACACGTTTGGGGCTTTTTTTTGCTAAATTTCTTCCTGACAATAAATAAATAAGATGAAATTGAACCCAAACCCTTTACTGGTGTGTTTCACCAGTTTTAATCCACCGAATCTTCAAGATTAAATCCTCTGATATCCCTTGACAGAGCTGTTCATTGGGATTTGTTACACAAATATAGGTTGAACACCCAGGATTGGGGACAAGGACTTGGCAATATGGAAGTGCTGCTCCTGCTGCCTAGAACACTTCAGCTTCTCCAAAAGGGCTTTTCCCTCCTCCTTTGGATGAGGCTTTGTAAGGGCTGTGTCAGAGACTCGTTAACTTTTAAAAATCAGAGTTTCCCTCAGCTTCATGGATGAACTCTTGGCAAGAGGTTTATCTCCATCCAGATTTTGTCAGTCTGAGGAGGACAGAGAATCCTTCCTGCCTGACTTCGAAGGGCAAATGGTGCCAAGCCATAGCAGGTTGTCATCAATTCACCCTGTAAAATCTTTATTTTAAACACAGCAGTGTGAATATTCCACCTGAAAGAAGAAATGTTCAAAGCCTTAAATTGTTGCCATATCATTCTTTCATTTTTTTGTGTTTTTTTTTGTTTTAAACACACTGACTATGGCTCAGTTGTGGCAAGCTTGCATTCTAACCAGCACCTAAAAGCTCAGTAGACAGGATAAATTCTATTCTAAATCAAATCTATTCTATTTTAAAACAAATATATGTTGATTCCCTGATGGAAATAGTGATCACAATGACATTGGTTTGTGCACCTCTGAGTAATGGCACAAAATTTTGATTATGCATCTCTGTTGCCTTAAATAGTTTTGAAATTCGGTCTCCTGAAACTGCAATAAAAGTCTTTAGCTTAGATACAGCTACAGTTTTTTTTCAAAAAGGTGAATCCTCCAGTGACTCATGAAAAAAATATGTTTGTCTCACTGTGGAAAAATATAGTTATGGACTGAGTGAAGGTGGAAGGTGGAACTGAATAAATCTTGTCTGACTTTTTCCTTACATCAGGTAAGGGATGCACATTTTTTTGTTCATGCATTACACACTCAAGGCATGATTGGCTAGCCAGAATTTCCCTAAATAAGGTGCTGTGCATAGCCTAAGGAATTCTAGCAGGCCCTTTTTTGTTCCTCTCCATCAGTAACACTCCTGGAAACGGCTGAGTGTTTCCACAAACAACATTCCTATTTGTCATCTCTGCAGAGGGAAAGCATCTAGAACCATTTCAGAAGCAAACAGTATTTCTGCCAACATTATTTACAGAAAATTATTTCACTTCCCTAAAGCCCATTGTAATTAAAGTTCCATATGGTAGGCCCTTTCATTTTAGAAAAAAACTGAATTATCCTCTCTGTAGAGATGTAACTCACTTTAAGGAAAAAGAAAACCAGCTTCTTTTCCTGACACCCCAAAAATGTGCCAAGGCATATGTTTTAATTCTTGGCCATGTTACATTTGGCAGCCTCATGGTCTCCCCTTGTTTTATAATTATATCTAAATTAAAATTAATTACTTGGCATCTTGATTCAACTTTGTATCCCTGGCACGGCCACAGATAATTAGCTTGAAGCAAGTTTTGCCGAGGAGAATCTGTGGAATCACAGAATCATAGAATACCCTCACAGATTACAGAATGTTGTGTGTTGGAAGGAGATTTTCCATCTCCAATCCCCCTGCCATGGGCAGGGACATCTTCCAACCTTCCAGGGTGCTCCAAACCCCATCCAGCCTGGCCTTGGGCACTGCCAGGGATCCAGGGGCAGCCACAGCTGCTCTGGGCACCCTGTGCCAGGGCCTGCCCACCCTCACATTTTCTTCCTTCTCCACACCCTTGATTAATAATTCCTTTGCACAGATATTCATAATCAATAGAAACCAACACAGGGGTGAATGGACAGAAAAGAAAGGCACACTCAAGGCAGAGTGAATCCACAATCTCCCAGCAAGCCTTAAATGCAAGCAAGGCATGGCAGGAGGAAAGCAGGAACAAAAGAAAGGAGGACTGGGATGGGAGCACTGGAAAGCAAAAGGAATAAAAACCACAGGAGAAGAAATCATTAAAAAAAAATCATAATGTTGGTGGGTCAGTTGGAAAGAGCTGTTTAGAGGAATGATTAATGAAAGGAGTGAGGGAACAAAGCAAAGAGAGGAAAAAAGGCACAAAGAAATGGAGTTAAGTTGTTGTGATACCCTGAGAGAAGAGGTTCACCCAGAAACAAAATTTGATGATGAACATCTGAAGGCCAATGTTTACAGGCAGGGATTTTTGGCTGAGCAGGAATGTTTTCTGATTTTCACTTGTACTTTTCAACATTTCTAACAAAGAGTTAGACGTCTGCTCCTGGGTGGCACAACATCTAACCCACCTCAGGGGTCAGAGGCAGCCCAAAAACTCTGCCCCTCCAAAGGCATCTCCAGCCCACACAAAAGAAGGTGTGTGGATGTTACCAAGTGTTTGCAGCTTGAGATGTATCAGCATCCACTGGAGGGAAGCAGAGTGAGACTTCTACTCCAGCAGGGCTTATCCAAGGCTGGGGAAGTCTCAGAGGCTCCCATGCTGAACCTTTTGCCATCCTAAGCTGAACTGCTGGATGGCAAAGCCCAGGTTTTATGTTACATCATTCATGAAGCTTTGTGTGTTTCACAAACCATGTCTCGATTCAGAAGGCATTCTGCTGGAAAAACCCCAGGGTTGGAGAAGCAGAAAATCCTCTTCCCAGTTTTCTAGAAAAAGAAATTCCATTCTTTCCCAAAATTACTCAGAGGAAGCCACATCCTCTCACCACCGTGCAAGGAGGTAAGGCCACATGAGGTTGTATTCCTAAAAACATGATGAAACTCCTTAGGATGTTTCAATCCCTGGTCCAAATTTAGGTTTGACCACCTCAAATGCATTCAGAGATTATGATAAATCAACCATGAAACCAGACAAATGTCTGCATCCTGCCTGCCAGTAAATCAGGTATTTGCCAGCAACAAATTGGTTGGCCAGAAACACAAATGTTTGATTGCCATTGCTTCATATAAAGCACAATGAATGTTTGAAAATAAAAACCTTAATAGATAATCCAGCTTTGAAGAACAGAAGCAGATATCACTCATCTTAATCCCAGCAGCTGTCAGACTTAAATTAGCAGCTTAGAGATCCAATGCCACGATGAAAATATGTCATCCCCTATGCAAATCATCTTATGGAATATTCAGAAATAAAACCTCTTCCCTCTACTGACTGTTAAAACAATACCAAGAAATCACTGCATGTAACATTTTCCATGTATCAGAATGAATGAATTAATAAAGAATATCTCCAGTTCGCACCACAGCTGTTGAATGAGATCTTTATGACTGTTCAGGTTTAATATCAGGAGCGTGGGCCAAGAATGCAAGTGTGTTGTCAGAAAGAATTCAGGAGCAAAGATGAAGACCCAGGTGATATTTTCATGCTGATTTCTCGAAATCTTGAAGAAAGAAGGCAAGAGAAGAAGGAGAAAGGGAAAAAAATTATCTCAGAGAAGCTGTGGCTGCCTCAGCTCTGGGATTGCTTGGTCAGGTTGGTGGAACAACCTGGTCTGGTGAAAGGTCCATGGCAGGGGCTGGAACCAGCAATTCTTCAGGATTCTTTCCAACCCAAACCATTCCATGATTCTGTGACTTAAGTTTTGCATTTGTGTTAAGAATGGCCCTGTTGCAGTGGAACAACCTGGAAATATCAATTACTACAAACCAGTCACTGAGGATAGTTGTACAAATCATTGCTAAACAGCCTGATTACACATTTAAAAGTATACACTAGTGCACACTTAATTCCTCAAATCAAAATCTACTTTTTTTTCATACAGATATATTTTTTAGGCCACCAACACACTGTGAGAAATCTTAGAAAACTCTAACACAGCAGAATGCACATTGGAGACTAATCTCCTTTTAAAATCTTTACTGACATCGTCGAAACAGAACATAAAACCCTCTGTGTGTAGAAAACAAGTCATTTCCACTGCAGGAAAAAAAAAAAAAACCCAAACCCACAAACAAACAAAACACAAACGAGGTGAGGAGGTGATGTGAGATGGATTAAGAAGGGCTGTGAATGCTAAAGGATTATGTGGCAATTGGGGGAAAAGCTGTCCCCCTTAACTTCTCATTTCCAGAAGGTATTTATGTATTCCCTAAAACCAGCCTGAGGTATGGCATTCCTCCCCAGCTTGGGAGTTTGGGGTGAGGTTTTTTCCAAGGATGAAGTGCCTCTGGGTGAGCTGGATGCCCCCGAAACACAATTCCACTCTAATTGTGTCTCAACAACAAATCTCTGGATTTATCAGCACTGTTTGACCTGTTTAATCTATGCACCGTGCCTGAGGATAAAGTGTTTAATGTAGATATTGGGGCAGCAGACAAGGGCTGTTTTTTAGTGAAAACTAAATGATAGGTGTTTCACGTTTTTAGTAGAGATTTGGCTTTCTCCCTAAACATACTTACCCCATTCCTGTCTCATTTTGGTGCACTAGCTTCCTGTATTGTGGTAGCTCCAAGCAGGTCCTGTCAAAGTGTGGAGGATTCTGGACAAACACAGAGTAAAAAGTATTTCCCTCATCAAACAGGATGCAATCCATTTCCTTTGTTAAATCTAGTAAAAAATGGCAAATTGCACTTTAAAAGCACAGTGCCATCGGAAATGCTTTGGCTTCACAGGTGTTATCTTTGCTGCCAGAGAGGAGGAATCCCATTTGTTTTGTTTCAAACACCAAAAGTGTAGCTGGGGAAAGGGAAAATGTGTGTTCAGCTGGGTGCTGGTGGGTTTTTAAAGCCTTTCTCACCTGGCTGGGTGCAGCAAGGCAGGAATTTCCGCGGTCTGTGGGTGCCACCTGCTGCCCGTCTCCAGTGCTGGATCCCTTCCTTCCAGCGCCCTCCCCGAGAGCTTCTCAGAACTGGAATTCCTCTCAAATAAATTCAACCAGCACGGAATATTCACTGGGAAACTCTCTGCTAGTCAGTGCCGGGGAGAAAATTTATCCAGAATTCCCATCTCGTAAGAAAAATGATCAATATGCTTCCCATTTAGGAATTTTTTATCCCCAGGACACTTCACCTCGCTGCTGTCACAGAAACATAACCTGACCTGCAGCTTTCGCAGCACAGACGTCAAACAGCTCCTCAAACAAGGAGAGGCTCAGCATGAAACTACAAATTGCTCTCAGAACAAGACACCAAAAACCTAAATGAGCCTGAAACAACTGCAGGGCTCCTCACCCCCGAGACCCAAACCATATTTTCTATAAGTTTACCTGGGAAAATTCCCCAACATCTGTGCTGGGATTATTTTTCAGAAGCAGAAAAAAAAATCCATTATTACTGCTACTACTTCTGTTTACTGTCTGGGTAAGATAATTATCAGATTTCCATGGCTCCATCAAGGTTTGACTGGTGGATTTAGCACAGGGTGATGATTTTGGCCACTGGCACTGCCACAATTCCTCTGTCCACCCTCTGAGGAGCTCATCCAAGGCAGAAGGATTGGGAGATGGGGGCCAGGGAAACTCAGGACCCTGGCAACATGCAAGAAATAATAAAATCCACAATTTGCCTCCAGGAAACACCCAACAGCCAGGGAATATGGCCCGAATCCCTTGCACTAAAGCTTGGAGAAATGAAAATTCATGCTCTGTTCAGGTACCTGCTCAGATCCTGGCGTTTGAGGAAGGTCAAATGAGGTCTGGGTTTATCAGCTGGGAGATCTTTAGAGCAAGGTTGTTTATCCTCAGCAGGTGTGGCTTAAACAGCAAAATGCAAATCAGGCCAATGCTGGGAGTTTAACAGGATGGTAATTAGTAACAAGCAGTATTATATTACAGTAGGCCTAAGATTTAACTTTATACAGGCATTTTCAACTGCAGATTTCTAGGAATATTCAGCTCTGTTTTCTATTCCTTTGTTAATAGCACTCTCTGATGTATTTCAGCCCATTAATCTGGACAAAGTACACAAATAAATGGACAAAGTAGCCAAAAAGAAACAGAAAAAAAAATCACTTTTCATATGTCTGCACTGAAATTAGATTTTTTTTTTTTAAGAGTCTCTAACGTATTTATCTACAGACTAGTTTCAATAAGTAAATAGTAGCATTCCATTCCATTTTACAGCTCCCTTTCCTGATCATTTTTCCAAGGACAAATAAAATTCCTTCTTAGTTTTCTGTCATTCTGCCTGAACTCTGCCACATTTCCCAGGGCTCCTCCTGCAAAAGATGCTATTGCATGAAGACGATTAGGAAATGTTTTTTCCTATTAAATATATTTTGCTATTAGATAGCTAAATGTTTGCTATTTATTAAATATTCAGCAAAGAATTTGAAACTAATATTTTTTTTTAGAGTATCCTGCATGAGGTCAGAACTCTAAACTCAAGAGCAGGATTGTGAACAACTTGTGGAAAAAAAATTAAATAAAATAGAGCTGCCTTCGAAACAGGAGTGTTACTCTGGAGTTTTATTTCAGAATGCTATAGCATCAGGCTTTCATTTTCTTTATTGTGGGAGAGAAAGTGAGAAGTGTTGGAACAATATGAAGAGGAGAATAAAATTCTCACAAAATGGAAAGAGGCAAAAAAAAAAAAAAAAAGCAGGAAGTGAAGGAAGATCCCAGTAAAACAGCGAGGAGAGGATAAAGAGTGGCAGTGACTCAAGTTTCCTTTAAGGAAAAAAAAATAAAGAACAGCTGAGAGCAGATAGAGTGAGAAAGTTGTGAGGAAAAGTGTCACAGCAAGCAAGGGACACTGCTCAGATCCCAGAGAGCCTCCTGTGCATCCCCCATGCTCATCAGCAAAAGGAGTTTATAAATCCAGTGTCATCCTGCAGCTCAGAGAGGAGTGGGACACATTTCATCCAGCATGATTTAATGTTATTTGAGTTGACCTATTTCCTTCAGCTTCCCTTTTAAGGGAAGCTTGGATTCTACAGAGAGCAAGAGGGCTCAGTTCCACGTTCTGCCAGGGACCTGCTTTGTGTCTCTGATCATATATCTATTTTTCTTTGCCTCTGTTTACCTTCTCATTCATTTTCTTGGCTTTATTCCGGGCCTCAAAGGGCTGGAAGAGAAATCAATGTCTTCAGTACCGAACTGAGAAACGCAGGGAGGAGAGGAAAGGGGAAATGACTCTGGATTATGTGCAAATTTCTTGTATTATTTATTTTATTCCTTTTTCTCTAACCCATAGAAAAAGCCAGGAAGAAAAGTCATCTCAGATGAAAAATCTGACTCAGCATAAGCCACTTTGCTCAAAAAAGTGTGTAAGAAAAGCACGGGAAATGAGCAGCAGCCTGCAGCTGATGTTTCCTCCCTTGCCCACACAGCAGAACTCTCCCACGGGAGCAGCAGGACAGCAGAGCTACAATTGGGTGTCCCACCCCAAAATTGGGCTTTTTTCCCCATTCAGCTTTCTGCTGCTTCAGGAATTGTTTATTTTTTTTTATCAAAGTTTCAGGAGCACAGCCTCTGCTGCTGCTTCCAGGAGCACAATGGCTGTGGCTGCTCAGCGCAGAGGGTTTGTATACCTCTTATCGCCCTGTTACCTGATTTTAGGTGTTTTATTTTGTCTTTAAAACCAAAAAGTATCAATTTTATCAACATGGCTCTTCTACACTAAGTTCTTTCTTATTACTAAATCACAGGAACTTGAGAAGGTCAGAGAAGGTCAGAGAAGAAAGAAAGAAGAAGGAGAAGNGAAGGAGAAGCCAACACCCTCAATTCTCCATGTTGTCTCTATATAATACATAGAGCAAAATCTAAAACTACAAACACATTCTCTGTGGTGCACTAAAAAATATTTTCATTTCTCTGGTGCTCTCAGCTCACCCAGAAGTGAGGGGAGATGCTCCCATGGACTTAGTTCGAAAGCCAAGCCATTTTGGGGGGCTTTAGGGATAAAATGAATCCCCAGAGGGTCAGGAGAGGTTTTCCAGATTTCCTGGACCCCAACAGCCTCTGCTTTGCTGTGTTTGGAAAATGGAGAGAGAGCTCTCATTGCAGCCAGCCAGTGCAATGGGGGAGCTTCCCGGGAAAGTGTGGGAGAAGGCAGAATTCACCCTGATTTCACACATTTGGGGCAAAGCACTTTCCAGCATCAGGTTCTGAACTTCCTGAGTGCACCCTCTGTGCTGAGGAGTAGATGTAGACAAGCATCTAGCATCAAGTACTGCTATTTTCAGGAAGGGTTCATATAAGAATTTTCATTAAAATCCAAATTCAGCACACAACCTTCACCCATGTCAACAAAACCCACCAACAAAACTATGCTAAAATGCAAATTCCTCTCGCAAAAATCAAAATAACATCAACACAGCAATGGATGAAAGTGGACAATTTATTCAAGACATGAACAAAAGCATCCTACAATTGTTTTGTTGTTTGTTTGTTTGGGAACAAACCTGTATCCATAACCAAGAGCTTGCTGCTTTCCACACCTGTCCTCTGTTTCCACTGTGGAAGTGTTTTGTGGTACTGAGAAAGTGCTGCCCCACAGTAAAATACCTTGAAAATATCTGGAAAAAATAACTCCAAGTGAGCAGGTAACAAGTGCAAAGGTGTATTTGCAGAAGGATATTTCTGACTCACTAACCCCACTCAGAATTAGCTCCCACGCCTGGCATGGCACTGCTTAAAATGTGAGAAAAAACAAACGAAATTTATGTCTTTTGTGCAGGATACGCAGCAGCAGTCACTAAAATATGTGCTTTCACTAAAATATGTGCTTGAGAGACTGAAGCAGAAAAATAGAGTAAATAAGCAAAAGAACAGTCACCTGCAGTGATTTTCAGGCATGCATGATGTGTTGTTCAGGACAAAACTGTGTTTTATTCACACATCAATTACTGCAAAGCGCTTCTTTCTTTATATTCTTTCTTTACATGTTCACTGAGGGAGTGATGGTGGTGACAATGCCTTTATCTAAGGAAATATTTAATACCTGGTGAGTTTAATTTCCTCAGATCACAAATGCCTCGTGTGATCATCCTCTCCTGCAGCATGGCAGGAACCAAAGGGAGAGGCTGAGATTTTTTTGTGTTTGGGTCATTTTTCTTCTCCCAACAACATTGCTGCTCTAATAGAGAAACCTCAGAAAAGCAAAGTCTGCACTCCGTTCTTTGAGACTCAGCAGATGTCTTTAAAACACTTAGTCCATTAAAGCTTATAAAGCATGATTAATGACCTGAGAGCTGCTGATCTGAGGTGAAAGACTCAGCAGAATTTTGCCCAATGGCTTTTGCAGATTTCTGTGCTCTGCGTTAGAAACCAGAACCATCAGCGTAATTATTTCACAGAAGCTCGGATGCAATGCTCAAAAAAATACCTCAATGCTCAAAAACCTCCACCAAAATACTGAAAAGCAACTCAGCTAGCAAAGGTGAAGAGCTCTGCAGCTCCAAAGCCTCAGCTTCTCTTTGCCCCTTCATTTTTTTTCAGTAGTTGTGCAGCCAGAAATGGATATATTTGTTTATTTACATAAGACCCCATTACAGTTTTACCTGATTTAAAGAACTTTTTATCCAGATCAAAAAGAAATGAATTTTCTACAGACTTTTCACCCCGGCCAAGGGTTATTGACTTTCAAGATAGACATTGCCCACTCAAAAACCAGCACCCTGCATTTGTGTGGTGTAAATATCACTTTGCTCAGCTTACAAATAAAGGTCAGACAAAAAATTACATCCATGGTGTATATAAATATACATATTTATCCATATAAAAAAATACATCCCCTTTCTGGATCTGCAAGTAACTGGGAGTCATTTCAAGACAAGTAAGTGCTTCTCAGCTAAATATCAAGCTCAAAATAATAAAAATAGATGGAAATATGTGATATGTTTGGTTCATTGACATATTTTTCCCATCATTCTATTTTTGAAAGAGTTGTTGCATTTTTTTTTATGTGCCTTTGCTCATCTGATGAGTGATAAAAGCACTTAGAACCTTCAATTAGAGCATTATTTTTTTGTTCTCAGGTTCACAAAAGAATCAGATGTGCAGTAAGGGCTAGCTCAGGACTTGTTCCTGAGCCTCAGAAGCCTCATTATATATAANTTTTTAACTACCCTCTCTCCAATAAAAAATGTCTCCTCTTGTCCAGCCACTCCAGGCTTTAGTAAAAAAGCATCTCTCTGTCTGTATATATATAAAAAAAAATGGTGAAGATATTAAATAATGCCGATCCCAGTATGGACCCTTGGGGGGCACCACTTGTTACTGGTTTCCCCTTGAATATTGAGCTGCTAACAGTTGAAATCAGGTGACAAAATGTACATTAATTAATGAGCTCTAATGTCACTGCTTTCCCAAAGGAAGTGGGGGGCTCTCATCAATTTTATTTATGCAGCCAGTTTGCCCAAATTCAGATTAATCAACAAATAAATTGCAAATAAGAATGGAGGTAAGACACAGAGAAAGAAGAAAACTTTTTTTTTTGGGGGGTAACCTCCTCCCCAGGGCGATCTGAGGGTGCCCTTCCTGTTCTCTCACTGCAGAGGCTTTGCCAGAGGCCTGAGCAGCCCCAGTGCTCACCCCTCACCTTGATTTATTGCTCCTGACCTTTCTGAAGCCTCTCATGAGCTCATGAAATCTATGCAGGAAGGGTTCCCAATCAGAAAAACAAGGAAGTCATTGAAATGGCATAGGAAACAACCACAGGGCTTGCCTCGGGTTAAGGAGGAAAAGGAGAAAGACATAAAACTATGAAAATGCTTTCAGACTACCTAAACCTGTCCTAGGCTGTATTTAAACTGTCCCAGTTACACCTGGCACCAGACTGGCACCATATATCTAAATATTTGACGGCGATTAAAGTCACTTTTGTATAAAAACATCACTTTGCATTCAATATCCAAGATTCAAGTCCATGCACATTCTTTGGCAAACACGACCAGCAACGTGAGCTCCATTCAGCTGCCAAAACCGCCAGAATTTATGGACAAATCTTTCCTCTCTCAAGCCCTTTCCCCTGAATGGGACTGGTGATTGAGCAAACCTCCAGGTTAGAAGTGGATGGGCAAGGTTGCCTTTACAAGCCAGCTTGAAAAGAGTTAGGAAATGGAGAGTTCTCGGTGCCCTTGAATGGTTCTCAAAGCCTTTTGTATCGAGGCAATTAAGCAGCTGGTTTAATGATCCTCCAGCCCCAGACAGGGGCACAGAGCTTGTCCTGCTCCCTACAATGCCCTCCTTTGCTGCTGGGAGCCTGCCTGACAAACAGCTCGAGGTGAGGCTCATTTCTGGCACCACAAACCTCCAGAGGCACCACCAGATGCTGCAGGGAAAGCAGATTTTGAGGTTTGGGAGCTAATGGCCACCACCAGTCATGGTTGTTGTCTCCTTCCTGAACAAGGCACCCTCTGTTAGCAGACACTTCAGAGAAATCGTGGAAAATCTGTCACATGAGAGTTATTGTCATGGCAAAAGCAATCTGTGGTCCTTCCCTTCCCTTCCCTTCCCTTCCCTTCCCTTCCCTTTCCTTT
>VZRF01004311.1:23503-37046 GCA_013396875.1 Vireo altiloquus
GCTTTTTTGGGGATTTTGGTGAGATTTTGGGCAATTTTGGGAGGAGTTTTGGGGACATTTTAGAGAGTTTTGGGGAGATTTTGGGGAGATTTTTGGGGGATTTTGGGCAATTTTGGTAGGATTTTGGTGAGATTTTGGGACATTTTGGGGACATTTTGGGGGGATTTTTGTAAGGATTTGGGGGATTTTTTGGAAATTTTGGGAGGATTTTGGGGACTTTTTAGGGGAGTTTTGAGGAGATTTTGGGGCGTTTTTGGAGCAATTTTGGAGCGATTTTGGGGAGGATTTTGGGCAATTTTGGTAGGATTTTGGTGAGATTTTGGGGCTTTCTTTGGGGATTTTGGTGAGATTTTGGGCAATTTTTGGTGGATTTCCCAGGAATTTTGGGGGGATTTTGGGGGGATTTAAAGGGATTTAAGGGGATTTCGAGGAGACTTTGGGAAGATTTCCAGGGGATTTTGGGGCGGTTTTGGGGCGCTTTTTTGGGGATTTTGGTGAGATTTTGGGCAATTTTGGGTGGATTTTCCAGGGATTTTGGGGGGATTTAAGGGGATTTCGAGGAGATTTTGGGAAGATTTCCGGGGGATTTTTGGGGCACTTTTTTTGGGATTTTGGTGAGATTTTGGGCAATTTTGGGTGGATTTTCCAGGGATTTTGGGGGGATTTAAGGGGATTTCGAGGAGATTTTGAGAAGATTTCCAGGGGATTTTGGGGCATTTTTGGGGCACTTTTTTGAGGATTTTGGTGAGATTTTGGGCCACCCAAAGAGACAGCCTCTTTTTTGCCAAATTCCAGCTTTTTGGGCACTCCTCAGCAGCTCAGGACATGCATAAACACATAGGGTGAGTGTTCCAGGAGGTTTTCTCAACCCAGGCGCTCTCTGAGCTGCAGAGAACCCATGAAGGAGGCAAAGCTCCATGGATCACCTGCTTTCCTTGCCATGCTCCTTTCATCAGTGTGGGATGTGCTCAGGATCAGCTGCCCTCAAGTCTGCCTTTGGCTCAGAGCTTCTCCCCTGCTGTTGTTTTCTTCCTCTCAGCCTGACAGGAGTCCCTCAGCAAGGAAACCACATCCCTGTGGTTCTGTGTTGGGAGAGTTCCAATCCTCTGCTCTCTCCTCCTGATTTTCCCTCTCAGTGTCAGATGGGTTGAGCAGAACAGAGAGTGAAATTTTGCCTCCAGTAAATATGTAAAGAGAAATGTAACAGAGTAAAAGCTGTGGGTAGGAAATGGTGCTTCAGAATTGATGTTTTCTGTTAAATACCATTAAGAAGACTCAGATCTGGCTACCTGTGCTGTCTGGAAGGGCTCTGGGAGGGAGACAGAAAGAGGCACTGATTTCACAGCTCTGAGAGGGGAAAGGATTGATCAGGAGACAGAAAGAGGCACTGATTTCACAGCTCTGAGAGGGGAAAGGATTGATCAGGAGACAGAAAGAGGCACTGATTTCACAGCTCTGAGAGGGGAAAGGATTGATCAGGAGACAGAAAGAGGCACTGATTTCACAGCTCTGAGAGGGGATTGATCACAGCCCTTGGCTATCCTCAATACCTACCTAGACTGAGATCCAGAGCTACAGCTGGGCCTTTCCCACCCTCACCCTTTTTACTCCTTGAAAATATTCACAGATGCAGATTTTGTGTTTAACAGCACTCTATCCAGTTCTTAAAAAGAGTTTTGTGTAATGAAATGCTGCACGTTTCATATTCCACAATCATTTGGACGTTTATGAAATTCCATTTTGTTTCATTATCTCCAAGGTTATGCCTTCAATATTCCTTCCATTTCTCCGAAATAAAGGTTGTAGCTGGGTGGGGGGTGACTCTTCTCCCTGGTGACAAGGGACAGGATGAGAGGAAATGGCCTCAAGCTGTGCCAGAGAGGGTCAGCTTGGACATCAGGAGGAATTTCTTCATGGAAATGATTGTCAAGCACTGGCAGGGGCTGCCCAGGGAGGTTTGGAGTGCCCATCCCTGGAGGTGTACAGGGAATTCCTGGACATGGCACTCAGAGCTCCGGGCTGGGGACAAGGAGGGTATCAGGCACAGATATAATTCAGTGATCTTGGAGGCCTTTTCCGACCTAAATAATTCAATAATTCTGTCTGCTCAAGCTGTCTCCATTGGTATCACTCCCCTTGGATGCCCATTCATCCCAGAAAATTCAGGCTGGATGTGCTCGGCACAGACCTGCAAACCTTTGAGCACCATTCTCATGTTCCTGGCCGTTCCTGTGCACCCTAGGAGCTCCTGCCTGCTCCAGAGCACCCTAAATCCATCTGCTGGGCTGGCTGCAGCAGGGAGAGAAGACAAGGGAGCTGTTCAGTAGCTTGTGGATCCCTCTGGACTGACAGGGTTGTTCCTTGGCTGCTCAGGGTGGTGTCGGGGCAGCTTTGTGGCATGGGAATGATAGAAAATGTTCTAATAATGCTCCCGAGGGCCTGGCTCGAGGCACTGAGCAGGAAAGTAGGTCAGAAAGGAAATCTTGCTGCTCCAAAGAGGACAGTGGCAGCAGTCCATTGCACAGGCACAGCGTTTATGTAAGGCAGTGGATGGGCTTGCTGCACTTCGAGTCTCACAACCAACACAAGCCTGGTGCTGAAAATCCCTTGCTGCTCCACAAAAAAAGCAGGAACCAGCTTGTGCATGAATGTAGAAGGGCAAACATACCCTCAGCACCACAGTTTTGTGCTAATCTACACATATGAATGCAATTAAAGGACATTTCTGTCCCTCATTCACAAAGAACACCCTAAAACAGAGGCAGGAGCTTTGGAGGCACGACCAAAGTTCAGTCAGTAGTTATTCCTCTGGCCTCCTGCTCCATTCCCAGTTATTCCAGGGTTTCTACGTGCCATCCCACAAGAGTAAAGGGACTTAAAAGGATGTAATCAGCTCCCTGGCCTCTCTGAAAGAGATATAACTCATGGAAAGGGATGTCTCAGCAGCGTTCCCCAGCTCTCACAGGAATCCCT
Organism: Vireo altiloquus; assembly: GCA_013396875.1. Classification (NCBI taxonomy): domain Eukaryota; kingdom Metazoa; phylum Chordata; class Aves; order Passeriformes; family Vireonidae; genus Vireo; species Vireo altiloquus. The sequence continues at coordinate 26,477 of VZRF01004311.1, forward strand.
ATCAGCTGTGTAACCAGGGAAAGCTGAGCCATTCCCACATTTTCAGCCACCAAAGGCCAATGAGAATGAGGGGCAGAGAGATACAGAAAGCATCAGAAATGTCACAGGAGCTCCCACTCTGGTGACACAACAGGACCTGGTTGAGACTGAGCCAGATCCCAGGACAAAGCAGGGAAAAGTGGCTTAAAGCAACACGAATTTACCTCCATCACCTTCTTCTTTCCACCAGGGTGCTGGGAAAGGGGATCTGGGGTCTTCTTCATGCTTCAAGCTGCTCCTGGACACCCAGTGATTAAATATACAGGTTGGGTTTAGAGACACAGCCTTATTCAGAGATATATGATTAAGTAAATTAATGATTAAATGAACAGGTTGGGTTTAGAGACACAGCCTTATTCAGAGATATATGATTAAGTAAATTAATGATTAAATGAACAGGTTGGGTTTAGAGACACAGCCTTATTCAGAGATATATGATTAAGTAAATTAATGATTAAATGAACAGGTTGGGTTTAGAGACACAGCCTTATTCAGGGAACCAAATAATGAAATGGACACCTCTGGGCAGCATAAATATCCACTCATCAGTGATTCTACTGCTGGCCCTGCTGACTGAGCTCTTTTTGGATCCTTGTTTTTGATATGCTCCAGTTTCCAGAGCCAACACCTAAGCTGATCCCCAAGGGCAGCAGCACATGCTTGGCAGAGGCAGAACCCAGAAGCTAAAAATGTGTTTTGGAGCCACAGGACCTTCAGACATGGGGAAGTAACCAGTTTGGGAGTCATCCTCTCACGTTTAACAACCTGCCTGGGAAGGGCTGATCGAACAAAACGAGTCTCTTTCTCTAGTAAACATTCCAGGTAAATGTATCCAACTAAAAAAACCCTCCAGTGGATCGTGTGCACATTTATTCAGACATGAAGAAAGGAGAATATTTCATTCTGAGTGCCTTGGGCTGTGCACAGACTCACCCTGGGCCAGGAACAACAACAACAGCCGAAAAATCAGCCATGTCCTGCAGTCCCTGGAGCAGCCCATTCCCTGCTCCAGAGCTTGCTTAGCAGATTTTCCAACCCTCCTGGGCCTGACCTCTCACTTTTAGCCCTCTGTTGACTGTAACTGACCGGGCAGTGACTGTAAGGTTTTAATATCTCTCATCTATCACATTAAAGCTGATGTCTATAAACACACAGACCGTGAGGTTACTGAGGCTGCTGCACACTCTGGAGCTAACACATTCCCTGCCACGCTATTAAAAGACAACTGCATTCCTTTAAATCTTATTTTCGACCGTTTTCATGGCTTGAAAAGTCAGGGTGATGTCCCCACAGAGCATTGAAGGAGCTGCATAATTAGACTTTTAGAAATGTGGTGTCCTGTAAGGGATTAAAATAAACATTTCAGACCCTTCATGCATGCAAGCAGTAGATGGATATCAGAGACAGGAGTTTTAAGTCATGTGAAGAAAAAATGGTTTAAAGAAAATAAGTGTGCAAAAGCTCCAACAACAGAGCTAGGGCAGCATTTTACACCTCTGATCAGTGCAGATGCCAGTTCAGTCCTTGTTTATCAAAATAAATTTACACCCATGAATCTAAGAAAAAAATGTTTATAACAAGTCTTTTCATACATCAAAAATCTAGGAATCAGCAGTAAAATCACTGTCAAGAGGTGGCATTGCAAATCCTGCCTTCACATCTGAATTTTAGGAGCTTGCAAGTGCTCCTGATACTCACCAAAGAGCACTGTAATTATGTTCATGGAAAATGCCAAAAATTTCCAATTTAGAAAAAAAAAAAGTCTCAATAAATTAGGAGCAAAAGGTTTTGTGCTGGCAGCATCATTGACAGGTGAGAGAAATGAGCAGCAAGGGTCGGGAAATACCTGATATCTCTTTGGACAGGGACTGAGATCTCCACCAAAATGTAAAGTCTTAGGAAATTAGCCATCTAATCAATCAAGTAGTGTCAGTATACTTTCACATAATTTCATCAGAGTATTAAAAAAATCAATCATCCCTTTTCAAAGGAAAATTTCAGCAGTTTTTGAGTCAGCAGAACCAATGCAGAGGCAGGGGAGGATGAAATAGCCCTGCTAGCCCTGCCACAGTGGCTCCTGCTCTCTGAGCTCCAAAAATTCCTCTCACACTGCCCAGAAAAGTGTCATTTGTGCCTGAAAGTAACTTCTGCTGTGTCAATTGGCAGTGTAGTCACTTCATCCCACCCCCAAAAGTGGCCCCTGGGACAGCTCCCTCCTTCCAGCTCCCCTTGGTTCCAGGGATCCTGGAAGGGACAGGAAAACTGGGAGGCAGCTCTGTGAAGGGACAGTTCCTCAGCTGGAGATGGGTGGTGGCTTTGCACTCACAAAAGACACCTTAATCAGTCAAGGCAGTGGACAAATATCCCTGATGATGTACCAGCAAACCTTTTAAAAAGTATAAGGGAGCTCATATTTCCTAAGGAAAGATGGAGGGAGACAATTTACAGGAGCATGGAGTGACAGGGCAAGGGGAAAGGGCTTCAAAGTGACAGAGAGGAGGTTTGGATGTTGGGAATAAATCCTTCCCTGGGAGGGTGGGGAGGCCCTGGGTGCCCAGAAATGGCTGCCCCTGGATCCCTGGCAGTGCCCAAGGCAAGGTTGGAGCAGCCTGGGATGGTGGAAGGTGTTGGGATTGGAACCACCTGATCTTTGCTGTCTCTTCCATCCCAGGCTGTTCTGGGATGATTCTGTGGTGATGATGATATGAATTCAGCTGAGAGCTCTCAAAGGGCTCCTTTCATACACCTCAGAAGAAACCCCAGAGGTCACTAATTACAGGCTCAATTTCTGCTCCCCTCTCCCTCCGCGACATTTCACTTGTGGCACACCACAAAACACATTTCTGCCTCCCATTCTCTTCAGAATAAACCACAAAAAGCTTCAGATTTCGTAGGACTGCACCACAGCTTTGCTGATTTTGAGGTCACGGGGTCCTTGATTGAGCAAGCCCTTCTTGCAACACACAGACCACAGAAACTCAGCAATTTTTAATGCTGAGAGCATTGAACTGTGTCTCCTTTAAGAGGTATTTAGGGAAGTCAAGATGGTACACAACAGAAAAAAAAGAAAAGTATTCATTTTCTTCTCAACCGAACAATTGTATGAAAGAAATTCTATTATCATCATTACCCAGCTTAGCCAAAAATCACCTTGGAACCTGCTTTTTTTAGAGCAGGTCTGGGTTTAATTCAAGATTCTCTTCCAGATACATTGAAAACACCTCCATGCTTTTATTTTTCCACTTAAAAGCTGTAATACAGAGAAAGACCTACACAAACACCTTGCATTATAATGGTTTGCTTTTGGTTGAAATTGGCTGAAATTTTGGTTGAAATCTTGGTTGAAAAGGTGCACTTTTTTTTTGTGTTTGAGGGAAAGCTGCCAGTGAAAAACCGAGGTGAGATTCTGAGACTCCTTTTCCGTCCTGTGAGCTGGAGCTTGCACAGGGACACAGCCAGGTGAAAACAAACACAGAACAAACAGATGGAACTCAGGCACAGTTTCATGGAAAATTTCAGTTCTCTCCAGTATCTGAGGGCTTCTGCCATCAGGATTTCCAGGAAGAGGTCATCCTTCTAGGTCACTGAAATCTGGTAACATCTTTAATGGAAAAGGTTTTATAAATCAGCTTTTTCTCGCTGTGCTTTGGGTGGCAACTCTACAGATGGCAGGGCAGGACAAAGGAGGAAATAATACAATTTTAATTTATGTCAGCATACTCCTAGTCTGGTTTTCCCCCCCAAAAAATGTAGTTGGTGGCAGAGAGTGACCCTTCCATTACAGCATCTGAGGGCACCACAGTGATTAATTTGTTCCTCCCTATTGCCTTTGAAGTTGAGATTAATGAGTGGCTCAAGGTCACATGGAAGGCTGTGGTTGATCTGGGAACAAAAAGTCAGATTTTTGGTGTCTGGACCTCTGCTTTATCTCTGTAATAAACCCTGGCAGTGAGAGGAGACAGGGAAGAAGCTGTTTAGGGGACAGTTGGTTACGTTGGGAGAGAGAAAGCCAAGAGAACAGAGAAAGTAATTTCTCCATGTGAGATGTTTTTAAGGCCATTTATTGAGTTCCAACTGTTCTCTGCTCTGGAAAACAAATAAACAAGATTATATGCAGTTTTAAATTTTAATATTTATTTTAAAAAATATAGGTCAGCCCATTCTCTACATTGACAAAGAGATTTTGCCCACAGCTGTTTTGTTTGTTTTCTGCAGTGAAATTACCAAACTGAGTGGGGAAGGGAAGGCACCAGAGGGAAGAAGGATGGGCTGGAAAAGCCTCATCCCTGCATTTCCAGGATTTAAAGGGAGGCTGCAAGGGAGGTGGGAGGAGTCCTTTGGAAAAGATGAGGGATAAAGGTGCACAGGTTACTCCTGGGGAGGTTCCAGGGGATAACTCTGCACAATAACACATCCAGTCCCTGGAATAACCTCCCAGGGAAGGGCTGGATCCTCCCCCCTGGGCAAACCTGGGATGCAGCAGGACAGGGTCCTGGAATGCTCCCAGAAAGGTTGGACCAGGTGATCCTTGAATCCTTCCAACCCAGTATTCTAGGGTTCTGTCATTGATTTTAATGTTGTGTTCTCCCCCAGTTACTCAGAGTTTAATCCAAAAGCTAATCGGGAATTAATCAGAGAGAGTTTCTTGGTTTTAGTGCATTTTATATCAGACATCATATCTTTTATTTCTAGGTATTAGGAAATAAAATTTCTGTGTTAGTGGTTCTATATAATACCCATACTTGTATAAGTAGGCATCAATATTAAATAATAATAATAATAACAATAATAGTAACAACAACTGTGCTTTGGATGTATTTAATAAATTACATTAAATCCTGAAACATTATCTAGGCTATCACTAATTTCCTCATATCAAATATAATCTATTCATTCTAAATCATTTTTGGATGTATTAAATAAATTCTATTAAATCCCAAAACGCTATCTAGGCTATCCCTAGTTTCATCATATCGAATGTGATCTACTCATTCTAAATAATTAAATCTGAGACAAGTAGTTGTGAATTTGTGATGATAATTCTTAATTCTGATTTGCATATCTGTATCATTACAATTTGCTCTGAGTTGTACAAGTGTATTATGAACTGGTTCCCATTTCAAAACCTTTCAGTCTTGAAAAGAAATGATTTATTGTATTCTCCTCTTTTATTTCTGAAAAAGATGTGAAATAATATTACAAGAAAACTCCCTGTCCTAATCCAGGAATTTGCTTTTTCTCCGGTCTCCAGCCAGAAAAATCCACATCAAACAGAAAGGATGAAATTTAATTGCTTTAAACAAATATTGTCACTGGGATTGTCCTCTCCTTTCATCCATCTTTTCATCCCCAGAAAAAATGGAATTAATTTTTGAGCCAGACTGTAATTTATTTATTGTGAACATTTCATTGACATCTATTCTTTAAGATTGTCTCAGTATAAACTCTTTTTTTCTTTACATTTTGATATCTCTATGTCCTTTCAGGAAATTTAATCTGTTCTATGAGTGGGCCTTATTTCTTCAACTTTACAAAATGAAAATAATAATCATATTAAGAGTGGAAGTGAAGACTTATGAGTCAATATGTTGGCCTTCAAAGCTTTTATTTTTTAATCCAGATGTTGGCTATGTACGCCAGTGTTTCTGCAGATGGAAAGAAAAGAAGAAATTAAAAAAAAAAGCATGGAATAAAGCATAAATTATGGCCTTAAATCTAGATGAGGCAAGCACAGATTAGGCAGTTCATTTGTCACACAGAGATGGCTTTTTTTTGGTCCTCCCTGATGAAAAAACCAAAAATAATTTAGCTCTTCAGTGCTCAAGACATCATCAAAGACCATGTGTTACTACTTCAAGGAAATGGATTTATGAACACAAATGGGAATAGCAATTTCAATATAACTTTAAAAAACAAATCAGATTTTTTTGACTAAGATAACTACAGCAAAAACCCTCAATTGTAATTATGTCGAGACAAGTCTCAGGGGCAGGAGGTTATTGGCTTTTTTAAGTTGACTTCAAATTTTTAAATGGCTCCATTTTTCAACAGTTTAAAAACCCACACCTGTGGAACAAGGCTATAAAATCTCCCAACTCAAAGCATTTATGCTTCTGTGATAGCACCCAAGGCAAAGCACAACTAATTCTAATTAATTATCATTCTAATTCTAGTTCTAATTCTAATTCTAATTCTAATTCTAATTCTAATTCTAATTCTAATTCTAATTCTAATTCTAATTCTAATTCTAATTCTAATTAATTCTAATTCTAATTCTTCCAAATGAATCCTAATGGAAATCAACTGCCCAGAGCAGAGTAGCTGCTTCACAGAGAACAGACTTTGGCTGGCTTAGGATTTATTTTACTGCAAGTTCCTTGTGTATTTTGGATTATGTCATCATTTGTTCTCCACGTGTCAGATAAGCAGAGTAGAATTTCCATCTTGATTAGTCACTTTGGTGTTCAGGGTGAGAACTATTTAGCAATAACTAAACCAGCAGTGTGTTATCAGCATTATTCTCCCACTGAATCCAGAACACAGCACTGGGTCAGCTACCAGGAAGAAAATAAACTCTATTTCGGGTGAAACAAGGACTCAAGATGTGAAAAGGCACTTCAATAATGCCTTTTTAGCATTAATAATGCTAAAAATTAATAATAATGCTTTTTAGCATGGAAACCTTCAATGTGTCTAAATAGTGTGGTGTTTCATTTAGGAGAAATAAGATATCCTGCAAGATTTTCTATTTTTGAGTAGAAGATTGTTACCCTTGCTTTCTTCAGGTTACTGAGGTTGAGGCAGCAAATCTGTCAGGTGTCAAAAATGAGGCTGAAGCTTGAAAGATCCGTTCTGAAGAGACCAGAATAAGTGAATTTTTTAAATTTATTTTTTCCCCAGTATTGGCAATAGTGTCTGAACATGAGCCCAGGTGTGCCCAGGTGGGCAGGAAGGCCAAGGGCACCTGGGCTGTGCCAGCAGTGGTGTGGCAGCAGGAGCAGGGCTGTGATTTTCCCCTGTGCTGGGCACTGCTGAGGCCACCCCTGAATTCCTGGGGGCAGTTTTTGTCACCCCTTTGGTGACAAGAAGGACACTGAGGGGCTGGAGTGTGTCCAGGGCAGGGAACAGAGCTGGGAAAGGGCTGGAGAATTCCTGAGGGAGCTGGGAAGGGGCTGGAGAATTCCGGAGGGAGCTGGGAAAGGAGCTCAGCCTGGAGAAAAGGAGGCTCAGGGGGGATCAGTATTTCCTCTGTCCTGCCTTCCCCTCTCTATCCCCTCCAAGCCCCCATACTCCCCCCACAGATCCCTTGCTGAAATAGTGAACCCTGGAGTTTATTTGGCTGGAATAGGACAGGTAATGTGCCATCAGCAGATGAGTTGTACTGGGAAATGTTGATATCTCCCTGTAGCACTCCGAGGACAGCAGATTGAAGTTGTCAGAAGAGTTCTGAGCCATTGCAGTGTGGCTGTGAGAGGAGGAGAGAGGCCATGCCAGGACATCTCCTGCTTCTGCCCACTCATCTGCAAGAAAAAAGAAACCCAGCAGACTTTGGTTATGACTGTTCCATGTGAGACACTCACAGCAGGTGAGCTGGACCAGCCTAGCAGGGCATGCAGGAGCTGAAAATACTCTTTGCTCAAAAAAAGCCAAGCTTAAAGCAGGGCCAATACCTCAGGAAATACCCTCCTGCTGTAATTCCTTTACGTCCTCTAATGTGAGCAGGGGCTGAGCAAACAGCAGAGCAGCTTCTCCTCGAGGGGCAAGGGGAAGGAGGGAAGGCAGAGGAAATGCTCAGGGGTCACTTGGTTCCACGGAAAGCTTGTGCCAAATCCCTGGCAATTTTGATTTCTGCTTTCCACCAACTGTGCACATCGAGCCTATTTTAAATCCGTGACACATTTACTGCTGCCCTCAGTCTCTTCCCTATTGTTTTACACTTAGTTCTTGTTTTCCTGCCTTTAATTAAACTGTGAGTTGCTCAGGGCACCACCATGACTACTCCTATTTATACAATGCTTGGCACATGGATTTTGAGGCATTGCCAAATGTGGGGAGAGAGAGAGAAAAAAAAAAAAGAAACACAAGACAGCAAATTATTAGGAAGGAAGGTCTGACTTAGAAATCTATTTTTCTAGACTATGTAAACTTTGGTGATTCAGCTCTGGAAAAACAAAAGCAGAGAAATTAGTGGAAAAACAATCAATAGGGAGAAAGATATAACAACATAGACACATGCCCAGGGAGCTGGAAACACAAGCAGGCAGGAATAGCCTCTTTAGAGGCCAGCCTTGGATCAGCAGGGCTGCACAATACATGCAGGTGTCTTGCAACAGGAAGCCAAACAATTACTATGCCTTAGAATAAAACAAAAATAAACAGTCCCTATGGCTGCTGCCCTGGGTTCTGCCAGGGAGCAGGTTTTCACAGAGTTTAAGGAGCAGTCACTGCCCTGCAGAGCATTTTAAATCTTCAGGTAGGGTATGGCACCTGGGTCACAGAAAGGCTTTTGTTTCTTGCAGGATACTCACATCTGAAATCAGGACAAAATTACACTGAGGGCATCAGGATCCACCCATGTAATTTTCTATGCTTTTTCTAGACTTTTTCCTCAATAGTATCATTCCAGTGTCATCTATCCTCAAGTGCATCTTGCAGCACCAAACCAGGCTTCCATAGAATATTCCCTTACAGATTTTATTGAACTGTTTGATTTCCATTGAACTGAGTCAATTTATATAATGGTGAAACAGATGAAAAGGTCCCAGCAGACAAACTCACCTTTTATCTAGCTGAGCCTCCATTGCAGACAAGGCTCTAATTGCAAACTTCTCTTAAATGTTTTGTTTAACCAAATGCCTTTGGTTCTGCTCCATCCTCATTGTGGTGTGCAGGTCTGACACAGTCTGTGATCAGCCTCTGCACTGTCAGTAATTTGATCTTTTTTGATGGTCTTGCAAGTAAAAGTACATGAGGGCACCTGAAAAAAACCTGGTTATGTCAGCAACTTCACGTGGAAGGCTAGAAGAACAAATAACACCTCTTGTTCAGGGAAGTAAGAACTAAGAGACAAATAAAATATCCAACAGAGTGGGGCTCAAATAGGCCACTGACACCCAAGGATGTTCTGCAAGATTCCTTTTCCTGACATTAAGACCTTTCAGCTACAGAACAACTTTAAAACAAACAAACAAACAAAACAAAACAAAAAAGAAAAAGAACACCTCAGAGCTCCCCCATGCACAAGCCTCGACACAGGCAGCTGCATGTGAACATTTTACACGTCTCCATGTGCTTTGTTTTTGGGAACCTGTCCCTCCCCTTTCCGCAGGGGTGAGCTCATCACCGAGCCTTAGCAACCACTGCTGCCGACCGAGGAGCAGCCTGGGGTGATCCAAGAGCTCACTGGGAGAGTACAGCAGCATCACACGCTCCAGAAAAAGCCTTTTTTTTTTTTTTTTCCTGGAGCAGAAGGGGGATAGTTATGGCAAACAGATGGAGGGAGTGGAATCCAAGCGCAGTGTGTGACCTATCTCCGATAGAGTCGCCTTGTGTTTCGTTCTGGCAGTGCTGGAGCATCCTCGGTGCCAGCAGAATGTTCCTGAGATGAGGATCTTGTCAGCAGCCCTCCCCCCATCAGGATTTAATGGACAACATAGCCCAGCACGACTGGAGAGAAACTTATACAAAAAATAACAGTACAGAAAAGCAAAACAAGAGTATTTTTTTTTTTGAAGTCAAGGGAGCACATTTTGCCTTCCAGCTATGTGACAGCCTTGGTTTCACACTGGCCAGACCAAGGCTCTTAAAATCCACGGATAGAAAAGAAAATGAACTCTGAATAGGGCTGTACCCCATTGTTAATCTCCCTAAATCAAAGTGGGGAAATGGGGTTTTCTTTCTCTGTTTGACAACAGCGTGACAACATCCTAAGTGTAAAATGGAAAGTCCTGGAGCCCCACAGAGCTTTGCTAACAGAGGCATGGGTCAGGAAAAGCAGGGATCCAGACTACCAGCACAGCAGCTGGTGTCTGCAGGACCCAGTCCTGCACTTAGGACGCCTTTGATTATTTAATACCTGTTCTCTAGAAAAAAATCATCACCCATTAATGGTCTGCTAAAGCCAGCAACAAAAACCGGGAGAGAAAACAGAAGAAAGAGAAAGAAGGCTACAAAATAGCCAAAACCCCAACTGAAGACATCCTGTGTGGCCTGTCTTCTTTTGTGTGAGTCAGGAAGAGAAACCATCACACAGAAAAATGTCATTGATATTAATAGTAGAGAGCAGAGTAACACAAAACATCCCCAGTGTAGACATCGGAAATTTACAGTCCCTGCGTGTGCCAGGAGATGCAGCCCTTTTCGAGCTCCCATCTCTGCTTCTTTTGGGGGCTTCCCCCAACCTGTTTCAGCAAAACTGACCTTTCCTTTCCTTTCCTTTCCTTTCCTTTCCTTTCCTTTCCTTTCCTTTCCTTTCCTTTCCTTTCCTTTCCTTTCCTTTCCTTTCCTTTCCTTTCCTTTCCTTTCCTTTCCT